>BTHU01000008.1:124261719-124791719 GCA_036184795.1 Tokudaia tokunoshimensis | reverse complement strand
GGGTGGCTTAAAACTTACTGAGATATGCCTGTCTTTGCCTCCTGAGTGTTGGGATTAAAGGCGTGTACCACCACGCCACCCAGTCAACAGTTCTTGAGAAGCTTTGCTCATACCTGTCATGGTGCTGAACCTGTTTCTACCATGTGGGTCACTAAGAGATACAGCCACTCTTTTCTTCTCACTCGAGGGGTTCTACTAAGTACTTCCATTCCAACATCTATGACCCAAATTATTCTTCTGCCCCTAACGTCGTTTTACTTTTTCCTTTTGTCATTTGGACATTAGTGTTGAAATTAGAAACTTTATGAATCATAAGTAAATTTCAAAAGTTAAAACATATGCATGATTAAAAATCAATAATTTACATTTAACAATTATCAGAATATTTTCCAAGTTTAGAAAAATACAAGGAACATCTCTCACATTAAAGAAACATAAGAGTTAACTCTGATATCTCTTTAGTTATCAACTCTAACAGGAACTAATATTGAGAGCACCATTAGGAAATCTGTGTACTTACTTGCCAAAGACCAGCTTTGGCATCCATAGGCAAACTGAGGCAAGCAGACATTGCAGATCAGTTCATAGAGCTGCTGACAGGGGTGGATCCAGATACCTACAGATGCCGCTGCTAAAGGGAGCCAGAAATTAGAGAAATTACTCCACAGACTTTTTTATGAGGAAACAAAGCTAAAATTACTGAGAATGGCACTCCCTGAGGGTAATGGAAAAACTAAGAACTCTTTTAACAAGGGGGACTGCAAGAAAGAGAAGAGAGAAAATTCTGTCTGTCTGTCTGTCTGTCTGTCTGTCTGTCTGTCTCTCTCTCTCTCTCTCACACACACACACACACAACATACACACACACAGAGTGGATGAAACAAAAGACAGAGTCCAGTAACTTCATACACACAAACATACATGCGTACAAACACACATACTTACATGCATACAGACCTATAGACAGACAGACAGACATTCACACATAGATTGGTTAGAGCCAAGCTCCAGCAAGCAGGCTTCAAACACTTCTCAGATAGATACATAAATACACACAATAGGTGGATGGAGCAAGCTCCAACACACACCCAGACAAGCTTTACACATATGCATACATACACATAGGTGATGGGTGGATGGAAAAGTGACTCAGCCACCATTCCCACAAACCTCACACACACACACACACACACACACAGTTGCTGGATAGAAGGAACAATGTTCCAACCCACCACAAATACAAACCTTACACATACACATGTGTGGTGAATGAGGGTGGAAGCTCCAACCCTCATTCATGAAAACCTTGCACATATACGTACACACACACACACACACACACACACACACACACACACACACACACACACTCACACAGGTGGTTGACAGTGCCCTGCCTGTTCAAGAGGGCTGATCAACTTAGTGTTTGCCAGCCCTGGAATCTGAGATGAAGACTGTGTCTATTGTAAGAGAGGCTCAAGACATCCCAATGTGCAAAAAAAAAAAAAAATTCCCAAACGAAAGCTTTTGTTTTGCAGAAGTAGAGGCAGCCTGTAGAGATCTGCTCCGCACATCTCTAACCAAGGCAAAACAACAAAGCAGGGTGGAGAGGCTAAGCCTCTGTAAAAAGCTTGACTTGGGGTGTAGTCTCTCACTCTCAGGACACAAGTGCTAACTGAGGGGTATATATAGCTAGTTAAAGGGATTGAGTCCAACAGATGAGAAAGGTTGGAGACAAGGCTTAATAATAGTTCACTATGTATGTATCAGATAATTCCTAGGTACCCAGCAGGTGTTGGGAGAGATGTGTCTTTGAAATTCTATAGCCCAAACTCTTAAACTAACTTAGTCCTCAATGCCTATATCTGGGTTATGTAGGATAGATGATCTCTTAACCCTAGCTAGGATGGGAGGGACACAGTCTCTAAATTGTTTATTGAACTGTGATCAGAATAGAATTGCTTTCCAATGATTCCCATATCCTCAGGAATTGGCCATGTTGGTATGATATAAATTAGAAAGGACAGAACATCCTATAGGACACACGTAAGGATCCATTATTCCCAGAGCCAGGTCTTCTGTGCTCCAGAGCCACTGAGTTGGCAAAGTCGTGCCCTTCTGACGGTGAGTGTGTGGTCAGGCTGCATGAAGTGCATCTCTGACCTGGAATGGGGGAAAGAGAGGAGGGAACTGAGCCTAGTTGGTTAGTTACAGACTGTCAAGGAGCAACCCAGCCTGGTATGGGGGTCTCTGGGATGAGGGTTCTCGAAGTCTAGGTGGGTAAGGATTTGGCGGTGACAAACAGAAAGAAACACAGAGGCAGTTTAAATCTCAGTGTATTTGTAGCTCTCAAGCAGGAGATTTTATACATTAAAGTTTATCTAGCAAAACAATCGAGAATATCAAAAAGAATCATTTTGCACAGTAAAATACAAAAATCATCTAAGCATTATGACTCTAAAACTACATGTTTAGTGAATCACAAACAGAACAGATAGTGTCATCATCAAAATATAACAATTCTAAAAGAATACATTCAATAGGACAGTTGTCCAAGGCTAGTGACATATTCCCAAGAACAGGTTAATAAATCTTTATGTCAGTGCTCTTAACTGCTGAGCTAACTTTCTAGCCCCTATAATTAATTATTGCTTAACATCTAATGTCTGATTTTTTTATAAATCTTCAAAGTATAAATTTAAGCTATTTTAATTCTTTCTAATTAAGGCTTTCTTTACCATATACCAAAACTCACCTCCGATGACACACGTGTAGCCATATGAAATTTTATTGTTGGGAAAGTTTTTATCTATCATAATAATTTTGTAAACGATTTGAAAAGTAAAGCATTGGTTTCCCTGGAGATAAGGTCATGTTAGTGACCCATCTCAAGGGGTGGTTTTGTACCCATTATTCTTGCTTAAGATCATTGTCTAGGCACCAGGAACCTGTAACTAAGAAAAGGAATGAGCCGAGCGGTCATGGCACACGCCTTTAATCCCAGCACTTGGGAGGCAGAGGCCCGAGGATTTCTGAGTTCGAGGCCAGCCTGGTCTACAAAGTGAGTTCCAGGACAGCCAGGGCTACACAGAGAAACCCTGTCTCGAAAAACCAAAAAAAAAAAGAAGAAAAAGAAAGAAAAGGAATGAAAGAGAGCAAAACAGAAAAACTGTCATGAGAACTACGGCTCAATATGTTTGCTCTGGCTGAAGAGTTCGACAACCAGTTCCATGAGACCGCCTTCTTTTGAAATCTAATGCCTCACCTGTGGAACTTGTCACACAGATTCTACTGGGGTCAGTGTGGCAACATACAGCCTGATCTCCCTCCTACTTCTTCAGACATGGCCCCAGGGAAAGCAAGGCACTAACAGAGAAAGGGAAGTGGAGGGAAGGAATCCAAGAACCAAGAAGGATCGGGGGAAGCAATGGGTCAGCAGGCTGCAATGAAATAACAGTCAGCTATCAGTCTCCTTGCAAAAGCCCTGACTTCTCACCAGGGATGAGAAGGAAGCTCCTTGGGCCCCACATTCCCACAGAGGTCTGTTCTCAAGCTCATATTGGGCTATCCCAGCTCTCCTTCCAACTGTCAGAAAGAGGTGCCCACCAGAACCTTGAAAACCATCCGTTGTCTCCTGCTACATTGTAATTAGTCCCAGAGATCACATGAATAATTGGGCCGGGAAGGTGCTAACAAATGCCATTTGTCTTAGGCATGAGACACACTTCACCAAATCCTATCAGAGGACATTTTAAAGCCATGTACTGGTTCTTTCCCAAGAAGTCCTTTACGTGGGATTGTTAGAATCTGACTCCCCCGTTTCTGCCTTCACTATTGATTTTAGTATGGGTTAATAGTAAGAGCACCTTTGTTCCCCTGTTGTTCAGCTTTCAGACTTGTTTCCAAAGTCTTGGTATTTGTATTTGTATTTCTCAAGTAAAATGAGATGTATGTTCCTACTGTGTAGACTGTTTTTCAAACCAACACACCCCAAATACCTCCTGACAACCAGGTTGCCTTGACTTGAAAAATAAGGCTTTTCGAAACTGAGTGACCACAGTGACATTAAAAACTTGTAACAATGTATTTATTCTGAAAGCTGATCTCAAAGGTTCTGCTTCTATTAAGCTTTGCTTGCTTGGGAAGGTCATGAAAGAACTATGTAAGATTCTTCTTGCCGCAGTTGAAGGTCACTTGCTTACTCCTAATCCTGTGGAGGGCAGGAGGAGGCTAGGCCATTAAGTAAAATTCTTATCGTGCCCATTGTGGTCTCTGTGAGTGTTCGGATCTTGACTACAATGCTACAACAGGATGTCTGAAAGAAGTCTGGTTACTCCAAGGGACTCTGAACCTGATCCTCACTTTTTGTTTGTTTGTTTGGTTGGTTGGTTGGTTTTTTGAGACAGGGTTTCTCTGTGTAGCCCTGACTGTCCTGGAACTCACTCTGTAGACCAGGCTGGCCTTGAACTCCTGATCCTCTTTCTTGTCCCATATTTCCAGGCAGTCTTTCTGCTTTCTGAGTCTGGAATTCCTGCCTAACAAACTGGTTTGTCTGTAGATCCAGAAGAGGGAGAGCAAAGAGGAAAATCAAGTATTTATTGGTCGCCAGGTTCCCTGAGCGAAGACTTTCCTTTTTATCTTCACATTCATGTCCACGTCATGGGGTGGGTGTGGTGGGACACAGATAATCCTAGCACTAGGGAGGCAGAGGCCTGGAACTCTTGGATGGAAGTCAGCATGGTCTACATAGTAGTTCCTAGACAGCCAGAGCCAAAAAGTATATTCCTATCTCAAAAATACATACATACATACATACATACATACATACATACATATATACATACATACACAAGTAAATAAATAAAAAGATTTTCCAAAGCCAGGCATGAGTTTTAAATGCCTGTATCCGTATTGCTTGGGTGTTGTAGGAGGCAGGATGAGCAGTTCATCTATCATGGATTGGAGTGCAGGAGATGCTGTCTCAGACAAAATAACAAGCAAAACAAAAATACAAGCGTGGAGATCAGTTCAGAGGCACAGCACCTTTGTACAATTCTAGCATAGTCTGATACTCAACACTACTCTTCCCCTAAAGACAGCAAATGTCGGAGGCTTCTCCCTACAGTGTTTTCCTTGTCCCGTACCCCCATTCTTCTCAGTTATGATCCAGTGACCATGAGCATCTTCTGGAAGCTGAGCAAGAGACATGCTGTCTCAAGCACTGCCCCATAATTTGGTCTTCTGGATTTCAGCAAGAGAGCCTTTCGGGAAAGAGCCTCATTCTTGCACTAGAAAAATGTCACTGGGCAAGGCAGAGAGAGGCACTCACTGTCAGCAGGTCCAGACAGCTACTGGTCTCTCTCAGTGACCTGGAGGCCTGTAGGAATATCCAGAAATGTCTCGTAGAAGCCTCCAGACCACACAAGCAGCTCCTAGTTCTGGAAGCTCTCACTGCAAGTTTCATAAAACATCTTCTCTTGGTGTTGCACTGCAGCCAGGTTCTACTTCTTAGGGAAGTGTGCACAGGTGACATCTGACATCCAGTTCCCAGAAACTTTCCATTGAGGACAAAGGACTGACTGCCTCTAGAGAGAGAGGAGACAGAGTGATGCATAGGAAAATGGAGATTTATAAAGGTAAAATGGGAAACACTGTGCTATGATGAGGTGTTTAATTTTAATTGGGCATCTTAATTAGGTGAGCCAAAGGGAGCTTCTATTGCTGGACGCCAATACTTTGATAGCTGGACCTTGGCAGATAGCCACAGGAAGAGGAAGTGGACAAATAAGGAAATAGACCTTGGGGACTAGCTTTAGGCATGAAATCTAGTGGGATTTTGGCAGGCGAGAAGGAGTGGGAAAGAAGGGAAAGGCTTGCCAGAGCCATGCTCATCATGCTGGAGCTGGCCAGATTCCCGTCAGTGCTTGTGAATTTCCTTCTGCCTACTATGAAGGCGTTGAGGAGGAGATGCTGTTTAATCTTCCAGTTCAGCAGCTTCATTGTCCCTCATAATTTACTACAACCAATTGTTTGATTTGGGTCTTCCACATTGTCTGAATTTCAGATTATCTTCCTAAACAATATTTCTATAAACTCAGGTTCAAGGTATTTAGAACATTTGACAGTATAGTCTGAGAAATGGTTTCTGTAAGTGAAAAGCTGCTATCTCACCAGCCTCCCTTGTACACTCACTAACATGGAGAATGTTTGTTTTAGTAGTCCTTGGTCATTTTTCTAAGAAAGTCATACGGAAATTGGAAGTCTATTTTTCTTTTCTACGGCACTTTGGCACTCTACCACTACGTAAAGCTATGGGTTTTGTCTATAAATGCAACACAGTGTAGTAATTCTTTAAATCTACATTCCACATGCTGACCTCTCTGGCATTGACCTTTTTACCTTGAAAAGGTCCAAATCTCACTCCTGTTGTGGGTTGGTCTGATGCTGCTTGTACTCTAATGCTAAATATTGGCTTTTCATGATGTGGCTGCCCCTGACCAGCAGATCTCCACATACACCAAGTGATGCTATGTGAACATTGCTCCCCATTTTGACTGGTCAATAAAAGGCCTGTGGAGGGAGAAAGGTGAGACTTGAGGATCAAATGAGGGGGTTGCAGGTGGAGGGAGATGAGGGAGAAAGAAGACGCAGATGGAGGAGACTGCCATGAGAGGAAATGTGTGACTTTAATTTTTTCAAACCTTATTTTTAATGATGGGTCTAAAAAGCTTTAACGTCCCTTGTTAAAGAAAGGATACAGGGGTGGGGAGGAACTGGACTTGTTTAGAAAGGTTCTTTGGAGCAAGTTCCATTTGTGTTGTCTGGAACTCAGCAGTCCAGTTCATAGGTTAGCAGGCGGCGGCAGCTTGACCTACTACCAAACACTTCCTAGATACATCAGTACTCCAGTTCTGTAGAGTTGGGTTAGCAACTTCAGTGACAGGACCTAGCACAGACAACCAGGCCTCAGCCTTGACCTGAGTCAGCAGGAGGGACCTGGAGGAAGACCAGGAAAAGTTCTCTGCTCTGCCTCTCTCAGGGAAGTGAAGATCAGTGTCTGAGACCCACAAGCACTGCACAGCCAGCTGGACCAGCAAGCCAAGCGCTCTCTTCCCGCCACTACGTGGAGTTCTATTTATACCCTCCAAACATCACATGTCCTTCATGTGCCTTGACTCAGAATGAGTCTTGCTTCAGCAGGAGCATGCAATCAACTTGAGTCTGCAGAAGCAGCAAGAAATTGCAGTACACAACCAGAACTTTTTTGGTGTGTTTCTCTCTATGGAGTCCCAACAAATGCATATAAATTGCTCAACTTCACAATGTAAGGCAGACCAATACATGCGTGTTTTTAGCAAAGAATCCTTAGTCACATATCCTTTTACATACTTGCTCTAGCAGAATATCTCTCCTATGTCTGATTCAGCTAAATGTCCCTTCATGAGTCTGCCTTAGCCTTTCACATGTGTCCACTTCAGGAAAACACTCCTTCATGTGTTTGCCCCAGCAAAACACCATCCAACATAACTAACTCTCCAAAGAACCCTTAAGTTTCCAATTCAGAGATGGACTGTGAGCATGTGGCCAGGAGAAACAGAAAGTAACAAGGGACTTCATAGCTGGGGGACTAAGCTAATATAGCTCTATACCTGCCCAGTCTAGGCTTACAGTTTGTAAATAAAATACCTGGATTATATCTCGTTCCTACAGACTAGCTAGATTTCTGAATTCTTTCCATGCACTCCTTTGGGAATGAAGTTACTGCAGGACAGAGCAAAATGAGTCCTCACCAAATACTGCCTGCATAAAGCAGGACCTAGGTGAACCCAAGGCATGATAGAAATTGCCACATTTCACCTGAGTTCCTCTTACTCTAATTGGCTGGCCCTAAGGACCATGTTCTCAGAATTCACCTACTCATGGAATCTTCTTCCTCCTTCCCCTCTCTTTTTCCTTTCCTTGTGGTTTCTGCATCAGACCCCAAAACTACCAGCTATAGGCATCTTTATTCAACCAATAGCTTTAAATTAAGGAGCAAGGTTACATAGCATCATTTGATGTACATGAGAATCTCCTTATCCCTGGGGGCAATCAGACCATGGGGGCTAGTGTTTAACATCATAATACATAGCAACAGAACAAACCACAACAGAGACAAATCTACTTTTAATCATTATCAGTATAAAGTATGCTAAAAAATGATAGACAGGTAGGTCTGAATGGAAAGGTTGGATATCTGAGAGACGGCCACAATATAAAGCCTATTTCTGTGGTGTTGTGGACAGCCCTGGTGCTGCTTGTATACATGTTTGTTCTTACACATTTGCCTTCAGCAAGGAAACTTCTCTTCTCGACCAGAGACCACTACAGAAATCCACAATCCATCATAATTGTGATTTTTAGAACCTAGTCCAAATGGAAACATCTACTTCTGCACCTAAGACTCAGGGAACATCCCACAAGAAGGGGGAAGAGGACGGTAAGAATAAGATGAACAGGAAATTCATACAATTTCTCCCACATCTCTTCTTAAATTTGAGCTTAACAAGGATGACACCAATCAATGTACATGCCAAACTTATAGGGCAAAAAAAACTACTGTCAACCGAGGAAAGTTAAGAGGAAGAAAGAGAGGTGGTCTTCCCTAGGGACAATGCCAAAAAGTCCATCCCTAAACCATTCCAACAAATAACATTATAGAAGGTTATATTTAGGTATATCTATATAATGTATACAATATTTTATGAAAATATGCAAGCAATAACAATTAGGAAAAAGTCATGAATTTGAAAGCAGATATATGTAAGGTTTGAAGAAGAAAATGTAAGACAGGAGTGCTGTAATCAGAGTATAATCTCAAAAAAAAATTTAAAAAATAATGACAAGATCTTTCTGGGGTTGAAAGTTTAGTATGATAAGAAGCAGAATTTTCTTTATGTGACTTAAAAGGAATTAGTCTGTATGACTAGAGGATTTTTGCTGCTGCTTTCTAAGTCTTTTTAAAAAGCTCTTCTGAAAGAAAAATAGCAGCAACAGTTTTAAAAGCAGCATTATCAGACATTTAAGGATGCTAAAGCTCCCTGTGTACCACCTCAAGAAAATGGCAGTTGATTATCGACGAAGTCACCTGCTTAATGTTTAGTGCTGTTGACTAGATGTGAGAGAAATCCCATCAGCAAAGGTTTGGAAGCCTCTCCAAACCAGAAATCTGTGTTTGTAGCAGGGTGCAGTCAGACTAGATAGAGTCCAGGTGCTGGAAAGTTAAAAACATAGTTAGAAACCAGATTCCTGGGGAACTATATCACCCTGTCCAGACTATGGGTTGAACATTTCATTAACTGCAAACATGGGGGCTCTATTTCAGCAAGACAATGACTTGACTGGACAAGACGTGTGTATTAAGGCCAACTGTACTCAGTGGTAGATTACAAAAGATAGCTGTACTCATTTATTCATGAAAAGTATCCTTTTCTCTGCCTTTATACATGTCAGGAAATGGCCTGAAGAGATGGAATCAATAGGGAGTATAAACACTGAGCCTGATGAATTAATAATGCAAAAGGGATTACTTTAAATGAAGGAAAATATAAACCTAGAAAAATACTCATTTTTCATAAAATATTTTTTAAAAGTCATTCTGATCCATGTTTTCCCTCCTCAAACTCCTCTCATATTCTCTCTACCTCTCTACCTACCCAGACTTATATTCTTCATCTTTAAGAATAAAACACACACACACACACACACACACACACACGCAAAAAATTAAAATCTAAACAAACAAAAAACAATAATACAAACAATGTTTAAAAAAAGGAAGGAAAGTGTTCCCACAAAAGAATCATAAATCTTATTTTTTCTGGTTTTCTACTTCTGTGCAGGGAGCCTGCCCTAAAATATGGATGATATACCAAGTGACAGACACCCTATTGGAGAAAACTGATTTTCCCTAGGCCAGCTTATGTCAGTAGCAGATAGTTTCTTAGTTGTGGGGTGTGACCCATGTCTATGATCAGTCCAGACTCAGACATGGTGATATAGTTCCCCAGGAATCTAGGTTCTAGCTATTTTAACTACCTGAATGCTACCTAGTCTGAGCATACCCCTCTCAGTGTTGGGATGCCTGTGTGGGTCATGTGCATGATTCCACAGTCACTCTGATTTCATATGTACATCAGTTCTATTGTGGATGGAAGACGCTGTTTCCTTAGAGTCATCAATCAACACTGGTTCTTACAATGTTTCTGCCTCCTCTTTCTCATAGAACCCCAAGCCAGGAAGACTTCATCTCTCCCTGCACATTACTAGCTGTGGATCAATTTGTCACTTAACATCTTCTACAGGAAACTTCCCTGATGTGAATTGATCAAGGAACCGATCTATGGGTAGAACAATGTGTCATTAGGAGTCATCTTATTGTCATGTTCCTTTAGCGGAATAAGAGCAGTATGCTTTCACAAGATCCAAGACATATCTAGCCTCAGGTTCCTGGTCCTCTCCAAAGGACAGAGGCTTCTATGAAGGGGGGAGGGAAGGAGCCTTAACTTCTTTAGCCCCACAAAGCAGGGAAGGGCAGAGGCAGGCCCCCTGTGTCTCTTCACCTTGACTATAATATTGGTGTCTTCAACAAGGATTCACCATCAGAATATGAGAAGTGTGATGGTGGACGTTCTGTTTAGATGATGATTTACTGGGCTGTAAAGGTTTGTAAAAACAAAATTGGTTTTAGCTTGTAGAAGCCATGAGGACATTGCTCCTATCTTGAATGTACCCTGTCAGCTAACTTGCCTAAGAAAGACAACCTCCCTTTACAGTTAGGCTATTATTAAAAACTGTTGATTGTTGTTAAATATTTCACTGCTTCAGCTTTTCTTACAAAGTAATGGGTCACAAGATTAAACAGGCTAATTGCCAAGTTTCACTTTTGCATGAAATGATTGCTTGCTTGGATGGCTGAGACACCTACCGGGTGTCTGCTACATAATCAATCCTTAGCTGCACCCAGACAGCAAATGAGTTAATTTGGCTTCCCAAAATTATACCTTTGTGCTTTTGTCTTCCTATTCCTTGGACTGTCCATAGCTGACTATAGGCCTTAACTATAGAACTCTTTCTGATTTCTTCCTGGCAATTTATTTCTTAAAAAAATAAAAAGCCTCTATTTTTTCGAAAAACAAAACTTAAGTTAGATTGGTGAGTCTCTGAATGGACCCAGACTCACAAGAGAAGCTAACACTCTTGGCTATAGCCTTAAGTGTTTGAGGAGAAGGGTATCTATGGTACCTTTGGAGATTATAATTATTACTTTTGGCTATAGCCTCAGATGTTTGAGAAGAGGGGTGTCTATGGGACCTTTGGAAGTTATAATTATTGCACCAACTTAGTCCTGAGTCTGTAAAATATGCACTTTACAAAGAACTTGAAAGTTATAATTATTTGCCTTATATGTTAATGGTTGATAAACTTTTAAGTAAACTGAGGAAATAGTTGTATTACAAAACTTCTGCTTCTCACCCCAGGTAGAAAGCCCAAAACAGACCAAAGTATGTATACCACACAATTACAGTTGATAAAACAGTGAGTTTTATTGGAGTTACTTACAGGAGTACTGGTGAGAGCTTACTCACAGGAGAACAAATGATTCAAAAACAGTTGCATCATCAAAGTCCACCCTAGGACTGGCAACAGCACACAAATTTTGGGAACCCAGAGCATACTGCACTCCTTTCAAGCAGCTCAGCATGTTGGATAGAGACTCCTTCCCAAGGGATTCAGCTGATCTACATCTATTCCACATAGCTGGGTTGGGTTTTAGTTTTTGTATCTTGGCTTGTTTGAGAGTGAGTCATACAAGCTGCTTGCCTTGTTTATTCTTTGGAAGAAAGAGCCTAGAAAATCTGGTTACTTTCAGGGACTCTTGATGCTATTTTGAGTTGTTTCTCTTCCTGCTGAAAGAGAGTTCCTGAGGACTGGAATGCTTCAATCTCAGAGGAAACTGTTACAGAGTAACAGTGCAAAACTAGAAGGAGGATTGTCTGAAGTATCTTGTGTGATAGCTTTAGAAAGGGTGGACACAACTTAAGTTACTAATCTAATGAACAAGTACAAAGAGCATAAGTCCATGGTGATTCTAAGAGAACTTCCTCTTTTTTTTTTTTTTTTTTTGGTTTTTCGAGACAGGGTTTCTCTGTGTAGCCCTGGCTGTCCTGGAACTCACTTTGTAGACCAGACTGGCCTCGAACTCAGAAATCCTCCTGCCTCTGCCTCCCAAGTGCTGGGATTAAAGGCGTGCGCCACCACCGCCCGGCGAGAACTTCCTCTTATATAACCTTGCAAAGCCATAGATAGATGGGTTGAAGTCAATTCTGAGAGTGGTGATTTCACAGTTATCACTGTCCACTCTCATTTAAGACATTTTCTCTAGATTTATTAGTCCTTTTGAAATGTATAAATGAAATATGTAGTCTATTGTACCCTATACTCAGTGGAACACCATTAAAAAAATAAACTAATGATTTTTTTAAATATACACAGATTCTTTTAGCAGCTGTTATTTGCAATATTTTCAAACTGGAGGCTGCCATAAGTCCTTCAATTGTGAGATATTTAAAATAAAGTATATAAGAATATGTTACATAGGTATGAGCATACCTACAAATAGTATGCTGTAAAATTACTCATTAAATGAACCTCCAATTATGATTATTAGAAAAGAAAATCCAAAAGCTCAAATACAGTTTATGTTCCTCAATATACAGTGTTCACAGAAAGAAACCACAACAGAAATGTATAATGGATTGATAATGGCTGTATCTGACTCTTGACTAGGGGGTGTGAACTAGTTTTAAGAAAACAATCTACCACTGATTAAATACTTATTTTGAGATACATGTAAGTGAATCATGGTGCCAATAGCACCGTTTCTACTATATTAATTTCTGGTAAATTATGCCTCCTTCAAGGGAAGGAGGGTGTGTGTGTAGTCAAACCACAGGTTTTTATATGCTTCAAATCTGCCTAAAAAATAAATTTAGTAAATAATGGAGTTTTGAATACATATTATCTAATGTAAAGCTTTAGAGAACTTTGTAGTTTCAGGTACTCTTACAATTTACTTGGGATTTAAAGACTTTCTACCAAATTTGACCGTAGATGAGGGTATTGCAAAATTTTGGAAATTCATATTTTCCTAATATCTCAACCTCAACATACCCCCTGAAAAAACAGTAAACACCCTGCCCAGACAGCTTTGTTACTTCACAGTGAAAAGGCTACTCTCTGCCACAAATATTCCTTCATGCTCTCCTCTGCTGTGGTCTAGCGATGTTCAGTGCAGTCCCCTCGTGCCTTCTACTTGTGGACTCTCTGCCGAGCCTAGAAGACCGACACCAAACGTGTTTACCTCCAGCTCTCTATCTGCTTTATCCATGCATCCGTGCATTCTCCTATCTCTCTCATTCTGTGGGCCACTCAGAACTGACTGAAGACATGATAGCCTTTACTCCCGAATGCTTTGCTGTACCAATTCTGTGTCCCCTACAGTTATCTCAGTCTGTGAAGCAAGAGTCCTGAGTCATGCGTTGCCTTTGTCCTGTCTCTTCATTCTCCTTTGCATTTCTTGATGTTTGCAGTTCCAAACAGTGGGGAACCAATGCAGTGTATTTGGATGTGTCTAACGCTTCCTCATGGTTAGATTCAAACTGAATTTTTATAGAAATATTAGGTCTCATGTCAGAAGGTGCATGATAATGAATTTTTCTGTTGTTGGTGACATTGACCTTGTCTGTTTTGAAATGCTGTCTCTCAGGTTTCTCCTAGCAACAAAGTAACAACTTTTCTATTTGTAACTAGTAAGTATCTTGTGGAGATCTGCCTACGACTAAAATCAAGCTCCAGTAAACCTCAGAATTGGCATCACTCAAGTCTTAGCATAGGCTGATTATTTATACTTGATAAATTTCTGCTAAAGTAAGGGTCAAAGAATTATTTCATAATGGCATATTTTTATATATTTATTGTTTTGCCTTTCACTTTAATTTAAAACCTTTAATTTTCTTTTCTTTTTTTCTACAAGGTCTCACCCTATAGCCCAGGCTAACCTAGAAATGTGTGTAGTATAGTTGAAACACGTGTGAGCAAAAGAGTGTAAAACACAACTACTGTACAATATAAAAATATGACTTATCTAATGATGTTGGTCAGAGCTCAATAGCCAAAATATTACTATAAAATTGGTGTGTGTGTGTGTGTGTGTGTGTGTACACTGAGAGGCCAGAAAATAATATGAGATTCCTCAGAGCTGGAGTTACAGGCATTTTCAAGACAACCAGCTTGTTACCTGGGGGCTAGAATCAGAGTTTTAGTTGTCATGGTAGATTTGTAACCCCTTTTAGCCACTGAATTATCTTTCCAGCCCAATAAAAGTGTTACTACAGCAAAAGATGAGAAGCAGCGTAACTAGAAAAGAAAGAGGATAGGAAAATGGTTTATTTGAGATGCAATGCTGGATTAAATTTATTTCAGTAAATAGCTAAGGTAATGTAAGTGTATAGCTCACAAAGTATGTTTATCTGCCGTGTATTTAATATTAAGTACATTTTTAAGGTTGACAGATTATTTTAAAATTAAACTATAATTACATTGCTTCCCCATTATCCTTTCCTCCTTTCAACTTCTACTATACCCACCTCAAAGGGACTAGTCTTCTTTAAATGTGATTATCTCACAGACACACACACACACACACACACACACACACACACACCAGGTTTTTGTTTTGTATTTTATAAGTAGCATTGCTATAATACTTTAAATTTCTTTGGGTTTTGTTGTTGCTGTTTGTTTGTTTGTTGGTGCACACCTTTAATCGTCGCATTCAGGAGGAATAGACAGGTAGATCTCATGTCAGTCAAGTTCACAAACTGAAGTTTAAATTACTCAGGGCTACACAGTGAGACACTGTCTCAAAACACACACACACACACACACACACACACACACACACACCCCACCCCAGTTATTTAATTTAACTTAGTTTATTTGTTTGTAGCATGTGGGATGGGGAGAGGTACGCATGCAGAGTTAAGATGTCAAGTTATAGGGAGTGTGCTCTATCCTGCTACCTTGTGGGATTCCAGGGCCAAACACAGATTCTCTGTCCTGCTTTGAAATGACTTTCCCTGCTAAGTCTTGCTAGTCATAAAACACTTTTTTTCTTGAAGAATTTCTTTTGTTTTTCCATTTTTGTTAAAGTTCCAAGTAAGGTTTTTCTGTGTAGAGAGAATCTCTTATAAGCATCACCTAACTGAAAAAAGCCTATGTCTAATGAGCTGAGGTAGAAAATAGGAGGTGGGCCACAGGCAGGAGAAGAGAGGATTCTGGGAAATAGTGAGAGAATAAAGAGAAATTCCAGAGAGACACTGGGAGAGATGCTGAAGGAAGATAGTAAGGAAGAAGCAGTCAGGGACTGAAGGAGAGGTAACTAACCAGCAGGTAGATGAATTCAGGATAAAGGGAGATTTACCAGGAACACTGAGGAGGCCTGAAGCATGAGCTCTGAGCAGAGGTGACCAGCCACACAGATGAACTCCGAACAGAATAAAAGGAGATATTCGCCTGGGAACGCTGACCAGATGGACATAAACCAGGAAGTGGCTGAACTCAGGATAGAATAAAGAAGATTAACACCAGGCATGAACACATGAAGCTGAGGACAAGTAGGTAACTATGTGGTAGAGAGAATAGTTTGAATGGGTTACATAATTTATGAGCTAGTAAGGAAATGAACCAAAGCTTATAGCCTAGGAATTTATTAATAAATGATTAGTCTCAGAGTTGTCATTGCAGGAGCAGAGGCTGGGAGGAAAAACTGAATTTTTTTTTAGTCATTTCTGTATTATTGTTAAATTTCAAAACTGTTGGAGGAATTGACAAGATGGTTCAGTTGGTAAATTAGGCACTTGTCACCAAGTCTGATGACCTGAGTTTAATCCTGGCAGGGATTAAAGTAATCTAAATTTTTCTAAACCCCCCCAAAAGAATAGATTGCACTGGATTTGAGGTATGCAGTCTCAGAATTGATCATTTTTCATACCCTTGCGGCTCTGGGCCCATCTCGATCACCCCAAACCATTAAGAAGTCCCTTTTGTCTAACTAGTAGTTTAGCATGCTTGGGACTAAGAAGCAAAGACGAGGGCCTCCTCTCCACCTGTGCCTGACCAATCCCCACTCCTGGTCTGAATGCTCTCTTGAGGCCAGTGAAACCAAGAATTGGGGTGTTGTGTGTGTGTGTGGAGGGGGGTAACTTCAGGGAGTTCTCTATGCTAGAGCTAGAGAGGCTCTGGCAGCTTAGCACCACCTTAGACCCTTCTCTGATCCTCCTCTGACTCACATAGTGACTGAGAAACCAAGTGGGCTCAGGACAGGGGCTTGAGAACCATTATTGACTTCATACCTCAACTCCTGAAAGATCATCCTGTGACATCTTTGCCTTAGATGCTGATCACAGGGTCCAGGGACTTTAGCCTCAGCCAAAAAGTGAAAGGGAGCTAAGAACAACCAGGGGAGGCTTGGGAACTTTCCTACCTCGGACAGGAAGGGCAGGAAGGAGAGCCTGGTGCATATGCTGAAACCTGCAAGGACCTGTCTTACCCAGTCTCTGTGCCCTGCCCCTTTCCAGCCTGGCAGCGGGGTTGTCAATGTCAAAGTGACCTAGCCAGGTAGCTCTTAAGGCCCCTCTCTCTCCTCAGATTTACCCTTGGTCTGTGTCATCTCTGGGAGGTCTGGACTCTTCTGGACGTATTGAGATAAGTGTTTATTCCTTGTGAAGATGATATTCTTTTTCTTATTTTGGGGCGGTGTCTGTGTTTATGTGTGAGGAGCCGTTGACTGGCTGTGCACATGAATGGAAACCTGGTGCCCATAGACTGCAGACTGCTCCATCTTCCCTATCCTTGCCTGAGGAAGCTTGCCGGGAGCCTGGCTTCTGAGAGAACAGTGTCTTCCCCTCCCTTCACTCTACACTTGTTCCTGTTCTCTGACATAATTCTCGTGAAGCTGAAAGTGCGGCTCAGTAATAGATTCCTACCTAGTTGTGTCGGAGTCTGCAGAGTTAGGACTTGTTTATTCTTGGCAGGAAGGCTACTCCTGTGGGCTGGGAAAAGAATACAATGAAACATTCTTTTGGTAGTATCTCAAGGCCTGCTCAAGTACTGCAAAAGCGTCCTAGAAAAACTACTGAGAGTGTTTAAGTGTAAAATGGATCCAAAACGTAATGAAATTTGCCTTAATTTTACCAGAGTTTGATGTCAAAGGACAAAATAAAACTTAGGGAAAATGCACTCGAATGCTGGGAGCTCTGTAGCAGCCTGGGAGGGAAATGGGAGGGAGGGACCACAGCGGGTGGGATGGCTTGGGGTTTAGGTACAGGTGTGTGCTTTCCCCATTGCTCACCCCCCATTGCTCACCCCAGTAAACTCACTGCTCTCCTCCCACACACTTACAAAGAGGAGCCCTCCCACTCATCCTGGAGCCTTTCAGGATGGGTAGCATGCCTGCTTGGTGCTTCAGGATGTCACCACCAGCCGTGAGCATCATGGGAGTCCTCGCCTGCATGCTAACACCCTGTATAGTGGTTGTGGCCAGAGCTGCCTCCAAACCTCCTAGCACAGAACAGTGGATTGTGAGTAGGGTGGTAAGTGAGGGCTGACTCAAGGAACCTGGCAGGGGGATTGGGTGTGTGGGGTGATGGTGGTGGCCAACAGAACTTTGGGGACAGCAAATCTCATGGGTGAGGATTATATTAGGTTGAGCAGCACCACTGATTCTCCCATCTAATCCACAGATTGTGATGTGGCGGTTTATGAGGTGTCAGGAGCCTCAGAATCACTACTCAAGTGGTTCACAGCGATAGTAGTCCCGGGGCTCCTTAGCTGAGGCAGGCTACAAGGCCATGAGCTGAGCTGAGTTCCTGTGATTTCCTACTGTTAACAGAAGTGCTTCTTGTTGGTCCCCAAAGCCTCCAGTCCAGTTCTTCTTCATCTTAGGCCAAAGTGAAGACTAGATTTTTGGGGTGGGAAGGAATATCCCAGCCAACCCCCAGCTTCTGTCAGCCATTGTCTGGCATGTCAAGAGGAGAGCGGCAGGGCTCCTCTTTTCATGTAGGCATCCTGAGGGGTGGGGTCTCCAGAGGCACACAAACTGCCCTAGGTCACACTCTGGGAGGTGAAGGGCAGTTGTCCCAAGATCCTGAGAGCAAGTTAAGCAGACCTGCTGGCCGGTAAATTCTGATTGGACACTGAATTTTGTCCAACAATGCCAGAGTCCAAGAATTGGCCACCCAGAGGTAAATTTGTGTTTTGCCTGTAGTTCCAGTCCTTCCCCACATCCCTCATGTCTGGTCACATGGATGACATCAAGCCAAGCCATTTGAACTGTCACTTCCCCATCCAAATAAAATTCCAAACAGCCACTCCTTGTATTCTGGTGGTCACACACTGCTCACCCCCCCCCCACCAGTCTCCACCTATGCACACATTCAGGGCAGCTCGATATCCAGGGGAGGTCTAAGTGGGGCAGTTGTAGTCAGTTGAGGCAGATGGCAGCTTGGCCTTCCCAGAGCCCTGAGGCCTTTCTTCCTCAGCAGCTGTAGGCTCCTAGAAAAAAATGTTACTTTTTGTTATTGTTTTGTTTTTCTTTAATACATGAACATGGGCCTGAAGTCTGAGTATGCAGGATACTCAGCTAACATGATAGCGGTCTTCAGGACATCAGTGCAGGCCTGGAGCACCTGCCTACATGGGGGGGAAGGGGTGGGTACCACCAGAAGCTAAAATGCCAGCGATAAGGGACCATATTAGTAGTTGGTGAATGTATTTTCCTTGTGTCTGGTGCCAGTGATCTCAGGTCTAGGTAGAGCGCAGCCATTCTCTGTGCTCCATGAAGTGATGATAGATTGGTGTTCAGTGTGCTGGCCTGGCTCAGGTTGCTAAGTAAGTAGACCTAGGTATTAAAGGCACTCGTGACTGCTGCTTTAGGCCCTCAGGAGGGGAGGATGGTGGTGCCATGCTTAGGCATACACTATAAAGGGGACATCACAGATGGGGTGTGAATATATGAGGGCACATGTAATAGCAGGACCTGTATATATTATGGCCTAGAACTATGGAGGCACGGGAGAGGGAGAAGAATAGGAAGAGCTTGGCTTCTTGGTGCAATGGCCCCTTGGGAACATGATCTGACTAACCAGAGCCAGGAGCATGAAATATAAGTGTGTTGTAGTAAATATTTAATTATCAGTTGGGGGTTCTACACCATCTTTGATCATTCAGATCCCAGATAAAAGGCATAAAACTTTTTGCCCGAGAGCCAGCCCGGGCTGAGAGGTGTTCTTTCTTCTTTCTTGTCAGTCCTCTTTGAGGCAGCAGAGAGGGAAGAGCATCGCCAGGGGTAAGACTTGGTCTTACGAAATTGGGGTAAGACTTTGTCTTACGAGATATTTAGGGTTGCTGTATAATAAAAAGTTTACTTATCTAAATCTAGGTTACTAGGCTACTGTAACTGACTTGTCTTCTATGATCCTCTGAGGCCAGAAGCTGCAGTTTCTGGCATTTAGCACCTCTTCCTCAAACCACAAAGGATTAAGTAAATGGCCTTTGTACTGTTCCTGCAGGAACTGCTGGGGTCTAACTTCCAGCCTGCAGGTCGGAAGTCGCAGGAAGAAAATGGGACACTTAGAGAAGTGGTTATAGTTTATTACTAAGTTGTAAAAAGTTTCCTATGAAAGCTATCTAAGAGGGAAAAGCACAAAGATCCTGTACTGGCTGGTTTTGTGTGTCAACTTGACACAGGCCGGAGTGAAAGAGCTCCCAGAGAAAGGAGCTTCAGTTGGGGAAATGCCTCCATGAGATCCAGCTGTGGGGCATTTTCTCAATTAGTGATCAAGTGGGGAGGACCCCTTGTGGGTGGTACCATCTCTGTACTGGTAGGCTTGGGTTCTATAAGACAGCAGGCTGAGCAAGCCGGGGGAATCAAGCCAGTAAGGAACATCCCTCCATGGCCTCTGCATCAGCTCCTGCTTCCTGACCTGCTTGAGTTCCAGTCCTAACCTCCTTTGGTGATAAACAGCAATTTGGAACTATAAGCTGAGTAAACCCTTCCCTCCCTAACTTGCTTCTTGGTCATGATGTTTGTGCAGGAATAGAAACCCTGACTAAGACAAAGTGGTACCAGCATAGTGGGGTATTCCTGTGACAACCTGATTATGTTTTGGGGAGTACTGTGGCAGAACTTTGGAACTTTGGGCTAGATGATCCATTTGGTGTTAAGAGCTCTGTGGGATGTTGTGTAGGACCTTGGAAGATAATGTTGAGTACAGTGTAGAAGATGGAGGCCTGACTTGTGAAATTTCAGAGGGAAGATTAAAGACTCTTGTCAGGGAAATTGTTTTGATTGTGAAGATTCTGTGGGTTTGGTTAGATGGGGCTGAAGAATCAGCTGTGATTAACAAGATACCAGAACCACTAAAGCAAACCTTTGTGTTACTGGAACTATTGGTGCTGGTTAGCTGGAGCTAAGAAATTGGTGGTGATTAAGAAGAGACCAGCATCACTGAGGTGAAATCTTCTGGGAAGTGTTTTCTGAGAGCACAGAGGCTGTGTTCCAGAGATAGCCCCGTTTGTACTTTGTGCTGTGGCTGGACTTGGTACTGTGTAAGAGTCACCCAGGTGGTACTGGTTTTGAAGGCATGAAGAGCAGGTGAGCTCGGCACTGTGAGAGGCCATTGGTGAAGGTGCAACTTCAGTTGTAATTGATGGCCCAGGACTGAAGGGGTCATGCAAAGGAGTTGAGACTTGGCACCATGAAGAGAGCCTATGAGAGGCTGAAGCCTAGTTACAGTGGAAGACAGCAGTGTTTGGAGATGCCAGTGCCATGAGATGACCACCAAGAACAGCAGCAGTGGAGTACAGACAGCTGGAGCCTAGAAGACAAGCTGTGTGCTACAAAGGGCAGAGCTGGAGAAGTGACCCAAGCCCTTGGAGGAGCCCGGAAGATCGTGAGTTGGATCCCAGACATTGAACCATTGGAGTTTGAGTTTTGCTTTTGATTGTGACTGTGCCCTGAATTTTTCCCTCTTGAAGGACGAAAGTATTTTAGTGGAGCTCATAGTTAAGAAACTTTGAATTTTTAAAAGACTTTGAATTTTAAAAGATAATGGGCATTTTAACTTTTAATATGTAAAGACTGTGGGACTTTTAAAGTTATTTAGATCTTGGGGGTGAATAAGAAACTAAGGGTTGAGGCTTAATAATGATGTGTTTGTGTGTCAGGTTGACAAGGGGTCAATTTTACTGACTGTTTTTGTGTTTGATAAACAGCAATTTGGAACTGTAAGCTGAATAAACCCTTTCCTCCCCAACTTGCTTCTTGGTCATGATGTTTGTGCAGGAATAGAAACCCTGACTCAGACAAATCTAAGTGGAGAAAGGGAAAAATTCTTCTAAGAGGGGAAAGGCAAAAATTCTACTCTAACTGGGGAAGGGGAAAAATTTCTACTCTAATTTCTCTTCATCTCTTTGTTCTCAGTACTTATACATCTTTCAGAATATGTGATAGCATGTTACAAAATTCATCACAAGTTCACACAAAAATCAAATCATAAATTGAAACAGAAGTTTACAACAGAGAATGTTTACATGCATATCCATTAGGAGTAACTATCTAGCTAAACATTTATCACTTGTCTCAGGTGTACAAGTTCATTGAAAGTTTAAAATCATAACTAAGATATTAGTGAAGTTTTGTATAGATAAACCCAGTCAATATTTTATCTTCTGTCCTAACACCTATAATAAATCCTAGTTCCCTTTTTATGGGCGGTGGTGGCGCACGCCTTTAATCCTAGCACTTGGGAGGCAGAGGCAGGAGGATTTCTGAGTTCGAGGCCAGCCTGGTCTACAGAGAGAGTTCTAAGACAGCCAGGGCTACACAGAGAAACCCTGTCTCGAAAAACCAAAAAAAAAAAAAAAAAAAAAGAAAAGGACCTAATAGCAGTCCCATTATAAAAGAGCTTAATAATCACAGATACAATTTTAGGAATTCTTATAGGATTATCATTAAAACTTACGTCATCTATTTATCTACATAGCGTCACTCTAAGACAGTACATCTTTGTGGGTCTGCAGAGATCTGCTCCAAAGGGGTTTTTGAATTTTGAATTCAAAATTACTTATTGAATATTATATGTTTAATAATAACAACAGGAAAAGCATATTAATAGCAGAATCTTTCCTAAAATTAGTCCCCCACAGCCTTGCCAAATGAGGGCTCACCTGTCGCAGATTATATAATAATCCGAAGCAGTCCATTTCAGGATGATCACCTACCTACTAGTATATTAGCTTGTCCCATTATGGTTCCTGACAACTTTTATATTCATAAGATGGCTTAATGAGCATTAGAGCTGGGCAGATATCTACCCTCTATGCTGTTACGTCTACTTCCCTGTCAATAATCCCACAATATGACTTGTCATATTCATCTAGGCTGTTCTTACTCCAACTGGCCAGCCCTCATGGCCATGTTTTCAATATTCCTACCCCATGATGTCCTCTCTTCTCTCTATCTTCTTCTCTTTCCTCTTGTAGTATTGCCTCAGACCACAAAGATAACAGTATTGTCGTTCTTGCCTGAAGATGGACTTATTTATGGGGCATTGTGAATGAATGTACTGTCCTATACTATCACAGCTGTTCTCTAAATGTTCTTGTGTTGTGAATGAATGCACTGTCCTATACTATCACAGCTGTTCTCTAAATGTTCCTGTGTTGTGAATGAATGCACTGTCCTATACTATCACAGCTGTTCTCTAAATGTTCCTGTGTTGTGAATGAATGCACTGTCCTATACTATCACAGCTGTTCTCTAAATGTTCCTGTGTTGTGAATGAATGCACTGTCCTATACTATCACAGCTGTTCTCTAAATGTTCTTGTGTTGTGAATGAATGCACTGTCCTATACTATCACAGCTGTTCTCTAAATGTTCCTGTGTTGTGAATGAATGCACTGTCCTATACTATCACAGCTGTTCTCTAAATGTTCTTGAATTCCAGCAGAATGGTTATTGGCCAGGGTAACTTCAGCCCACAGTGCATGTTTCATTTCCCTGTTGGTTGATAGAGTCAACATTTTCAGATGCCTCTATTGAAATATGAATTTCAGATTGAATTTACTCAGCTTCTAGTGTAATGTTTTGTCACTTAGAGGGTCGTTAGGTAGCTCAGGACATTTTTTTTTAATTGACATCTTTCTGCATCTTTCTCATATGCAGGCCCCTTTGCATATGAGAATTATGTATGCCTCTTAACAAAACCCTTTACAGCTTGTGACTTTTCGTACGTGTTTCAAATTGAGTGTGGAGAATTTCCAGAACTTGTAACATAAAGCTAAAAAGAAAAGGGTAAAGATGATCTTTTAAAACCTCAACAGTGATCATAACTGGACAGAGGTTTTTTGTTTTTGTTTTTTTTTTACATTTAGGAGATATCACATCTCTCCTGAAACTGTCAGAAAGGGGTACTAACTGTATCCTCTAAGCCAAGTTATTTTCCTCTCCCACCAGATACCTCACATACACTCATATATTTTCATGTTTGGGCTCATCTACCTCCAGAGTTCTAATTGAGAAACACTTAAGAAGTTACTAGCTGGCTATATTAGTTTGCTGATTTTAACCAAAGAATTCCTATAAGTAGAAGGGTTTAAAATAGCACCCCTGTATCATCTCATGTTCTGTAGGTCAGAAGCCCATACAGATGATTGGGTTTGATACTTATAATCTGAAATCCAGTGTCAGTATGGCAGGGCTGGGGAGGATGCCACTTCTAAATTGTTTCTGGTTGTGGACAGTGAACTCTTTCATGCAGTTAGAGGGCAGAAGCCTTGCTTCCTTGTTGGCTGTTGATCAGTGGTCACCCTCAGCATGAAGAGCTGTCTCTCAAGCCCTTCTTTGCAGCTCATCATCTTCAAAGTCAGCAAGGGTACTCTAAACCAGTCCCATGCTTTGAATTTCTCTGACCTCTATCCGTCTGTCACCAGCCATAACGAATGCTCTGCTTTTAAAGGAATGTAATGAGACTGAGCCCAATTGCATGATCTCCCTTTTGATTATCTCGTCAAGTCATTATTTTTTAATCACATCTTCAGAACTTCCCTTGACAATAACATAATATGATCATGGGTTGAAAATATAAAAACCCAAGACATAAGAAAATGTGACTCTCATCAGATAAAAATTTGGGGCACTGATTACCAATTGGACAGGCACAAAACCAAAACTAGAAGAGAGACGACTCGAGGAGGAGCCATCTCACCTCAGCACTATTGGCATTTGTGGCCAGGTGCTGGGCTGGGCTATGTGACCTTATTCCCAAGTTATTTCTGATTGGTAAATAAAAATGTCAGCAGCCAATAGGTGGGCAGAAGAGACATAGGTAGGGATTAGGAGACATAGCTAGGGTTGAGGCTTGAGGTCAGAGGAGAACCATGAGGAGAAGAAGGTAAAGGAGGAAGGAGAAGCTGCCATGGGTTAGCTCCCTACTGTTGAATCACCTCTCCAGCTCCAGGAATTTATTTTGCCTCATGGTTTCAGAAAGGTATAGTTCACATTGTGCTTCAAAACATTTTTGGGGAGATGTGTCTACTTATCCTAGATAGGGAACTTACCAACAGATCAAAGTATGGATACCATCAAAATCATACTTGGTAAGCCAATGAGTTTTATTGGTGCTATTTACAGGAGCATGGGTGAGGAGTTACTTACAGAAGCAGAAATGACTCATAGACAGCTCTATCACCAAAGCCTACCCCAGTACTGGAACAGTTTATGAAAGCTAGGAACCTGGAGCACACTGCACAGCCTTCAGGCACCTCAGTGAATTGAAGTGTGTCCTTTCCAAGTGATTCAGTTGACCTAAATCTTTTCCAGGCAGCTGGTCTGGCCTCAGAGTCTATTTTGGAGCGTGACTGGTTTGAGAGCGAATCTAGGCCCTTCTTCACTCAGGTAGGCAGGGGCCTAGTGAAGCTGGTTAGTTTCAGGGACTTCCTGAAGTTATCTTAAGTTGTTCACCTCCCTGTTTCAAGGGCTTCCTTGGATCATGTTATGTTTCAATCTCAAAGGAAACTGTTACATCAATGTCCTTCTTGATGAGGAAGGAGTGATAGCAGCAGGACTGTGAGATAGATGGTCACATTGTATCCACCATAGGGAGCAGAGAGAAAACAGTGTCTGCAATAGTTCAGTCTAAAACTCCAGATCATTGGAAGGTGCCAGTCACATTCAGGGTGGGTCATCCCTGCTCAGTTAATCCTCTCAGGAGGGATGCTCATAGACCTGTCCAGAGGCAAGTTTTCTGGGTGATTCTAAGTCCAGTAAGGCTGTAAAACATTAACCATTACATTGGTAAGGTGCTTTACTCCAAGCTTCGTTTTCTCCACTCCTGCACTTCTCTGACACAAGGCTGAGATAGATTCCAAGGGCAAGAAAAACTTTCTCTTGTTTATTTGCATTTCTAGCCCAGTATCTAGGTGGTCAGTAAATGAGTCCAGGGAAAGAGGGAGGACAAAGGAAGATGCTGGAGAAAAGGGAGGAATAAAGCAGCTATAGACCTCTTTAATGTTGCAAGTGTAGTAAATGTCACTCTCTGTATTCCATTTTTATTTCTAGAAGTACATTAATAAAGCACAACAAATAAATGCCAGTCCCTTGTAGAAATAATGCTTGCCAGTAACGTGGTGCCTTCACTGCTTAGATCAGTGGCCAAGCCTTACTCTGAACTCCAAGCTGGGTTGCATCCTTTCTCTGGTGGTTGCTGCTTACTTCTAGTGGCTACACACTGGACTTTCCAAAACACTGCTATGTACCTACTATGCTCCTAGCTGTGGTAGTTTGTGACTATGTAGGAACTCATTAGTGACTGACCACCATTAGAGTTCCCCCTCCCCCATCCTCTCTCCTGACACTCATAATGTAAATGTCTTTGGAGACAGAGGTTTGCCAAAGGGATCGCAACTCACAGGTTGAGAACCACTGCTACAGATAGATTCAGCACATTATTTATTTGTTTATTTATTTATAAAACTATCTAGCTGTTCCTATTATTTGAGCATTTTGTGTGGATTTTGGGGACCAGGCAAAAAGCTGGTTTTATTTTATTTTTATTTTAGTGCTACAGTTTGGATGTGGTTTTCCTCAAGCTTCACATTCTAGGAGCTTGCTTGCCAATGTAGTAGTAGGTAAGGCAGTAGATCTTCAAGAGGAAGGTCCCGCTACTGGGTGAGTAGGTCCTGGAAATCTACCTGCAAACTGATCATTGCCTTCTACTGGAAGTGGCTCAGGTCTTATGAGATGGGATCAATTCCTGTTAGAATTTATCTATCTATTTCTTATGAAGTGAGATAGTGTGTCTGCTGGCTCTCTCATTTCCTTCTTGTCATATGGTCTCTATGCCATACAACTCTCCCACTATGTACTCCCACCATGTTGCCTTCCACTGGTTATGACACAGTCTCACATTCTCTCTGGAGGCCACTTTACTCATGACCACCCAAACTTGTGACGTAAGTCTCCAAACTGTGAGCTAAGTAAACTTCTTCTATTCATGGGTTACCCAGCTTCAATCATTTTTTACAGTAACAGAAAATGAACTGAAACATTTATTATGATGGCATAATGGAGGACATTCATTTTCCTCTTGAGTAGATTCTAGTCATCATGGAAGCTCACATCTGGATGTGTCTATGAGAGTACTTTCATAGATTTGAAAGATTTGAGTGAGGATAGAAGACCCACCTTGAATTTGGGCACTCTCTTTCCATGTGATAGAGTTCTAGACCAAATATAAAACAGAAGGTAAATGGAGCAGAATTTGTATCTCTTCTAGACAGAAAGAACCAGCTCTACACGGTGGTTGTCCTCTGACCTCCACATGAACATTGTGGAATGCATGTTCCCAAAAGCTCATGCACATTCCCCCCCAACAACCCCTCCACCAATTAATTCACTTAAAAGGTAGACGTGTAACTTCCACATGATTCTACAATTGCACTCTTGGGCATTCTTCTAGCTAAGTGAAAACAAGTTTACATAAGAATCTATGTATTATTGTTTATATCCATTTAATGTGATAATTAATAACTGGAAACAGCATAGATTAATACATGAATAAGTAAACAAGAAAAGTTAGGTCTCAAGCTTGGACAGAGGAGTACAGGGTACTTAGGAATGCTGAAAGCAAGAGAAATGTTCTTCCCAGGGAACAGTATATACCAACTGATTGTCCAATACCAAATGGGCAGCACCAAAAACATACATACAAGAAGCATTATATAGATTGAGCGGGTTCTATGTATGTATTTAATAATACATATATGTGTGTGTATGTGTGTGTATGTGTGTGTATATATATATATATATATATATATATATATATATATAGAGAGAGAGAGAGAGAGAGAGAGAGAGAGAGAGAGTGTAACAACAATTAAATAAAAAGAGGCCTTGAATTTGAAAGAGGGTATTTTCCTGGGGAACCACAACACATGCCTACTCACCCATGGTGGGGAACCCATGACAGACCAGAGTATGAATACCACTAAAGTCCAACTTTGTGAACCAGTGAGTTTTATTAGGGTTACTTACAGGAATATGGGTGAGGAGTTACTTATAGGAGCAGAAATGGCTCATATAGAGCCACATCACCAAAGCCCACCCCACCATGTCAAAAAGGGTCATATTAACCAAGACAAGTGTCTCTATAATAACACAGAAAGAAGAACTCAAAGAAGGCATGCTTAACTGTCAGAAATAAACTCCTGACCTGAAATAAAATGAAAAGCAAATGGAAAATTATAGGACGCTCAATGGAGACAAATATTTGGCTCTTTTGCAGATAATTGATTGGTAATGCCTAAAAGTTGGATATGGAATTTAGTAAAAATGCTTCTGTTGACATTACATATAATAGCAGATATCAATTGGCAATAGTATGAGATTGACATAAGCAGGTTAATTTTAGGAGGGTTTGCTGAGGTTGCTTCTCAAACACGTCATACCGGTCAGTGACACAATCCTGGAGGATACCATTTAGGCCAGACACGAATGAGCATCAAATCTCAAGGGCCCTCTGAATACACCAGATGGACTTTGTATGAGTGTTCCTTTACTAGCTTGTGAATGCACTCTGGTTACTGTCCATTTATTATCAGAGCAGACTGAAGCCCCTCTTTGCCAGAGAACTACCAGTCTAAGTATGGCAAAAAAGAGACAAGATAAAATATAAACAGATAAATCCTTGTGTGTGTGTGTGTGTGAGTGTATGTGTGTGTGTGTGTGTGTATGTGTGTGTGCGTGTGTGTGTGTGTATGTGTGTGTGCGTGTGTGTGTCTCAGTGTGTGTGTGTGTGTGTGTGTCTCAGTGTGTGTGTGTGTGTGTCTCAGTGTGTGTGTGTGTGTGTGTGAGTGTGTGTGTGTGTGTGTGTGCATGTGCGTGTGTGTGTGTGTGCATGTGCCCGTGCGCTCGCACACGGAACCTGCTCTTCCTAAATGGCACAGGAAGAGTTAGACTTCTCGGAAAAGCAGCAGAAAAAGATTGTCTTTGCACCTCAGAAAGAATCTGAGGTCAATGAACATCATAGCAGTCAAACCCTGAGGTAATGGTCCTTAAATTCTTACTTCCCTTCTCAAAAGATAGATGCCACCTCCTCCTGACTACCAAGCTTCCATTCTATCTGAGGCCTAAAATTGGGGGTTTTCAGGAGTCTTCCACAAATTTTCAGCTTCAGAGATGGACAGCAACTTCCCAAGATGGTGGAACAAAGAAGGCCGCTTGGAGTGGACAAGTTTTATTCATGGTGATTAAACAAGATACATTTTCAAATTCTTCAGCCATTTTCTGATGTCCCTTTTGTTGTCAATAGGTCTCCATCAATACTGAGACCTCTTAATACAAATCTCTCTTATCTTCATTCTTTTCATTCAGATACCCCTGGTCTCCTGTCCATAAAGCAAAACAAAACTGAGGTGTTTCCTCAGACTGCAGCTGCTGCTCTGACACCAGCGGGGATCTGTGACTCTGTAATCACTTATTTGGCGCTTTTAGGGATAAGAAAAACAAACAAGCAGACAAACACGTTCCTTTAAATACTTCAAAGGAAAATTCTCTTTTAAAACCCTTTCTGGCACTTAAGTTTCCTACAAATCATTAATTGCAGCTACTATCTTGGAGTGTTTCTTTGCGTTGTAGTTGTCTCCTTTTTCTGTTAATTTTTTTATATCACGATTTATTTCTTCTGCAAGTTTTACCTTTATTGCTGCTCGTGTGTTAACAGTGATTGAGACAAGAGCGTCTGCGCTTGGTGCTTTGCTTGGCTGGACTGCCTCTGCTGTTAGTAATCATTTCTCAGCGCTCGCCTTTGACTTTGCATCCTAATGCCAGCCATGCTTCCCCACACCAGACTCTCATTTCACAAAGTCCACTTCCTTGGCAGTGAAATGTTTTCTCAAAACCTTCCTGTCTTTATGCCTTTTGTACTCTGAGCCCTTTTCTTCTCCTATGTGATGTGTTTGATGTCTTGTGTATATGGGTTATGGATGCTGCCTCCAACATTGAGTCTCTTGACTTTGCAATCTTCCCCTTGTTAAATTCATAAAATGACTAATTCTTCTTGTCTTTTATAATTTCCTTGTCCTAATTATTATTACTAGGTCCCAATTTTTTTGGACAGAAACAAAACTCCTATTATCTATCTATATATTTTTCTGTGACCATTTTGGCTTTCTAAAATTGCATTAGATATATTATTTGTGCAATTTTAGTGCTATATGATAGAACCATCACTTTGATGGTTATATTAAATTCACTTTTAAATTTTTTGGTCTCGCAGAATTTTGTAGCTGGGAAAGATGCTGTTTATGACTATGCTTCCATTTCACCACGCCCCTGATCCTACATGAAGAAGTCCCAAGGTTACATGATTTTTGATTTCAAATTCACTGAAGGGAATCCTAAGTGGGTCAAGTACCTGGCTCTTCCATTGGTTCTAGAGATTGAACTCAGGTCTCAGGTTTATGTGAAAAATACTTACTGATGAAGCTATCTCCCCAGCTTGAGACCTTGTACTTTAAAATGATTATGACATACTTTGATTTTTCCTAGGTGTTATCCAAAGGTAGTACTCCCAGGCAAGTAATAAATAAAATTCATTGCTTCATGCAAAGGAAAGAGAATTAAAAGAAGGAGAAAAAGAAAAAAGAAAATCAGAAAGAAAAATCTATCACTTTTGTAAGTTTAATTTTTTTAAACCTTATTTTTCTGTCAAGAAATTTATTACCTTTACAAACACTATTTCATCAATCATTCATTAAAAAATATTTTACAATTAAGTCTGTAATAAAACCACGTAACGTTCACCAATGCATTCCAGCCCAGTTACACCCACGGAGTCTAATAAAGCACTTTAAAACAGCAGTTTTCATCCTCACCAGGTAAGGGTGTCAAACTGAAAAATCTTCCTTGTAACAAGCTGTCTGTCATTCAAGAAATCCACTTTATGTCACCATATGTGGCATATTGATGTATCCCCTAGAGTGGACACCGTCATTGTTGCAGTATCTTTCAAACCAGTTTCACAACAGGAAAGTATTTGTGAACAGAGTAGTCAAATTTGTGAGGAAACTTTGACTCTTTTTTGTGTCCTCCCGCTAAGAACTTTAGCACCACAAAGTTGGTCATGGCAACCTTTAGGATTCTACTGACCTCATGGTCTGGACTGGGGATATTTTCAAGGATCATTTTTGCCTAATGAAAGTGCTTACTAGCTGCCACATATAGCACTGGAGACTGAGGAGGAGGGCTGGATTTATTGAGGTCAGACATTAAACCTTATTTTTAATGATAGTTCTTAAATGTTTTAACCTTCCTTGTAGCCCACCATCCACCAGAGTTAATGGCAAAGAAAAGATAAGGGGAAGTGGATCTATTTAGAAAGGTTCTTTGGAGCAACTCTCTTCTGGGTTGCCTGGAAACCAGCAGTTCACAGGTCAGCAGTGGCAGCTTAGTCCACTCCATGGATACAATAGTGGTCTAAGTTGGTAGAGCCAAGATAGCAGACATGAGTCAGCAGTGGTGGCACTGCCTAGCAGAGACAGCCAGGCCCCAGCCTCAGCTCCAGTCAGCAGGAGGGACCCGGAGGAATGCCAGGAGAAGTTCTCTGCTGTGCCTCTCTCAGGGAAGTGAAGATCAGCGAAGATGCAAGACCCATAAGTGTTGCACTCTCGCTCTGTAAGCAAGGCAAACTCAGTCTGTCACTATATGTCCAGTCCTTTCCATACTCTCTCCAAACATCACATGCGCTCCACTTGTCTTCCCTCTGCACATGTCCTGCCTCAGCATGTGTGTCTGTCTCAGCTGACACCACCCCACCAATCAGCCTGAGTCCATGGAAGGGGCAAGAAGCTGCAGCGCACCACAGAACTCTTTTGGTGCAGTTCTCTCTATGGAGTCTCAGCAAAGGCAGCTCAATTACACAATGTAAGGCGGACCAATACATGTGTGTCGTTAGCAAAGAATCCTTCATCACATGTCCTTTCACTTGCTTATGCTAGCAGAACATCCTTTCACCTGTGTCCGCTTCAGCTAAACATTCCCTTAACGTGTTTGCTCCAGCAAAACACCACCCAATGTAAGCTTGAATAAGGACTAATTGAGCAATTGAAAGTAATCAATTGTCAGTCAAAAAAGGAGTGTAGAAATGAATGGAAGGATACATATACTCACATTTGTATGTATACATGTATGTGTGTATGTACATACATATATATCTATGTATGTATATATCTATATGTATATTCATATATGTCTATATATGTATGTACGTTTTATAGGTATATGTATATATCTATTTATGGTTTGGTTTCTTTCGTTGGGACAAAATTCCTGACAAGAAACAAGTAAAAAGAAGAGAGTTTACTTTGGCAGATCCGGGTGAAAATAACATAGTGGCAGGAGCTTGAAGCAGTCATGTTGAATTCACAGTCAAAAAGGAGAAAGAAATGAATGTTGCCACTAATCTGGCTTTATCTTCCTCTGATTTTACATTCAACACAAGTCCCCACTCCATGCCAACAATCAGAGTGGGTTTCCCTTTCTCAGCCAGACTTCTCTGGAAATATCCTCAAAGATAGGTCCAATTTGATCATGATCAAGTTGATCATGAATATTAATAATCACAGTTTATAAAGAAGAAACAAACAAGGGAGACTATCTGTTGAACTCTGTTGAATACACCTACACTTTTCAAATAACAAAATACTACTATGTGAACTTTTTGTTTGTTTGTTTGTTTGTTTTTTCTCAAGACAGAGTTTCTCTGTATAACCCTGGTTGTCCTGGAACTCGAACTGTAAACCAGGTTGGCCTCAAATTCACGGATATCTACCTGCCTCTGCCTCCCAAGTGCTGGGATTAAAGGCAAGCACCACTACTGCCTAGCAAAGTGGATTCTTTTTAAAAATTTTATTTTTACTTCTAACTGTATGTGTTTCAATGTGGGTATGTGCATATCCTTTCCAGTGCCTGTGGAAGACAGAGTTAGAGGTGGTTGTGAGCCATCCAGTATGTGTGTGGGAAACTGAATGTCAATCCTCCACAAAAGCAGTAATCCTTAACCATTGAGCCATCTCTCCAGTCCCAAGTCTTCTTAATTAAAGAAAACTTAAATACAAAAGGGGAAAGGGCTGCAGATGAGAGAAGTTAACAGAAGTTTAGAAGCTGAAACTCAGGAGGCAGTCTATAACATGACTGCCTGGTAGGAGAAGCTGCATGTTAAGGACCTCTGGTGATGAAGCAGGAGGAGTATGGCAGATTCTCTTAAGAACTGGACATGGGAAGGAAAACAAAGTCCAGGAAGATCCTAGGCTTTCTCTCCAACTCCCAAGGAAGCAATCAGAGAAAGGTGTAAACACTCAGGCCCACCTGTCTCTTTGAGTTGCATGGAAAAGGGTGCCACTACCATTAACAAGTATGTGGTAGAGAGATGGGAGAGAGAGAGAAGTGGAGAGGTTCATAAGCTTTGGAGAGAGGCTGAACAGGAGATGCAGTGACGCTGGTGCCCAACAAATCAACATGAGACCAAAAAGTCTACAAAAATAGTCTTGAGTTAGTTGTATGTTGTCCAACTGCTCTTGGGAATGGGGCCTGCCCTGAAGAGGGCTTAATATAACCACCTGAGTTTACTTCTTTGTTTTTGCTTTCTGTTGTTTCAATCCAGACTATGCCCTACTTCTCTACATGACCTATCCAATTAGTTACCACATATTGTCAAGTGCTTTGGCCATTTCCAATCCTTACTTTGAGTTAACTGTAGCACGTGACTCTGTTGGCCTTTCATCCTTGAAACATTACTTCCTTTTGTAGACCTGTGTATCTTTCCCTGTTTTCTACCTCTCTAACATTTCATCCTTGAAAGTCTACTTAGCTGGTCCTTCATTCTCTTGACAGCCTCTATACAGTGTGCTTCAAATTTCAGTCATCACTTCTTTTTTCTCTGTTACTCATCTATTATCTTTTTGACTATTAACTTCTACTAACATCTACATGACTGTCTTAGTCAAGGTTTTTTATTCCTTCACAAAACATCATGACCAAGAAGCAAGTGGGGAGGAAAGGGTTTATTCAGCTTACACTTTCTACACTGCTGTTCATCACCAAAAGAGGTCAGGACTGGAACTCAAGCAGGTCAGGAAGCAGGAGCTGATGCAGAGGCCATGGAGGGATGTTTCTTACTGGCTTGCTTCCCCTGGCTTGCTCAGCTTGCTTTCTTATAGAACCCAAGAATACCAGCCCAGGGATGGCCCCACCGACAAGGGGCCCTCCCCTTGATCACTAGTTGAGAAAATGCCCCACAGCTGGATCTCATGGAGGCATTTCCTCAACTGAAGCTCCTTTCTCTGTGACAACTCTAGCCTGTGTCAAGTTGACACACAAAACCAGCCATCACAATGACTTTAAGAATAATGTGCTGTCTCTAGCCCGAACTCAGCTATACATAGCTTATAAATCTTGTTGGCTACAGATTCATCAAAATTCATCTCTGCCATGTTTTTGTGTTTTTTTGGTTTTTTTTTTTTTGGTTTTTCGAGACAGGGTTTCTCTGTGTAGCCCTGGCTGGCCTGGAACTCACTCTGTAGACCAGGCCGGCCTCGAACTCAGAAATCCTCCTGCCTCTGCCTCCCAAGTGCTGGGATTAAAGGCGTGCGCCACCACCGCCTGGCTCTCTGCCATGTTTTGTTATGGCATGACTGAAGATATATTACCATTTGGTTATTGATCGAGCCAACTCATAAAAAAGACAGTTGTCTTTTACCTGCTCAAACAGGAAGCAAAAATTCATCCTTAACTGATCTGTGCACCTTACACATTCCATGCAAATACATTCATAGAACTAACTATTGTTTGTCAGGTTTATGTATTACAGAATGGCATGCCAAGAGGGCAGCTCTGATCAGTTCACCTTCATGGATCCTGAATGGACTTGCTGTTCCAGCTTCCTTGCCTGATCTTGACTCAAACCGATGCTGTTTCCAGAGATTTGCTTTGAGAACAGCTTTAGAAAGGGCTGCTAAAACAAATATTACCTGCTAATTTTATTTTGAATTGACCATTTTTCCAATTTCCTTTTTGGTCCCCCAAAAGAAATTCTTTACCTAAATCATCAGGAAGCAATCATAAGAATACTGTCATAACAATTCCTTAAGTTTTGGTAATTTAATGAATTATAGATAAGTTGTCATTTTAAGGGATGATTTACAAATAATAATAGTTTTGGACAAGGATGAAATTAAATAGCTTTCCTTTCCTTTTTTCTTCCTTCTTTCTTAGGCAAATGGAAGGAGGTTGAAAAGATAAAAGGTGGATTGAGTAATATTATAAGAAATTAAATATATTAGATGGATTACTAGATTTACGTTTATATAAAGCATTTTATAGCTGCTATCTGACACTGGTAGAAATCTTTATATTTTGATGCAGAATTGTTTTATATTTTCTTACATTGGTACAGAATTTATATACTGATACAGGTTTAAAGTTTTCATTGATATAAATCTTTGAATATTGATACAAAATTTAAATTTATTTTGTTACTCTTAAATAGGCATTGTGCCTATGCAACTCATTTAAGATACAAGGTTTAATCCTAATCCTTTTAATAGCTGCTATTACATACTGTTTAGGATAATTAAGTAATGCAAGGTAATAGATTGTCAAACTCATGATTATATTAGATTCTCATTTAGTTAATTACAGTATCATGTTTTCAAGTAGTAAATAGTTAAAAATAATCAATGTTTAACAGTTCAGCATGCAATATGTAGATAGATGGTCTTCAAAAGTATCAGAGATCCACCAAATATGGCATTTAAGGTTATTTCATTATTAAAAGATCTCGAGACCTGTCTGCTCCTGACAGTGCCTGTCGGGTGTTTTATAAAAAAGAGAGAACCAGGAATATGTTTGATAGAGGCACGGTATGGTAAGGTGGAAGGGGATGCATTAATTTTATCTGCAGGCAGAATGGTGTCAAAAAAGAACAAGGGGAATTTGGGCTAGGATTTGTTTGGCTCTATAAGCATTCCAACAATAAAGACTATCCTAATAACAATGCAGTCTCAGATTAGATTTTACAGAGGCCTCCTCTGCCTGCCGGCAATGTGCCACCAAGGCGCTGTCCCCCAACTCCGGAGGAAGGCGACCCCCCCCCCCCCCCCCCCCCCCCCCCCCCCCCCGTCTCCAGCGTGAGCAGTGAGCCTCCTCGAGTTGGCCGGGTCACTTGTAGGATGGGGGCAGGGCGCGTTAGAGGGGCGTGGCGGAGGCGAGGAGCGGGGCGGAGCCATCGTGGAGGCCCGAAGCTGGTACCCGACCAAGGGACCGAGGGTGCGGCGTGGTGCAGCTCGGAGGCCTGCTGACTGGCTACCTTCTCCGGAGTTCCTCCCGGCCGCGGCGAGGGCACTGATGGCTGCGGCGCCGGCGAGGCCCAGGTACGGTGTTCTGGGGCGGCGAGGAAGATAAGCGACCCCCGGGGCGGCGGGTCAGGGAATGGCGCTGACCCTGGAGGCCTCGGTCCGCCGCGCCGCCCTTTCATCTCAGACTGCCGAATTGTGTAACCTGTGACCTCCGGTTCCCCCTCCACCGCGGTACGGCCACCCCGGCTCTGCCTCCTGCACTGCGTGGTTCGCCGACCTGTGCGCCCACGGATCTGCCTCTGAGTCCCGCTGCCGGCATCGCCAGTCTCTCCTTCCTCCAGCGCCGGTGTGTCCCGGGCCACTCATTCCCTCTCCAGTTGGAGCATCCACGCCTCCAGCTTTTGCAGATCATCTCAGGGATGCCTGGGGCTCGCACCGCGGTTCTTCAGTTTCTTCTCGCCGCTCATCCCCGAGTGCACCAGCTTCTCCCTCTGCCTTTCTCTTAAGCATCCCAGAGTCAGTACCGGGACTCAATGTCTCCCAAACTCCCTTTTCCTTGTTACTTATTTGTCCCCTTCATATGCAGTGACCTGTCCCTATGTGACTTTACAGGTGCTCCATTTACACTTGTGTCTGCTGTTAAAATAGCTGTGGGGTAGACCGAGAGGGGGCCCTTGTCCCAGTTTGGAAGCACTTTCATCTTGTGGCTGGTTCGGAAAGCCCAGGCCATCATGTAGGAAGTAACTGTTTACAAAACAGTATAAGTGATACAAGTCTAGGAATTTACTGTTTTTCTTTGGCCAGGTATAACGTAGAATTACCATTCTATGAGCCTGCCTTCTCACACTGACAGGGCTTTGCCCAGGGAAATGCTGCTAGGATCTGCCCTTCTAGCGCTGCCTGTGCTGGACACTTGAAGCTTACCTGAAGCTCTCCATCCAGGAATTCATTCCACTAGAGCACACTCAGCTTACTGCTTAGCCTAGTTATTTGCCATTTTCCTGAATTACTATGTTTTCTTATTTGTGTCTTTAGGTCAGTATATATCTCTTTGTGTATATTGTCGTGAAACTTCTTTGTATGGTAATAAATGCATATTTGTTCATTTTTTTAAAGGGTGGGATTCACTTTGAAGATTAATTTCTATGTTGTCTCAGGAAGAAAAATACAAATTTTCAAGGTTAATGTGTTTAAATATATAACTCCATTCCCTTAACACCAACTGAAAACTGATAAACTACATAGGAAAAAAAAATCTCTTCTCAACAATCAATCAAGTTTCAGTGATTACATATACCTATAAAGTCAAACATACAGTCTTCAATGGCTTTTGAAGTTGAAAGATCAAAACTTTAGATATGGGTTTGATTCTGGCTGTATGACCTTGGCCAAGATTCATAGTTTGAATACATCATTCACAGTTTGAATACATCATTTCCCATTAGTTCTTAAATGGAAGGCATTTATTAAGACTAGGAAACTACAGGTACTAGGTAAGTGTTTCCTATGGAATACTTTTGCAGCTGTGTAGATATGCTGGAGAGGAGAAGGCCTTGAGAAGAAACTAGTCACAGGAGACCTTAGGTACCTGCTGTCTACAATATCCTGGAGGCTGGATATGATTCTTAGTGTTTTATTAGAATGTAAGGGATTGTAAATCATGGTATAAACTGGGCTTGGTTAATCTCAGCACTAGGGGGCAGAGGCAGGGGGATCTCTAGTAGTTTGAAGCCAACCTGATCTACATACTGAGGTGCACACTACTTAGGGCCTACATAGTTAGAGCCCATCATAAATAGAAACCAAAATAAATGAAAGGGAAGTTAAACAGAATATTGAAACACAAACATCCAAAAATATTTTTTACTTCTCTTCTAGTAACAATAATGCCAACTGAAACATTAATGTGGATATTAATAGATATTTAAAAATGAAATTTTCTTTGAACAGAACTTTTGAGTATGAGATACGTGATAATCCAGACACCAGTTGCGGGTTTTTTTAGTATCTCATCTCCTTGTAAATCGTGCACAGATGCAAGTCTTAAGTTCTAGTGTTATCTTCCTTAAATTGTTGGATTAATGTCTTCATTGGTGTCCTTATTTTGCTTGCTGCTCCTCACATAAAAGTAAAAATGATGTTTTGAAAAAAAGAACTTGGATTGAACTTTTTATGCTCAAATCCTCCAAAAGCTCTAGGTTACTTGAGAATTGAATCTAAGCTGCTTCTCCCTGCCACCAGGGCAGCTGCCAACTTAACCTCAGCCGTACCCCGAGACTCTCTCTATTGGGCCTCAGGACACTACCGTGGCAGATATACTGGACACCTCTTCTGGCTGGTGGCAGTTGTTCTTGTCTTCTATTGCTGTTCTTTACTTGAGAACTTCTCCTGGTTCCTAACATAAAAGAGTCTCCCTGCTGTTTGACTCTTTTGTTTGGTATTAAATATTTTTTTCTTTTTCTCGTTTGTATATATTATCAGATTTTCACTTGTTAATTATTCCCATTAGAGATTCACAGTTTTATCCCTATGTAGAACTGTGCCTGGTACCTAATAGGCTCTTTGTAAAAATTGCTAACTAAATGAATGCTGTAGCTGATTTGAACATTTGCCATCTTCAGTCCAGATCCTGCCTGCTACCATTTACTGATTGCAGGACCCTGGACCGGTTAATGACGTCTGGTGCTTCATTTTATTCATTTATTTTATTTTAGGTCCTCATGCTTGCAGAGCAGGCGCTTTACTTACTGAGATATTTACAATATCTCATTGAGAGCTACTTGAAAATACTTGGAGAAAACATCAATACATTTTTGGGCAAAAGCTTGGTGATGTGTAGTAAGAGTAAGAGGACTTTGGATAGCTTCAATAACTTCGTCGATTTAAATGTGAATGCTGCCCCATATGCCCACTGCTGCTGTGCTAGTGAAAGGGGACAAATAATGGACCACTTCTGAGTCCTTCTGCGCCTAGTTACTAGGCTTGGCTCACAGGTGAAAGAAGGTTTCCTATAATTTTTTTTTTTTTGGTGTTGTAAAATCAAAGGACCACTTTATTAAATGAGTTATTTTACACAATATGAACATCGATATAATTACAATTGTAAAGAAATTTTTATAATAAGAATGGACTGATTTTTCAGATTTCCATATCTGAGTCAACTGTACATTTACACAGATTTGTCTTTGCATGAAGCCCAAAGGGAACAGCATAAAAATGAGTGTTCCTGTAGCCCCTTTATTTTTTGTTGATCAACAGTTTGTTTTAAAAGGCAGCTGCAGGTTTGTTACCTAAGGTCTGAGACAGTAGAAGAGTCAAAGGTGTCATGAATTCACCGGTAACAACTTTATGCCTGAACATTAGCCAATTCTGGAGGAAGTGGAGTCTTGGGGTGCTTGCTCTCAAAGTATTGCTTGAAGGTCTTAGGGTCTGGCATTTGTGTCCCACAAACGGTGCAGGTATATATTAAGGCAGCCTTTCAGTCATGTCCTTGTTTCTTCTTTTGTCCAGTCTGCTTTTTGGCATTTTTCTGCTGAGACTGAATCTTCTGTTGTCCATGAGCCATATCCGGGCCGCACCGGTCTGGTGTCCGAGAGATTGCACAGCGCGAGGAGAGCTGGGCAGGACGAACAGGGAAGGAAGCGCCTGGGGCCTCCACCACCCACCGAGGGAGGACCGAGCAGAGCTAGGAGCACAACAGCCTGCACCTCGCACACCCTCCAGGTTTCTACATTCTTAGAATTAAAAGCAGTGTAAGAGGCCATGGATAAATCTAGATAGATGCTAATCTAATTTTAGAAGGATCACAAAATACCATTTTTTGATTACATTTGCCACCTGTTTAACCAAAACTAAGTAATTTTACAGGAGTCCATGCGTGTGCGTGATCAGTATAAGCATTTGAAAACTATGTGATGTGCTTACTGTACTCAAGATCATGTATTATCTGTCTTTTTACTTCCTAGTGGTCCATGGGACTACATAAGATGGCACAATTCTTTGAAATGCATGAAAGTACTAGGATCCTAGAGAAAACAATTACTTGATTAAAACAACTCCAACGAACAAAGCTCTTTGCCACTATTCATCTATTGTCTGTGTTGTTACTTTCAAGAGGTTCTGTCACACTTCATCTCGATGCAGATAAATACTAAAAAATTAGTCTTACGAACTGGTTTAAATGTATATCAAAAATTAGCCTTACTAACAGGCTTAAATAAATATTACAAAATGAATTTCTGAACTAATACATTGAAAATAGTAAAGTTTTCTTAGCACTCAGCAGTTAGCATTATAAAAGCCCAGGTATTTAGAGTGAACTACCAGTTCATAATTCACTGTCCAGAATGGAGATGAGTTTCAGAATGTGAAGTTACATATCTTTATGCCTTTCATCTTCAGATTCCTGATATGTCTAATTGTTTGAGAAAATGTTTAGAATCTATTTGAACAAGAACTGAGGTGACTTGAGTGTCTGAGAGGATATTTGTAACATTTTTCATTCCACAGTGAATATGGAACAACCTGTTGTCCCAAGGCCATTAAATGCCGTAGTGTTCTGCAGAAGGGACAGTTGTAGTAGGCTGTCTGAGGTCTCCTCTGGATCCGCCCGTTTAGCTAGCTGTCCATAATTATTTTTTTCATTTATTAGAGACTACAATCCCTATAGCCACATATTTCTTCATTCTTCTTTTGTTTTGAGTATTCTTTCGACAACTCCTTTTCAAAATGCTGGCAGGATCTGTTAGAACTTGGTTTTTCCTCTGTTTTTCTGTCTTAATTGATTTGAATTCTATTCAGTATAGTGTATGAGTTAATTTTATTTGCTTATTTATATTACACATATTCTTTATTGTAATAATAAATATTCCATAATTTCATGCCTGAAGAGTCCTGTTTTGTTCATGAGTCACATTAATTCTTTGTGGGATGCTCAGATCAGCATTTTATCTGGTCAACTGGCGTTTACTATCATGTCTGACATTCGAACTGGGTAGTGATTTCTTCTACATTTATGGCAAGCTAGTCCAGCCTTCTTCACATGGTAGAAAAATAGTTTTCAGAAACTAGAGAGGTCAGTGTTTACTAATGTCCCATTGGTCAAAGATTACGGTGCACAGTTCCCACCTAAAGCCAATTTAGGAGCTCCCTATGAGATGCATATAGGATCAACCAGACAGGAGAGTAAAAAAAGACGTTTATGGGCCAGGTGGTAGTAGGGTATGCCTTTAGTCCCAGTACTTGGGAGGCAGAGGCGGCAGAATCTCTGTGAGTTCAAGAGCAGCATGGTCCACAGATAGATTAGCAGGATAGCCAAGGCTATATAGAGATTTCCTGTCTTGAAAGCCAAACTAAAACAAACAATCAAACAAGCAAAGACTTACTATTAGGCTCTGGGTTTGTGTGACATGGTTAACAAAACCAACATCACTAACAATAACAAAAACAACATCACTAACAATAACATAATTGCCCTCAGCTTTAGGCACCTGTTGAGTGCATTGAAAAAATAGCTGAAAAGAAGTGAACAATTTAGGAGAATTGAACCGGTTTTGGGAATAATTTAATTATTTCAAATTGAACAACAATTGCAGCAAAAGCTTATTCAACGTTAGTGTGTTGTACGCTCCTGCATTATGGAAACAAAATTCTCAAGCAAACTGGAGGGGTCAAGAATACCACAAGAAGACCTACAGAGTATGTTGTAGAACATATTTAATCTCAATTTGGAGCTTGTATCCTGCCTTTGATCATTAAGTTCCAGGATCAAAAACATACAACTTTTATTACTTACAATAAGCCTTAATTAGCAATAGAGCTGGGCAGATATCTACTGTCTATACTGTTAGAACCTACTTTCCTATCAATAACCCCAAGTTATTACTTACAATGTTTCATCTGGGCTTCTCTTAACTCCAGTTGGCCATACCTCAGAGCCATGCTTTCTTCACTCCTAACCAATGGTGTCTTTCTCCTCTCTCCACCTTCTTCTCCCTCCCCTTTAGGTCTCCTCTGACCCCAAGCCCAGAACACCAAGCCCTATATGTCAATTCTGCCAAGCTACAGACTGTAGGCATCTTTATTCACCAGTCAGAAATAACTTGGGGTCAAGGTCACATAGCATCACTTGGGTCTACTTGAGGACTGTTGCTCTGGGGCAACCAAGTCTTGGGGGTTTGCACTTAGCATTACAATACATAGCAACAGGCCAAACCTGAAAATAGTCAAGTAACTTGGGCCCCTGGGGGCTCTCTGAGACTTGTTCACCAACCAGGGAGCATACGGGGCTTGACCTAGGGCCTATACATATACGCAGCAAATGTGCTTCTTGGTCTTCACATATGGCCACTAACAAGTGGAACAGGGACTCTGATTTCTTCCCTGCCATTGAATGTCCTTCCCCCTACCTGGATTGCCTGGTTGGGCCTCAGTGGGAGAGAATGTGTCTTGTCCTGCTGGGACTAGATGTCTCCAAATGGGGTCTACCCAAGGTGCTCTCCTTTTTCTGAGAAAGAGAGGGGGCACTTGGGGGAGAGACTTGTAAGGGTGGGACTGGAAAGAGTATGGGGTGTATGGTTTTGATGTACAGTGAAGAAAAGAATCAGTTATTTGAAAAAGAAAAGATGAAATTCTCAAAATTCTGGAGAATTCTGGGCCTTGGGTGATTTACAAGAACAAATAGAAACAGGATCTTGTAGACATAAGCATAATTAAACTTATTGAAGCTCAAATCATTTAAGGACTTCCTTAAATGATGGACAGCCATAAGGAAGTATAAGCAAAACAAACCCTTTTCTCCTCAACTTGCTTTTTGGTCATGGTGTTTTGCTGCAGCGGTAAAAACTCTTAGGGAATTGAACAACACTGTCAAGCGAAGAACACTTGAAATTCAACTTTGTAGCATTTTCAGGTTCAGGAACAGCCATACTTCACAACCCTTTAAACCTTTGCTTGGCAAGTCTTTAGGAAACTTTAAGCTGTGGAGAGCATGAGAGGCAACACTTGAGACAAAGGACAAATCCAGTATCTGGAATGTTCTTGAAAGATGTCTGTTTAAGAGGGGAAGTGGATGGTAGAATCCTACCAAACATTTCTGGGCCAGGAATTTCAGTCTCAGTATGTGGATTCACGTTTTCTCTTTCTGTCGCTGTCTCTCTCACTGTCCCTCTCAGTCTCTGTCTCTGACTGTCTCTGTCTCTCCTCTCCCCCCACCACACCCCCTCTCCTTATCACCGAGGGTTTCTTTCCCTGGAGAAGCAGCTGGCAGGGATGTGTAGCCTGCTTTGAGGAACTCCCTCAGGGTGGAAGACAGGATGCAGCTTTTGCTGTGCTCTGCAAGGAAGGAAGCCAGTGGTCCTGCGAAGAGGATGGCCAACTCAGTGAAGTTGTGGAGCAATCTGGGGTGGAGGATCCATCCTTCCTGAGGTGAGAGATGCAGGAGGAGGACTGACCCACCCACCTGTACTGAATTGTTGCATTATTGGTGTCTAAATGAAGTGAAATTCCAGGAAGGGTCCTAGAATTTAGGTAGATCAGGAAAGCAGTGGCCTCCAAGAGGCTACTTCTCAAGGATTGTTTCCTGCTCGCACATTCCCCTTCCCTCATTCCACCACCATCACCCCCAGCTGTCTACTCTGAATTTTGCAACTGTTACAGAGTGCTAAAAAGCTGTTGGAAGAAACCATTCTGGGGTGTTTGGTGGTAATTGAGACCTTAGAAGGGGTAGGGGAGGGAATCAGGACAGGGAGGGAGCCAGGCCACTCCCACCCAAGCTGAGCTCAGCCGCGTTCTCCAGAGCAGGCTGAGTCTCTGCACTCTCCCGGTGTGAAGCTGCTGCTTTCTCTGCAGCTACAGCTTTGTTTCTTCTGCCCAGGGTGGAACTGTGGAGTTTCTCTGCTTTCCCAGTCTGTTGCTTTCCTTTTCTCCACACTGATATTTTTTTTCCAAGACATACAATTAATTGTCACTACCACACAACAAACTCTGCAGTGTCCTAGTCAACCTCCCCACACTCCCAGACCCCTGTAACATAAGAATCAGAGGCTGAGCTCTTTGGGCTCTTCTCTTGAAGGAACATTGAGCTACTGGCTCAAGAGTGTTTCTACTGAAGGATGAGCCAGGCGAGATGTTGATGTGTGTACGTTCTGCCTAAGAAGCTGAGAGCTTAGCATCATGGGGGGTCAGTACCTGGTCTTCTAAGGCTGGGCCCTAGCCACTGCACCCTCCCTTCTCTAAGGAAAAGTCTGGCCTACTGCAAAAAATCCTCAAGGCTGTCAAGCAAGAACTTCAATTCTACCCTGGAGCCGCTCAAATATAAGATGTTAACACAATTTGGAAGGTATGTTTGAATTAGTGAGGTTCCTAAGAATTCAAAAAGGACAGGGTGGGTCAAGAATTTAGATGTTTGTTTTGCTCTCTGGCACTGTAGGTAGATGCCAGGGTCTTACACAGGTCATGTGTCTTTGTCAGGGTTTCTATTCCTGTACAAACATCATGACCAAGAAGCAAGTTGGGGAGGAAAGGGTTTATTGAGCTTACACTTCCACACTGCTGTTCATCACCAAAGGAAGTCAGGACTGGAACTCAAGCAGGTCAGGAAGCAGGAGCTGATGCAGAGGCCATGGAGGGATGTTTCTTACTGGCTTGCTTCCCCTGGCTTGCTCAGCCTGCTCTCTTATAGAACCCAAGACTATAAGACTATACCAGCCCAGGGATGGCCCCACCCACAAGGGGCCCTCCCCCCTTGATCACTAATTGAGAAAATGCCCCACAGTTGGAGCTCATGGAGGCATTTCCCCAACTGAAGCTCCTTTCTCTGTGATAACTCCAGCCTGTGTCAAGTTGACACACAAAACCAGTCAGTACACCATGTAAATGCTGTACACTAATTGTGTCTCTCAGCCTTCAAGAATACTTTCCTGAACTTAGAAGCATGTTTGACAGGGAGGATTCTAGGGAGTTCACGGTACATATTTAAGATGTATTTCAACAAATCTTGAATAATAATCTATTATTGTTGACACTGAAAAGCCTGTCATTCTCTGATCTGATTTTCACCTCTTCAGTGCTACACACAGGTTAATAAAGTAACTGCATCAAATTATTATAAAAATGTGAGTTTTCATTGTGGCGTTTATACACTATTGCTTACTATTAAGTCAAATTTCCCTGAAGCACCCATTGTTTTCGTTTTTTGTTTTGTTTTGTTTGCTTTTTGAATCCTCTACCTCGTCTGCTACTGGGACCTTTAAAAATTTTAGGTTTAAAGTATTTTCGTAATATTAATTCTTAACACTGTTCACAACTGAGGTGATCTATTGGTTTAACAACTGTTTCTTGTTTGTTTATGTTTTTTTGTTTAAACAAACATAAGTCTCAAGCCTGCAATGTAAATTGGCTCTGGAGGGTTGAGGATGCCACACTTGGCAGCTCTAGGCACCAAGAGCATCAGAAAGGATTACCTCAACCTCATTATGTTCTGAAAATGTTTTTCTTCTTTAAATGTGTTTGTGACTAGCTCATTTTCTATTTGCCCAAAGTAGCAGTAAATCTGTCTGAGATTCCCATTCACAGCAAGTTGAGTGAACCAAGGCTGTGACTTCTCAGAGCTGGTGATGAGATGGAACAGCACAGGCAGGTTCTTTTGTATCCCAGACAACTGGCTAAGTAACCAAAGATGACCTTGAACTCTTGATTCTCCTACCTCTGAGACCCCCCCACCCCAGTTGTTGAGATTACAGTCATGTATAACCACTGGACAATTTCATGCTTTCTTCACTTGGAGATGAAGTGAATAAGAGTAGAAGTAATATTTTCCCATCTCTTATTTTCCAACAGAAAATGTGTTTTAAAAATAAATGACACTTCAGGTAGCCACTATTTTATGAACAACCACCCAACTTTGTATTTTACAGGTATATTTCATTCCTCTCAGGACTATTTGGCTTCTCTTTCATAATTGGATGAAGGACAGTTAGCATTGCATTGAGCACCTGCTTCTCTAAACATTTTCAAGTGCAAGGCCTGGTGTATATCTTGCTGTTCATGTTACCATCTGCCAGTACTGTCAGGGCACATAGCAGCTCTGAGGAGGAAAACGCTAGCAGGCTCTGCTGGCTTATGGGAGCCACTTGCTTTGTTATATTAGTCATGTAGAACTCCTTGGGAGATAGAACGACTGTTAAAAATTTGTAGTTAATGTCTCTCATTATGTACATTGAACCCTGAATGTGTAGGTCAAGTTTTGGTACAAAGGTTCTACAATAGACAGCTTTTTCTAGTTCCAAGCCTAGGCTGCTACTTGGATTCTTTTGCCACATGTGTTGAGGAACACCATTAGTCTGTTGTTGCTGGTTAGAACTCCTTTCTCCTGATGTTTTACTTCAGTTTATCACATGGTGATGATGACTGCTGCCAACTCCAAGAGTAAAGAATCAAATCCCTCATTTTAGATATCCCCATTTTCCTGTCACCTGTGCGGCTCTGGATACATGGTTCCCTAGTAGAGTTTTTGCCTGACAAGTTTAAACTCTAAGATTGTAAAAATTTGGTATGCTGGTTCATATCTTTGGGAGTTAGAATCAGGAGGCCATCCTCAGCTGCATAATAAATCCAAGCCCCAGCTTTAGTTATGTAAGACTCCATCCCAAGCAAATACATGCAAGTCTGAACTAGACCATCGTTATACAGATCCAAGAATAAGAATGCACTGTTTTTGTGTGTAGAATGTTAACCACAGAAGAGAAGGGAAACCTGCCTCGTTCCAGTACTGCTGCATATGGAGTGAGTAGTGGTCACTCTCCAGGGAGCCTGCCTTTGGGAACTTCGAGTACACAGTTTTCTTTTGTTTAGTTTGTAAATAAAAGATCAGAAAGATCAGATATGTGTCACATAGCAAGTTAGGAGGCACTAGACACTGATCCCTCTGCCTCATGAGCTCACTTTTCTCTTTCCCACCTGCCAGTAAGTTGAAGCCCATGTCTGTGTATTTTGGGAAATTCCCTCAGAGTCATCATTTACCCTCAGACGCCGAGGCGATTTCTTGGGGTTTGTATTCTGGCTGGAGGTTGTGCTCCAGATTTCACAAAGCTGTTGGACATGCAGGCGATGACATCATCGACGTCGTTCATCCTGTGCTCTGGTTTTCATTTGCTTCCGTTTGAGGTAAATAGGAGGTTAAATATCCAATTTTCACACTTTCCATTTTTTTAAATCAACAAAGACCAAGTGTTATAATGTCTGTTTTGTCTAAACTCTTCCCTGAAGCAATCCAATAACTTGCACATCTGTAATTTTATGTTTTATGTTTTTTATTATTTTATAATCATCAGATAAGACATATTAATTTATTAGTTGTGACTCTTCAGAACTTCTCAAATAACTACTTGTTGAGCCTCTGTACATATGGAAGCCAAATTACGCCCCTGCCAGAGTCCACAGGGTAAAGCTGTAGAGTTTTTGGCTTTTTTCCAGGGAGCCCAGCAGTGTGAACCCACGAGTGCATGTGACATGAAGCAAGTCCCTACATCTCTGTTGCCTCCATGGGAACTGCTGTTTGGCATGATAAGCTTCTTCTAAATCCATTGTGCTGTGATAGTGTGACCAAACTGTACATATGTTACATTTTTATAAAGATGCTGTTTGTATCTGATAGTAAGGCTGGCTGAGTGCAGTGGTTTAGAGCTGGATGGAAGCTGAGTTGTTCAGAGACATAACTACATACAGTGCGCACAAAGCATCTCTCCTATTTTTTCTAATTTTAACCCCTTTCTCTTGTTTCCTAAATAGAAAGAAATCCTGTCATCTGCTTAAACCCCAACTAACCAAATGTATTACCTTAGAAGCTTGTTCTGGGATGATACCCCCTATGATGGTTAAATCTATTTGTCACTTTAAGTAGTTTGAAACACACTTGAACTTTCCCCATGAGTCTCTAAAGGGATTTCCAGAAACAACTGGAACGTGGCTCAGGAAGGAGTAGGATGGCGCCCACCCCATAGGCAGCATCCTTGGATGGATCTGATAGGGAAAGAGTGGAGAAGCTTGCACAGGAGTCTATGTTCTATTCACCTGCACTGGGGTCTGGGTCTGCTGCTCCATCACCCATAGACACCTGACTTGAGTAGGTAGCATGGTCTCAAACTTCTGATCCCATCCCCAGCTTTCAAGCTTCAATATAAGTTGGTGCTGCATTTCCAGCCTGTCTTTTTCTGATGTTTCCTGTACCTTGAACTGAGTTGTTGTGATTTAGCCTAGATCTCAAGCCTAGAGTTGGCCACTAAAGGACTCCTCACCTTCTCAAGTATATATAGGTCAGTCTTATGAAGACTCCATTTTGGGAGGAATTGGGGAAGGGGAAAACCTGATCAAAATAGGCTGTATGAAAATTAAAAAAAAAATAAAAAGACACTTTCTGAAAGGCAAGAATCCACTATTAATTTAGGAATTCTTGGATTGATCACATACACACAGCGATATAAAGTCTAGGAAGAGTGAAAATTGGTTTCTCTCTCAGCAAGAGGAGTGAAGCGGTGGCTGCAGCGTACAGGAAACAAAGGACCACAGGGACAGCTGAGCTCCCCAGCCCCTGGCTCCCCTGCTGTGAAGTGGGGCAGGATGGCTGCTCTGAGGCAGAGAGCCAGACAGAAGAGCTACAGCTCCCTGCGTCTTACAAACAGGTAATTAGAGGAGAGGATTCTACAGTGTGGCTTAATTGTTGTTAGAGATAGAAGGGAATACAGACTTTGCGGGAGCCACGAGGGGAATCCTTCCTGCTGTTTGGGAGGATAAGAAAGAGCTGCTCACAGGAGGGGGAGTCCTTGCTTTGCAAAGAGGAAGGCAGGGCAGACAGTGAAAGGCTGCTGGCTTCCAAAGAGCAAAGGATAGAGATAAGGAGATTGGATTTAATCGTTTACAGGGACAGAAGGGAGTATAGTGGTAATCAGTTAGGTATAGGGAGATACTAAGCTCCACAGAAGAGAGATTGAGTAAAAAAAAAAAATACTTTAGAGAAGATTTGAAAAGGTCTTGCCAGGATATACTCAAATTCTTTAAAAGCGGGCTCCTCGGGAATTCTGGGGTAGATTCCTGGCATGACAGATTAGAAGCCTAAGAATAGGCTTATACAGTAAGCAGAAAGGAATTTAATTATACTTATTAAAATTTTGAGGCATTCGGTCTTAAAAAAATTAGATGGAAGGCAGGGGATAGAGTGCCCAGCCTATCTCAGACAGTAGGAATTTAGGCCTTGAGAATTATATTAAAAGAGAACCTGGAAATAGGCTCATACAGTAAGTACATAGAGTTATTAAATAAATAGTTTAGACCTTGATCTCATGAAGGTCGGGGCAGGGAACAGTACAAGCACTGTCTCAAAAGATATTTGTTTAGTTCGCTTTATTTGCTTTGAATTGTTTTAATTATCAAAATGAGTGTGATTTTGACTTCGGTGGTTATATTAAATTTCCTCTGGGAGAGAGGTCAAGCTAAACAATCAATGATTTCCGGTTGCTGGACCAAGGACACACTATTTTGGGAGGAAAGCTCTGCATTGTGTTGACAGGAAAGGAGAATGGACTCTGGACCCCTTCTAGAGTGATATGGATCAGACATGACAGGATCTGAAGAATGAGAGATATTCAAGGGAATCAAACAGGACAGGTAAAGATTTTTTTTTTGTGCCACCCTTCACGTGGCGTGAATGAAGACTTATTATAATTGGTTATTAATAAAATTAACTCATATAAAAAAGACAGCTGTCTTTCACATGCTCAAACAAGGAATAGAATATCATCCTTCACTAATCTGTCCACTCTGCACAATCTATATGGATATCTTAAAGGTACTAAAATTTTGGTTGTGGGATTTATATACATAAATTACATTACATTACTACATAAATTAAATTACATTATTACAGAATGTCCAGCTTTGGTGAGATTCACCCTCAGACATGTTGAACTGACTTGCTTGGGCCCCGTGTGTCATGGATTCCAGGTTGTCTTGCCTCGTTCAACCTTTCAGATGGATCCAGTCAGAACGTCAGTCAAGCCCTGAGCTTTCTAAGCACACAGAGACTGGATAGCAGTTGCTAAAGCATTGCAGCATGAGCACTGTCTGGGACTCCTCTGCTCAGACTCAAGCTGTTGTTTCCACAGAACATGCGTGGGTTCCTGACTCTAGAGCAATGTAATGGAAAACTGAGAATTCATGTTTTCCTACCATCATTCCTCAGCATGGATCAAATTTGTGAATCTTGATTATGTTTAACATTTTAAATTTGTGTAATTTACTCATTTACATTCATGGAAAAAAGAAATCAGTCTGTGAATCTTGGCTGGAGAATAAGACAGAATATCCAGCAACTTCTGAGTTGGCCTCTCATGTAGTTTCTCCATTTTGTACCATAATTTTCAGTATTGAAAATTATGAAATCAGGCTGGAAAGATGGTTCAGCTGTTAAGAGCACCGACTGCTCTTCTGGAGGTCCTGAGTTCAAATCCCAGCAACCACATGGTGGCTCACAACCATCTGTAATGAGATTTGATGCCCTCTTCTGGGATGTCTGAAGAGAGCTACAGTATACTTACATATAATCAATCAATCAATCAATCAATCAATCAATCAGTCAGTCAGTCAATCAATCTTTGGACCAGTGCAAGCAGGGCCAGAGTGAGAAGGGGGAAAAAAACCTATGAAATCTAAATATTAACCTATTGTGAAAGTGGTGAAGGTGGCCCTTGTCCTCCCATATCAAAAATTGAGCCAAGAATTAAGTCTTCCTTCCTTCCTTCTTTTTTTTTAAAGCATTAGTAACATTTGGCACACTTAAATTAATTTCTACTCATAAAAATTTACACCCAGACTTTTAATGGTGCCATCGGTTGATAATATTTTCTGCTTCTGTCTCTCTCTTTTTTTATTAGATATTTGCTTTTTTTACATTTCAAATGATATCCCCAAGTCTTCCTTTCAAAACAAATGAATTGCTTAAAGATCAATTTGCTTCCAACTTATCAAGGAATGTTTGAATTCTTTCCTGTTTTGTATTCCTGTATGTCAGAGATTGTATAAAATTTTCTTGGTCACAAGGGGAAAGAGGTTAAGCAGTCCTTGTAGACATGATGAGCAGGAAGTAAAACAACTGATAGGAATCCCGAATGAAGAAACCACCTGACGCAAACAGAGGACATGCAGCTGATCTGAGTTCTGCTCCTGGCCCGGACTCTATGATGCGCACAGCATTATGTGCTTGTGGGACCAGCCTCTTTGCACGTTTTCCAGAAGATATCTTGAGCTACTCAGAGGAGTCGGTTTCCTATTTGGGGACAGTCTCAAGCCTCCTAGGCCGCAGCTTCTCAGGGCAACCCTGGGAACTGCCCCTCTCTGCTAACCAGCACCTGCTTCTTTGTTTTTTGCCTCTTCAGCTCTCGCTGCCCCTTCAGAGCACCCTTGGCCTCCTTTGTTTCTGGTGTGCCATGTTGATGTCTCCCAGGGCTGGATATGTCTGAAGGCTTGCCTCGTGGCTGCATCTGGATATGGCAATAGCACCTGACTGTGTTGCCCAATCACAGTCCTAGTCTCAGGAGAATCTCCTGCCTCAGTCTCCCAAGTGCTGTGATGATATGTGAGTGCCATCATGTTGGTTAGAAAATAGGTTTGATCAAATACAATGATGGTCCTGGCTATTTCCAACATTGGGGACCCCAAAATTCTGAGCTTCCAGTCATCTTGGCCTATGCTTAACAGTGGGGGTCTCCATGAAGACATTGTCACTCTGTGGATGTGTCTGTGTTAAGAAAAACCAAAAAAAGACAAAAACCACAAACCCAGGCAGCATGTAAACTTCTCAGAGGTTATAAACAATACTGGCAGGCTTAGGCCACTGAGTGATAATGTATTTGGCATGGTGAGGGCCCAAGTTCCCTGCCATCACACAGATCGGACAACAAAGTCCAGGAAGATCCCAGGTTCTCTCTCCTACTCCCAAGGAAGCAATTGGAAAAAATGTGTTAAGTACACAGGGCAACCTGCTTCCTTGAGTTGTAGGCAAGAGGGTGCCACTACCAAAAACAAGTATGTGGTAAAGAGATGGGAGAGAAAGAGAAGTGGAGAGGTGTGTATATTGTGAAGAGGGGCTAAACTGGAGATGCAATGGCAGTGAGGATCACGCTGATGTGAATGGTCTGTGCTGCCACCTGAAGCCATATTGATGTATGAGGGCCCAGCTACCACTGGGGCCATAATGATCTGGGTGCCCTGCACTGCTCTAAGGGTAGTTAGTGTCTTGGTCCTGACGCTGCTGACAGTCAGGTCTGGTTCTTCCATAGCTGGGGGCTGTAACAATGTCCATAGTCTGTGCTGTGGCCTCAAGCCAAGTGGATTCTGTGGGAGGTGCTGCTACTTGAGGCCATGATGATATCTCAATCAGGTCTGAGTATATGTCCATGGCCCCTTATAACACCAAAGGACATACGGATCTCCATGGTCTGGCTGCAGCCTGAAACCATGTTGATGTCAGTGGGCTGTGCTGACTCTGGGGGCCATATTGATGAGTGGTTTGCACTACCACCTGAGGCCAAGTTGATGTCCATGGTCCAGGCTGTCTCCAAGGGTCTTCTGTGGTTCTATGGTCCTACAGCAGCTAGGGTCTATGCCAGAAAACATGCGGAAGCCCATGACCTGTTCTCCTGCTGTCTGAAAAGAGCCAGGACAACTTTTGCAGTGATATTAATGATTAATGACTGTTGAGAGGGAGGGACATAGAAGGCTTCTGTGACAACATTTCTCCATCCCAACCAATTTCTCAAAAAAGGATAACAGTCTAAACAGGAAGCCATCAAAGAGAACTCTTAGAAAGTGTGATAAGGATGCTGAGGTTGGCTCTGCACAAATTGATTTCTAGAAGAGGAGAGGAAGGGGAATGACTCAGTTGTACTTAAGGGGCAGACTACTGAGCGTTTGCCTATGCTCCAGTGGGTGTATGGACAGCACAAAGTAGACATTTTGTTGAGAGGAGAGCATCACAAGAGGAGGCAGACATGGAAGGACTGGGAAATGATTGTGATTGGGGTACATAATGTGAAATTATCAAAAAATCAATTATATCTCTATCATCTATGTCTATATATTCTATGTATCAACTTATCATCTATCTATCTATCTATCTATCTATTTTCGATTCTTCTTTTTTTTTTAAGCGAAAAAGATCTGATCTGCAGGAGAAAAGAACTGGACACAGAGTTTCACTGAATACAGGCTGAGACTAGACACAAGAACCATCTAGATGTGTGTTCTGTTCTCTTTGCCCCATCTCTATGCACAGGAGCTCTCTTTTTTCTGGTTGTTTATGCCACAAGCCTGTAATTCTTTATCCACCTAAAACACTACAAATGGCCCATTAGCAAGCCTTATTGGCTCTGTTTTAAAGCCATCCTCAAAGTGTGTCTAGTCTTATCAACATTAATGGCTAGATAGTTACACTGTTACTTCTTGCCTGGCTTTACTTATTTTTTACTATTTAAACTTTCTTTTCAAACATGATATATTTTGACCATGTTTTTCCTTTCTGTCAGTTCCTTCCAGATCTTCTCTACATCCCTACCCACTCTCCTTTATGTTCTTTCTTTCTCTTTAAACACATATATAAATAAATCCAAGAAAAATACACACGCACATACACACACACACACAGAGAGAGAGAGAGAGAGAGAGACAGAGAGACAGAGACAGAGAAACAGAGAGAGAGAGAGAGAGAGAGAGAGAGAGAGAGAGAGAGAGAGAGAAAGTTAAAATAAACAAGCAAAACACCAATAAGACAAGGCTGCCCAAACAAATCAAAATGAGACCAAAAAGTCTACAAAACTACCCTTGAGTTAGTTGTGTATTGTCCAACTGCTCTTGGGAATGTGGCCTGCCCTGAAGAGGGCTTAATATAATCACCCGAGTTTACTTCTTTGTTTTTCTTTCTGATGATTCAATCCAGAATTTGCCCTTCTTCTCTACATGACCTAATCAATTAGCTACCTCTGTATTGTCAAGTGCTTTGGCCATCTCCAGTCCTTACTTTGAGTGTGAGTCTGTTGGCCTTTCATCCTTGAAACATTATTTCCTTTTGTGGAACTGTGTTTCTTTTCCTGTTTTCTACTTCTCTAACAATCCATCCTTGTAAGTCTGCTTAGCTGGTCCTTCATCCTCTCGACAGCATCTGTACAGGGTACTTCAAATTTCAGTCATTGCATCTTTTTTTTCCTGTGTTATTTTTCTATTATCTTTTTTTTGAGTATTAACTTCTATTAACATCTACATGTCTTTAAGAATAATAAGGGGTCTCTAGCCAGAACTCAGCTATACATAGCCTTTAAATCTTGTTGGCTACAGAATCTGCAAAATTAATCTCTGCTATTTTTTTTGATATGAAGATGTATTACCATTTGATTATTGATCAAGTTAACTCATAAAAAAGACAGTTGTCATTTACCTGCTCAAACTAGAAGCAAAAATTCATCCTTAACTGATCTGTGCATCTTGCACATTCCATATCTTTATAGAACTAAATATTGGTTGTAAGGTTTATATATTACAGACCAAAACCAGAGGGCAAGCCTGACAAGAGTCACCTTCAGGGATGCTGAGATGACCTGCCAGCTTCCTGCCTGATCCTGCCTCGACTGAGTCTGTTTCTAGAGACTTGCTTTGACAGCAGCTGCAGAAAAATCTGCTAATCCTTGATGACATCAGTTCATCTAGCCTCTCAGATGGTGTCCATCAGGACTTCAGTAAAACCCTGAACTTTCTCAACACATAAAAACTGGACATCAAATAATGCCAGAGAGCTTTATTTTGACTTAGACATTTCCCAATTTCCTTTTGGGTCCCCAGAATGAATTCTTTATCCAAAGTCATCAGGAAGCAGTCATAAGAAGAACACTGTCCCAGTTCCTTAAGTTTGGGTGGATAGTTTTGGTCATTTTATGAATTATAGATATGTTATCATTTTTCAGGATAATTTAAAAATAATTACAGTTTTGGACAGGAAGGAAACTAAATAGAGAGTTCAGACTCAGGGATTTCTATCTTTCCTTTGTTCTTCTCTATCCTTCTTTTTTATGTAAAGGGAAGGGGGTTGAAAAAAAAAGGGGGCATAGAGTAATAGTAGAAGGAGTTACACATATAGGAATAGATTATTAAATTTACTCTTAAACAAAACATTTTACAGCCAGAATCTTACATTGGTAGAAATTTTTGTATTTTGGTGCAGAGTTGATGTTATATTTTTCTTACATTGGTACAGAATTTATATATTGATGCAGGTTTAAGTTTTTCATTGGTATAAATCTTTGTATATTGATACAAAATTTAAATTAATTCTGTTACTCTTAGATAGGCGCTGTGCCTGTGCAAGTCACTTAAGAATACAAGGTTTAATCCCAGTCCTTTTAATACCTGCTATTACAAACTGTTTAGGATAGACAGTCAAACTCATGGTCATATTGGATTCTTATTTAGCTAATTATAATAACATATTTTCAGGGTTACTCAAATAGTAAATAATTAAAAACAATTAATGATTAACAATTCAGTTGTGCTATATGCAGATAGCTTCAAAAGCATCAGAGATCCACAGATCTCTTGATTGTGTGACTACAATTTTCATAATTGTTGTAATTGTATTCAATTTATATTTGAGAGAAAAAAGAGGTTTGGTCTTTCTGTCTATTGTAATGCTAAGTGTGGGTCCCCAAGCTCTGGAGTCTGCATGTAGACCTGTGACCCTGACCCCAAGTGATTTCTGATTGATAAATACAGATGTGAACAGCCAATAGTTGGGCAGAAGGGACATAGGTGGGGTTTAGGTTTCCCAGCCATAGTCACGTGGCTCCGAGGGCTGGCAAATTAGAGTTAAGGGTAGCCCAGAAGAAACAGAGCAAATGGTAAGTAATAATTTGGGGCTACCGATGGGAAAGTAGATTCTAATGCCAGAGAGGGCGTGTATCATCCCAGCTTTTGTGCTCTTTAAGACTTGTTGTAAATATAAAGGCTGTGTGCTTCTTTTATCTGGGAGTTAAAGGTTCGAAGGTGGGTTAGAAACCTGGGTCGGGATTAAAAATTTCTACAACAATCTGCCTTCAGAATGCTGACATTAAAGGTGGGCTCCACCGTGAAAGTTCATTAAAGAGGAATAGCAGACAACAACCACAGAAGGAATGTGTATTTAGAAAAGCATCCTTTGCAACTCAATAAAACAGTTGACTGAGACCAAGATTATCAATAGAGGCTGAAACATTAGATGACAAGTTGTTGGTGAGAACATAAGGTTGGCAAAAGCATTGTCAACTTAAGGCCAATATAAAGGAAAATATATTTTTATATTTTAGTAAGGAAAAAAATCTGGCTGTTACCACTCAACCAGGTAATTCTATTTGTAGTGAGGAAGCTGTCCATTTCACTATGATAGAATATTAAGTGTAGAGCAGTGTGCCTGACAGTTTCCTGCCAAGGTAGAGTTGGAAACAATAGTGATATTGTCCCATAGTCCCAAGTTTGAGAAGTGGTACATTCACCAGTGGCTACAGATGTCCCATTAGTAAATAAAAATCTTAGTTTTGTTTTTGGGTTAAGTATATTACCTTTTGCCTGATGAGTTACCAACCTGTTAAGTTACAAATACTTAAGTTATGTGGCCTTAATTATTTATAATAACAGAGTTAGATATTTATTTTGGCTAAGGATAATATTTTAAAAATTATTGAGCCATTATTGCTAGGAACAGAAGGAGTTTGTGAACCCCAGTTAGTAGGGCAATCACTGTATTAGAATTTAGCACGCTGGATGGTGTTCATACTTCTGACTTAAGTCATCAATATGATTTCTTGAGTCACTGTCTCCAGTCCTGGAGTTCACTTATTTAGCAATTTGATGGTTCAGCTTCTCTGGAAATCCTGTCTCTACTTCATGAGAGCTGGGGTTACAGGCCAGCACCCACCCCTGCCCTGCATTTATGTAGGTGTTACATATCTGAACTCAGTTGCTGATGGTTGGGTAGCAAATTCTTGACCCACTAAGCCTTCCCCCCAGCCCTGATGTGTGATGACCTCAATATGTACAGAGATGAACCATCTCTGCTCTGAACTTTCATTATCTTTGAAAGTCTCCTTTAAAATGACTTTGTCCTCCATTTTATTATCTCTCGTGGCTGCAGCCGGAGTGAATTTCTAAAGTTTCTTTTATTGTTTAGCCCTTCATTGATTTCTCATCCGGAGTATAGGAGAAACCGGTCTCCTAACCTGGCAGGCCCTTCATTCTCCGTCCTCCCTTTGCCTCCCTAGCTTCTGTTGTCTGGATACACTGGTCCAGCCTACGCCACTCTCTGCTTCCTGCTTCACGGTTCCTAGAATGCTCCCTGACCTCTGCTCTCTGCCCACGCACAGGCTGCTCTGGTGTTTCCTAACAGAACTAATTATTCTGCCCATATTATTACTTTATTGACATGTTCTAGCTATGCCCTCAAAGGTTTCCCTCACATGGTAGCTCTGAACTTATCCTGCAGCCATTGGTCTCTCACCGTACTAAATGCGTTTTGAACACAGGGAATCAATGTGTTTGTCCATTGGCACAAAAGATGTGGTATAGTGAGCGGTGGACAGAATGTATGCTATGACTAAGTATTGGGTTACAGTGAATCTTGTGAACTGGATTGGATCATGTGCATTTTTCAGCCTCAAAAATAATGTTTTGTCATTTTTCTTAGTGGAAATAACTGCTGTGTAGAGACAATTTTAAAAATAACATTCCTCCAGAAATTCAGGTTCTTTTTCTTTCTTCCTCCTTCCCTACCTCCTTCCCTCCCTCCCTCTCTCATTCTCTCTCTTTCTTTCTCTCTTCTCTTCTCTTCTCTTCTCTTCTCTTCTCTTCTCTTCTCTTCTCTTCTCTTCTCTTCTCTGTGGCATTTCAGAACATGACCTGCTGACGGTGCAGCTAGCAGCTCTGTCTGTAACTCCCAAAATTAAGCTGTATCTATCTTTCAGTTGTGAGTCTAGAGAAACATGCAGCTTTCTAGGGAGGGATGGCATATCGAAGTTGAATTTATGAAGGAAAGCGAGAAAGAGGGAGAATGAGAGCGATTTTATTTGAATATCTTCTGTTTTTTTTTTTTTCTGGGAGAAACACCTCAGGTTTGCAAAGTCAGTTTTAAAGAGTACTGATTAAGTGATTAAATTGTTTAAGTGATTGCAAACTTTCAAATCTCTAAGGTGGAGGAAAGAAGGTGCTGAACTTTGGGAGAGGAGTTGGTTGGCTTCGAGTTTGAGTATTCCTACAGTAAAGACTATTGTAATAACAATGGAGTCTTAGATTGGATACCACAGAGGCCTCCTTTGCCAGCCAGCATTGGATATGTCACCCCCAACTCGGGAGGAGGACCGGGACTGGGTGGCCTTGCTCTCTGTGCTAGCAGCCCGGTGCACTGTGCCTACTGAATGCGATCGGCTCTCATCCAGCTGACCCGGTCACGTGGAGGATGGGGACCGGGCGCGCTAGAGGGGCGTGGCGGAGGCGAGGAGCGGGGCGGAGCCATCGTGGAGGCGCGAAGCTGGTACCCGACCAAGGGACCGAGGGTGCGGCGTGGTGCAGCTCGGAGGCCTGCTGACTGGCTGCCTTCTCCCGGAGTTCCTCCCGGCCGCGGCGAGGGCACTGATGGCTGCGGCGCCGGCGAGGCCCAGGTACGGTGTTTTGGGGCGTTGCGGAAGATGAGCGACCCCCGGACTGTCGAGTAGGGGAATGGCGCTGACCCTGGAGGCCTCGGTCCGCCGCGCGGCTCTTGCACCTCAGGCTGCGGAATTGCGTAACCCGTGACCTCCGGTTCCCCCTCCGCCGCGGTACGGCCACCCCGGCTCTGCCATCTGCACTGCGTGGTTCGCCGACCTGTGCGCCCACGGATCTGCCTCTGAATCCCGCTTTCGGCGGCGTCACAACTCTCTCCTTCCTCCAGCGCCGGTGTGTCCCGGGCCACTCATTCCCTGTGCGTTCGAGCATCCGCTCCTCCGGCTTTTGCAGATCATGGTAGAGGCTCCTGCCTCCTCCCCCATGCAGTTCTCCAGCTTCCTGTCGCTGCTCATCACTCGTGCACAGGCTTCTTCCTCTGCCTTGTTCCCAGGCATCCGGAGTCAGTATCCCGAGGCAATGTTTTCCGTGTTACTTTTCCTTTATATGCAGGGCACCTTTCCCCAGGTGTCTCTATAGGTGCTCCGTTCACACTTGTGTGTGGTGGTGAAATAGCAGTCGGGGTAGACCGAGAGGGGCACTGGTCCCAGTTTGGAAGCACTTTCTTCCTGTGGCTGGTTTGAAAAGCACAGACCATCTTGTAGGAAGTTCCTTAATTGTTTACAAAACAGTACAGATGATACATGTCTAGAATTTTACTGGTTTTTTTGGGTCAGGTAGAACGTAGAAAGGTATGTAGGTAAAAATAGAGACACATAATAAAAACGATTTGTAAATTATTAAGGAGTATGTAATAACTCGTAGTTTTTGCTTTGTCTATGGCTTCTCTAGTCCTGGAGAATGCCTGTTCCTACCTCTTTTGGGGAGAATAAGACATTTCATAATCTAGTTCCTATGGAGTGCACATTAGTTCTTGTCTTCTACTGCTGTTCTTAAGGGAACTTCTCCTGGTTCCTAAAAGAGAAGCAAGACTCCCTCTTTTTGTCATTTGACTCTTTCGTTTGGTATTAAACATTTTCTTTTTCTCATTCCTATTTATTATTTGATACACTTTACACTTGTTAATTATTCCCATTAGAACTGTTGGCTCTCTCTTCCTAATTACAGGGTAAAGATCGCATTAGATTTATTCATAATTTTATCCCTAATACTTAGAACTGTGCTTGGTACCTAATAGGCTCTTTGTAAAAATTGCTAACATAATGAATGCTGTAGTTGATTTGAACATTTGCCATCTTCAGTCCAGATCCTGCCTGCTCCCGTTTACTGATTGCAGGACCCTGGACTGCTTAATGACGTCTCGTTCTTCATTTTATTCCGCTGTATGTGTTGACTATGCTGTTACCTACTTCATAGCATGACAGTGAGTCATTGAGTTAATACATGTTAAAGAACATAGGTCTGAGTTTCCTATGCTTTGTGTAGAGGTCAGAGGTCTAAGTTCAATATCTTCGAGTTGCTCTCTACCCTAATTTTGAGTCAAAATTCCTCACTGAACCTGGAGCTTGCCATTTTGGCTGGACTGGTGAACTTCTAGGACCTGTCTCTTGTGAGACAAAGCGTTGGAGTTGGAAAGAAATGTGCAGCGCTGCAGCAGATTTTATGTACAGAAGGATTTGAACTTAGGTCCTCATGCTTGCAGAGCAGGCACGTCAGGAAACCCTGGCTTTTCCTGAGTAGCCTATATATCAGGCTGGTTTCAAAGTCAAGTGATCTGGCTACTTACTTCTGTCTCCACAGTGCTGGGATTAAAGGTGTGTTACCATTGCCTGTCTTCTGACAACATTTCGTATTGTTGTCACAAGATAAAATAGAATTCGTCTTTATATTTTGTATTTTGAGTGAAATTTGTTGCCCACCAAAATTTGACTTTCTAAGTAGTTTCTCTGTATGTCTAGAATAAAATAAAAATAGGTTTTGCTTTGATATTCTACTGGAAATACAATTGTGGTGATGAAAGAACTTACTGGGGCTTCTTGTTTCCACACAGGAAAACTCGAAGATCTCAGGTAAGTCTGTTTTTTGAAGTGTTCAGGAAAGAGAGGTGTCTTATTATCTTTAGTGTGATGTTTTCTACCATTTTGTACAAGGAGTTTTCCCTACGTGTTGTATTTTGGTTCTCAAGTTGGAGCATAAAGCAACCTAGTAATATTCTACATACCTGCCTTTGCTCTCTCTCTTTTTTTTAAGGTGTTATTTTTTTCCTTTATCGTTTATAAAAATGAGACCATATATTTGTAATAATAAAAACTTTGAGGTAATGCATCAAATTATTCTTACAAACTTATGATTCTCCCTATGGCAATTATATTTCCGTAATTCTAGATATTTTTACTTAGCATTTGTCCTTGGCAAAATGTCTTTTTGTAATTCCTTTGGTATCTCAGTCTCAACTTTTAAGTCAGGATTCTAAGCCTTGTGCCTGACGCTTAGAAATGAACATGAAGCACTGCTTGTCTTTTTAACATTTATTCCAAAAGTTAATAATAATTGGTAAATTACTATGTCTGGACTATGTTCCACGACTCTTTGCTAAGTGGTTTCCCTTTTAATATTCAGAAGCAGCATATAAATCTGGCACAAGAAACAGATTTGTAGAGATAAAGTAGTACTTGGTTGGGTTACAAGATACAAAAGGAACCAGGATTTTCACTTACTTCCCTTTGATTCATGACCCAGGTCTTAACTCTTTAGTGAGCTACATTTTAAAAGAACAGGGTTTTGCATTTTTGCTATATATTTGTAAGTATATGTTCCTCTAAATTACTGGCAGTTTTTTATTCTTTCTGCCTACAAAGATGTTGTCTGATTCCTGGAAGCTGTAGTCACGGGTGTTTGCAGGATGCAGGAATTTGGACTCCAGCCCTTATGATTGCACAGCAAGTTCTTTTAACCTGGGAACCATCTGTCTAGTCCCCAGAACTGTAGTTTATAAAGAGTTTAATATAGATTTAAACATGGAGATGAGAGAGGAGAAACACATGCAAGCATGACAGGAATGAGAGGAGAGGTAGACTCGCAGAAGCGGGCTATGTAAACCAAAGACAGAAGCGAGTCTGGGCCAGGAAGAGATGATGTGGAAAACCTTTAATTAGTTAATTAATAATTACATATTCTGTGTACGTATGTCTGTATGTGTTAGGGTGCAGTTATGGGGGTCAGAGGATAATGAGTGGGCAGGTCGTCCTCCTACCACATGGGTTCTGGTGATTGAACTTGCATCCTCTTTAACCCCCTTTAAAAATCACATTTATTTTGTGTGTGTGTGTGTGTGTGTGTGTGTGTGTGTGTGTGTGTGCAGGAGTTGTATATGTGGATGTTGTAGAAATTATTTAATCCCAACTCAGGGTTTCTACCCTGCCTTTGACCATTTAGTTCTCAGATAAAAGATACACACAACCTTTATATTTACAATAAGCTTTAATTAGCACAAGAACTGAGCAGATATCGACCCTCTGGCTGCTAGGTCTATTTCCCAGCCAATAATCCCACTATATAATTTGCCATGTTTCGTCTGGGCTGCTCTTAACTCTGATTAGCCGACCCACGTGGTCATCACCTAACCCATGGTGTCTCCCTCCTCCCTCCTCCTTCTTTTCCCCTTGTGGTTCTTCTCTGATGCCTGGAAGTCCTGGAATGCTAAACTCTGTGTGTGTTTCTTCTGCCCAGCTATTGACTGCTGGCGTCTTTATTCACCAATCTGAAATAATTTTGGGGCAAGGTCACATAGCATCGCTTGGGTCTATGTGTGGACTCTCTGGTTTCTGGGACAATCAGGCCTTCGGGCCTGCAGTTAGCATTACAATACATAGCAGCAAACCGAACCTCAGCAAGTGGAGGAGTCAGGTTTCCCTGTAGGTCCCAGGTATTGAACCGATTACATCAGACTTGGCTGCAAGAACCTTTACCCATTGAGCTATCCTACTGGCTCCTGAAAAACCTTTTACAGGCTAGTTTGGTCCTGTGGCACTGCACATGTGAGCTTGCATGTCCAGAGGACAACCTTGGGTATTACTCTTCAGGTGCCATCCACCATTTTTTGTAAAACAGGATATTTCATTAGCTTGGAATTGGACAGCAGGTAGGCTTGGCTGGTTGGCTAGGGAAGACATGGAGTCTCTGTCTCCCCAGCACAAGTGTGTGCCACCAGACCAAGTTTCGTTATTGTTGTGGTATTATTATTCTAATTGGCTTCTTGTGTTTGGACTGAAGTATCTGGCCCCGTGACTTTCCATGTGAACAAGAGTAGACAAAAAAATGTCTGTGATTGATGTGCATATCGTATATGATTGTACTTGAATCTAGTATAAAAGTGAACCAGAATGTTGCTTTCTAGCTTAGTCTTGCTTGATCACACTCAAGGTTTAAGAGGAACTTCTTGAACATTTAGTTATACAACAAGGGTTGTATAATCTTTAAACTCCATTATTCTTACATCTGCGATAACTAAGCATATACTTCATTTTTGCCTTTTAGGCACAGTCTGAATTATGTAGCTGAAATGTGGAATAAATTACTAATACTAAAATTATTAAGTGTTCTTATTAGGGCACAGGCTAAGCTATTGGAAAAGACTGTAGATCCAGTGCAAACAATATTGAGACTTCTGCCTGTGATAGTCCAAAGGGTAGGCAGTTAAGCCACAGAGGGCAGCATTTCTCATGCTATTCAGGCCACAGGTTCCTAAGTTTGCTTAGCCATTCTCTAGGGATTACAGTAGAATCTGTTTTACTTTACTGTAGAGAAATGGCATGAGGCGACTGCTCCTACCTTGCTAGCTGCAAGGCACCCTAGGGTGGTTCTGTCACTCTCAGTATACTGAGATACTGAGGAGGAACACTTCCTTCTCAGCAGAGGATTCTAGGGTGCTGCCAAGTAAGCTGCAAACCCGAGGAAGTGGCCTTTGTGATCATTTGTTTCTCATGAGAAAGTAATTTTGTTTATAGCTTAATTAGACAACACATCTAACACATCTAAGAGTTGGACTGCTGACAGATTTCTCAGTCTGCAAGGAGGTTTGGGCCACTTTGAACCAAGATATGTTATTGCTAAGGAAATAGCTGCTGAGAACTAGAAACTGTGGGAAATTTTTATTCTGTCTTGTCTTTAAAAGAAGTTGAAACTTTGACTAAACTGTGCATTGGCTTACTGGGCTATGTACCCCGTGTCCAGGTTAATGTGAACCTTACTTGGGACCTCAGTGCACCAGACTGAATTAATTAAACCGCTTTGGCTTCTGACGTGTAGTGCAGTCCTGCCCAAGAGTTCTCTCGATTGGTAAATGACAGAAAACACCACACACACACACACACACACACACACACACACACACACACCCAGCTAAGTTTGATATGTCTTAACTAAGCTCAATGGCTGGACATTTGTAATTCTGCTGATAGGTAGCATACATTTCCCTCCAGTATCCCTGGTTTAATGCATTTTAAATCTATGTTTTATCTTTGCTGCCCTGTTACCTTCTAGGCAGCACCCCCCCCCATAGGGTTGTATTCACTTTACACCTACAATGTAGGATGCTTTCTCTTTTTCAGCTCTTAAGTCTGATCCTTCTCACTCCAGGTCATGGCAATTCTCTTCTTCCTCCCTTCTCTCTCCTTCCGTTGCACTCACTTAAGTGTGCCCCTGTCTTTCTGCCCAGCCATTGACTGTACGGCAACTCTTTATTATCATTCGAAGCCAGGGGGGCAGGGACCCTCAGATCTGGAAGTGCAGCTTTTTGGGAGCTGAAATAAGACTAAGCATTAGAACCAATTCCCAACATCAGATGTTAACACTTTACAGATGCATTCTTGAAATTGAATTAATCAACTTTCTTTAAGAATATAGGAATTTGATCCTCAGTACTAGGGAGGGTAAAAATAAAGAATATGGCAGATATTTTGCCTATGGTATCTGTTTATATGTAGTTACTGGTGGCTGTGAGCCCCTATAAAGGTACTGGATGTGATCATTCAGTACTCTATATTGTGGAGCCAGTGGGACATTTCTCCAGCCCACGAAGGGTTTTTTTGTTTGTTTGTTTGTTTTGTTCTGTGTAGTTTTGTTTAAATGTATAGAATGATAGTAGACTGTAGAGTTGGTTAGGTTCAACTCTGTTAATGAAATAAGACTTAGCTGAATGATTTTTAAGGTCAGTGACTAAGGACCACGTTAACTCTGTCTTTTCAGGCATATGAACTAGTTGGAGTTAGTCTAGGTGGACCTTGTATTTAGGACCTATTTTCTTCCTTAGTTCTATTAAACATCTGACTACTAACGGGTCTACCACAGATAGAAGCTAAATTTCTTGATGGAAAAGCACCCATTTGTAAAACAGTTGTATTTAATTTCTGTGTTGCTGCGGACAGCAAACAATGACAGGAACTGCCTTCAGTAGAAGCCTCAGGCAACTCTTTGTAGAAAAGGATGGTGTCTGGGACCCTGAGAAGCAGGACACACATCCCTCCAGGGGACCCACCATCTGAAATAAGGGACTGCCTGCAGTAGGCCTGGAGGGAGACATCTCAGTCGCCCCCGGCAGCTCTTTATAACAACAGTTGTTCCCATTTCTCCTAACCTTAGCCCTGGACAATGGCTGTATAGATTTCATGTGTGTGTGACTGTTTTTCAGTTGGCCTTGGTGTGCATAATTATTCTATTAGCAGGGAAGTAGGAAGTGTTGTAGGACAAGCAGAACAATTTTTTACAATCTGACGAGCTGCCTTCAGAGTCAAAGAAAATTGATATCTCAATGCCTGAGCATTTTGATGGTGAATAGCATGGGAGGCAATTGCTCTACTAACATCATCTAGAAGATTAACACGAGTCAGTAAATCTGCATATGAATTTCCTGTGACCAAAGGTCCAGGGAGACTAGTATGAGCCCGAATATGTCCTACAAAATAAGGAATCGAGCGTTGATGCAACAATTGTAATTTTTGTAATAAGGTATTAATTGTTTTGTCTGTGTTAATCACAGCTGTCTACATAATGGGGAAGAGTCTATGCACATATTGAGAATTGGCATAAAGGTTAAAAGGAATCGAGGAATAGCAAGAAAAAACCTGAATAACTGCTTGTAGCTCTGTCTTTTGAGCTGAGGTAAAGGAGGCACTAAAGGTCATGGTTTCAGTTTCGGAAACTGTACCGGCTTTGCATTTGACGAGCCAAGGACTTTGCATTTGAAGAGCCATTGGTAGAGAATGTTTACATTCTCCATAGAGAAGGCAGAAGGAAATATGACTTGCTGTAAAATCAAAAAATGTAACAGGATTTTTTGGAAGATGATATAACACTTGCCCCATAAAGGAGGCAAACGCTAATGCAAGGGCGTCGGAGAAATTTAACAGCCATTCAAATCGAGCATTTGTATAAGGTATTCTGATGACTTCAAAATCTTTACCCAATAGCACCCTAATCCTTCTTCTACCCTTCATAATAAGGAATCAAAACCTTTGGGGAGGAAGCAGGAAAATGGACCCACTGCCCTGAGATTAGGAGGCTCATGCTCTATCGACTGAGTTACCCGGGCCTTTAAAGCACAATTCATCACTTTTTTAAAAATTTCTTTGGGCAGTTTGTTTTGATTTTCCAGTCACCCTCTTCCCTAAGCACATGTAAGCAGGGTATCCTTTGTCTTCAAATTCTTCCCTAGCTATACTTTTTCCACCTAAAAGGAGTCTAACCTCATCCTCATAATTAGCTTTAAACATAAGGAATTGTCCTCCTGTGAGATAGGACTTGGCGAGGATAAACCAGTCTTCAGGAGTGAGCCAAGTGCCTGCCAAATTTTCCACAAGGGAAAGGACATAAGGTGAGGTAGGGCCATATTTAGAAGTCCTTTCTTTTAATTCCTTAGCAAGTTTAAAGGAGATGGGCTCCCACTCTGGATCTCCATCATTCATGTTTACTATTGGGAAAACCATCAAATGTTCCCCTTGTTCTCTGGCCTTCTGCACTGCTGGGGGTGGGGAGGGTCTCCTTTTCTTGTCCCTCTTCTTAGGCCTAGGAGGTAGAAGAGGGGACAGGTCAGGATTATGATATTTAGCTGCTTCTTCCTCTGACTCAGATTCATCTCCAGAATCCTCTCCATCAGAGGTGGAGGAAGTCTCTGCTAGATCTACAGTACACTGGGAAGGAGGTGCTTTTTATTTCTTAACAGTTTGTTTCTTAGCACTTTGTTTGGACAATAGAGGAATACCTTCTTCCGTAACATTTTTTGTACTACAAACAGAACCTGCTGATGAACTGGGCAGGTCTATCATTTCAGCATGGGATAGTGCTTGTTTTACCACACACCAGAACATAACTGCTTTCTCTTCATCCTTATGTTCCAGGATCTAGGTTTTCATATCCTTTTCCATGCTGCCTCATCCCAGGTCCCTTTATCAGGGAACCAGGGGCTCACAGAACGAACAAAGTGAAGAAAATCAGACAGCTGCTGTTTTTCAAAATGAATTCCCTTTTTAAGCGACAACTTAAGGATTTTTTAATACATAGATCTCTCACTGGATTCAGCTTGACCCATAATAAAACTCTAAAACTATCACACTATCACGTCCTACCTATCCTTTCTCGGCACTCTTCTCTGGCTGAGGGGCGGCTCCCCAGGTGGGTCCTTTCCAGATCATAGGAGAAGGGGAGGGGGCTTACCCAAATCTTCCAGTTCTGAGTCCCACAACCTGGGCGCCTCTTACTGTTGAGGTCCAGCCTCAACTGGAAGCAGGGATATCTGGAAGGTGCATAATAAGTATACACAGACTACTTTTGGGGTACAAGCTGATTGGCAATTTTTCAAGGCTGAAAGTTTCTCTTCTCATTCTCTGCTCTCTTTCTCTCGCTCATTCGCTCGCAGCTTGAGGCTGCACACACCGGATTCTCCTGCGCACTTTGCTTTTCTCCTGTGCTCTTTTCTTTTCTTGCTCTCTCATGCTCCTCATACACACGTCTGTGCGTTCCCCTTTCACTCACACACACACTCTTCACACACATTTCACATACTACATGCACTTTCCTTTCACTCACACACACAGTCTCCATTCACACCTCAAATTCTCTCTCCACTCACTCTAACATTCTCTCTCTGCTCACTCTTCACATGCTCTCTATATGCTCTCTACTCGCTCTCTATATGCTCTCTACATGCTCTTTTGCCTTTCTCTTGCCCCACTCTTTTATTGACACTCCAAAAGCAGAAAAAAAAGAACAAATTGTTGCCAAATCAAATTCAAAAAAATAACCACGTCCCACGAAGAATCAAGAATTACAATTGTTTCCCAAAGTTTCAAGCTTCCCTATTCCTAGGCCTATAGCCAAAATAATAATAATTGCAAACTTATCGTTATTTAAGCTTTAACTTATTATACTTTAGAGCTCAGAGCTCTGAGACCAGCTACTTGCATTTTCTTGTGAAGCTCTAATGATAAATGACATTGGCAAAGATGCCAGGCAGTGGCCAGAAAGAATCAAGTTAACCCTTAACTTGGTAGTTCCCCTAGCTTTCTGCTTCTACACATTGCACACAAAGACTCTCCTAAGAGTCCCAGTGTTTTGACTTAGTTTTACTAATATAAGATTTTACATATTTTATACCTGCTTATCCAGGAACCACTCTCAAATGTTGTGCAAAACTTATTTTATAACTTTAATAGTTTTTTCTTTCTTTGGGGTCCCAATGTTGGCTCTAATTCATTTTCTAATAATTTCATCAAACTTTCTTTGCAAGTCAAGCATTAATCTGGAACCACCATGGTGCAGTTATTGCATTGTTTCTAAGATGGGAGCACACAGCATGCACTGGGCCATGAGGACTGTGCTGTGTCTCTTGCTTCAATTTTTAATTGTTTAAGAATCATTACATCAGGGAATATCTAGTTTCACAGAATTCGCCCAAGCAGAAGGAGAAAGAAGTAAGAAAGTCAGATAGAATAGTTATGCACACCAAGGCCAACTTAAAAACAGTCACACATAAATGAGATCTATACAGCCGTTGTCCAGGGCCAAGGTTAGGAGAAATGGGAACAACTGTTGTTACAAAGACCTTCTGTGGGTGACTGAGATGTCTCTCTCCAGGCCTACTGCAGGCAGTCCCTTATTTCAGATGGCTGGTCCCCTGGAGGGATGTGTCTCCTGGTTCTCAGGGTCCCAGACACCATCCTTTTCTACAAGGAGCTGCCGTGGGCTTCTGAGATGTCTCCATCCCAGCCTACTGCAGGTAGTCCTGTCATTGTTTGTTGTCCCCAGCACTGTGTAGGTGGGGGGATATGTATATATGGATGTTAGAAAACAACCTGTGGAAGGAAGACCTTTCCCTCTACAATAGTATTTCTTAACCTTCCTAATGTTGTGGTGACCCCCAACCATAAAATTCATTGTTGTTGTTGTTAGTACCAAGGCCTCCTGTGAGGGACAGTGCGACAGGTAGGCCTGTCGCCAAGGCAACGGACGCTATATACCCAGAATTCACTGGGCCTACTTTACCTGTGGTTATGTCATCGTTCGTATATATTTGGGTAGCGCCTCCCTCTCTTTCTCTTTCTTTTTCCCTCTTTCTTCTCGCCGGCATCCTTGTCTGTCCCCTACCCCACTAATAAAGCCCCACTTGGAATGGTTTGGCCAGGTGTGGTCTCTTGTGCCGCTGCAGTCCCTTGCACCGAACACATCAGTTGTTACTTCATAATGGTAATTTTGCTACTGTTATGAATCATAATGTAAATGTTTGGTATACAGGATATCTGATATGTGACCCATGTGAAAGGATTGATTCACCCTAAAGGGGTCATGACCCACAGGTTAAGAACCACTACTATACAGTTAGGTGTCAGGGGATGGAACTCAGGCAGAGAATATTTACACAAACTTGGCACAGGAGATTCTTGGTATAAGTGTTACAATCCTGCATCTAGATTGAAACAAGATGGGAAGGCAGAGAAATAAGCATTTGAATAACCCAAGGGTAAATATTACACAGTGTACAAAAACATTATGCCTACATTTATCCTTTATATATATTTTACCCATAATAATAGTACAGGCACTCTCAAAAATCTCCTAGGCCTGTGGGTTTGTACTCTATTTATTTAACCATTTCTGAGTACTGAACACAGTCTTTGTAAATTGCTTTTGTGTTTGGTCTCTTATTGCCCCTGATCCCAAGAATAAAAGTAATAGGGCCTATTGCATAGATTTCTTGGAAAGGTTGACTCCGCCTAGCTTTGTGCTCCCCACTCTCTTATTGGCCAGGCTCTGATCCATGCTTTAACTTTCAGCCATTGAGTACAGTATCTACAACTGTGGTAAAGTGTTAAAATGCTTACAACATAAGAATGTAACCTTTTGACTATCCTGTGTTTTAGTTTTATGTGTAAAGGTGTTTTGCTTGCTTGTGTGTCTCTGCATCACGTTCATGCCTGGTAACCACAGAGGCCAGAAGGCAGCAGTGGCCACTCCTGGTCCTGGAGTTAGACAGTTGTGAGTCACCATGTGGGTGCTGGCAATGGAGCCCACCACAGTCTTCTGAAAGAGAAGCCAGTGCTCTTGACTGCTCAGCCATCTCTTTGGTCCCAACCCTTTTTACATGGTAGGTTCAGTAACGTTAATACAGTGTGCAACAGACATTACCACCGTTCATCAGTAGATCCCTTTCGTCTTGACCTAAGATGCTCCTGTTATCCCCAAGCACACCGTCCTATTTTCAATCTCTCTTAAGTACTTGAAGTATCTGGTCTGAGTGGGATGGTAGAGTATTTATTTATCTTTCCAAACGGGTGCTTTTTCTTAGCATGATATTTTCATGACTATGTTGTTGCATATATTAATTTTCCTAAGTCTAAATAATATTTCATATGTGTATATGGCACATTTTGTTCTTGTGCTCTTATGTCAATGTGTATTTGGAGTAGCTTCCACCTTTTAGCTACTAGGAATGCTGCTGTTGTGAATATGGGTATATAGATAGATGTTTCATTGTGGGGCAAGTGGACCATGCCACCAGACAGAAGAACTGATAAGCTTTAGTGATCTCAAACACCATGATTCTCGGAATTGAGAATGATAGGAGTGGAGCCACTCTCTGTCTGCTCTAAAACACCTAACCAGGACACCCCACCGAGAGTACCGGGGTGGGGGAGGATGGGGGGGGAAATTATCAGTTTCTTAAGGAAAATCGCCTGGAATCCTTCCCCATGCAAATACAGTATCACTAGTCTCTCAAACTGAGCCAATGGTAAGCATCTTCCCTTGGATCCCACCCTACACCTCAATAAGGTACAAAAGTCATTTCACCTAGAATAATCTGAGAGTGTCTGCTTTACTGAGCTGTAGCACTTGGGTAAGAGTTTTCTCTCCAGAAGCTTTCATCACTGGACCTGCAGAATACAGAGACGTTGTAGGCTGCTTTATTATATGTATTGAGTTTTAGAAACCATTTCTCACTTTACCTGAGATGAGCAAGCACCATACAATTATCTTGGAAAACCCAGTCACCTCAAAACAAGGTGATTTTTACTTACAAGTCTAGCTTCATAATGGATGACATGTCAGTGCAGAGTCATTGCTTCCTAATGAATCAGCTTAGTAAAGAAGACACATTGTAACTGCAAAGGTTGCTTGGAACAGGAAGAAAATAGCTCATTACTGTTTGGACTATTCAGTCAGGTTATTTGTATCCTAATTCATTGCCCTCTTCCCTTTAGATAAAGTCTTATTTAAATAAACAGACCAGTCTCTTGGAGTGGAGAACCTTTCTATAGATAAGACTGCAGAGACATGGATAAACTATTTCTTTTTTGGTGATCGTTAATAGATCTGCAGAAATTTATGCTTTTCTATCATGACACATTATAGATTACAAGAAAGGAGTTTTACTTGGCTCCTTATTTAACACCATATTACCGATCCTATAAATGATTTTTAGTTAATTCCCATATACTACATGGTTCTTTGTCACTATCAGTGTGGTCCAAATGCTGGTTTTGTCTGTACTATTTTAGGAGAGAATTTTGTGATCTATATGTTCAGAGTTTGATTCTGAATTTTCAGAATTTTTTTTCTGTTAAAAATTTTGTTTTTATTTTAATAATATGCATGTGTACGTGGCAGCTGCTTGGTGGCAGTGGTGGGTGTGCACACATATTAATCAAGGTGCAGGCATCCAGAGAGTGTGTCTGAGCTCTTGGAGCTGGAGCTAGAAGTGGTTGTGAGCTGCTAGATGTGTTTGCTTTGGCCAAACTCTGCTTCTCTGCAAGAGTAGTGTGTTCTGTTATCCTCTGAAGCATCTCTCCAGTCCAGTCCTGGAAAAAGCTTTTTCGTTAATTTTTCTTAGTTTCTTTTTGTTCTTGTTTTTGTTTTTTTCTTGGAAACAGGTTCTCAGTAGGTGGCCGTGGCTGGCCTGAAACACCCTTGACTACCCAATCACATGCACAGTTAATGGCAATTTAATATAGTTCCATAATAATATTTGGGTATGGGAAACAAGATTCTTGTTGGTCTCAGTGAAATATGAATGTGTATATATGAATGTGCTGTCCAGGTTTATGTCTGCTCGACATAAGCTATAGTCATCATAAAGGAGGGAACCTGGGTTGACAAAATGCCTCCCTATAAGTTCAGTCTGTAATCAAGCTTACAGGGTATTTTTTTAGTGATGGATACAGGAGGACCAGGCTGTTGTGGGTGTGGCACCCCTGGTCTGGTGGTCCTGGGCTGTATAAGAAAAGCTGAGTTGCAGTGAGCAGCACCACTCGTTGACCTCTGGTCCAGCGCCTGCTTCTAGGCTGCTGCCCTGCTTGAGTTCCTGTCCTAGCTTCCTTCAGTGATGGACTGCAAAGTGGAAGTGTAAGGCTATAGTCTTCCCTTCACAACTTGCTTCTTCTAGTCAGTGTTTCATCACAGTGATAATAACCCTAACTAGGGCAGTGATTATCAATGCAAGTGTTGATAAGTGGATACATTGTTCGTTTCTATCACTTGCTTTGTCTTTGGCCTTATAATAGAAGTTGTTACATTGTTATCTGTTGATAACTCTGTGCTTAAGGAAGTCCCATGGCCCATGCTGCTGAAAATCTTCTCCTTGAGTTCATTTGTATAAGAGCTTTGCCCTCCCCTTCCATAAAAAAGGAAATTTCTTATACTATAGCCCTTGCTGGCTTTGAACTTGGAACTCCTCTGTAGCCCAAGCTTGCCTTGAACTTTTGGCTTTCCTCCAGTCTGAGACTCCTGAACAACAGACTTGATCCACCATATTTGTAATTTGTTTTAAGGTTAAAGACTTTTATAAGTTAACTTTTATCCTTTGTTTTATATCCTTGAATTTAGCATGGTTATTTAAAAGACTAAAGTTCACTACCCACTAAGATTTTGTTCTTTGGTGGCTCTCATTTGTATAGTTTTTTTTGTGTGTGTGTGTCACAGTTGTATTTGCAAATTGACTGTAGAGACAAGTAAACAAAGGTACTGTTATAGTGGAATTCAGTTGCTTTATCCACTTGCTTCTTGCCAGGGTTGCTTCAGTCCACTTCACAGATAAACTAATGTGAGGTGAGGGTTTAATTTCTGGAAAACTTGAGTTGTTTACTTCTAGTTTGTTCTTATTTCTAAGATATTAACCCGTAATATGGAGATCAGTAGATTTGGAAGATTCTTAGACTCCGGTTCTCATTCTTTTAGTATGGTGTTTGTTAAAAACATGGCCACTCTTGAGCCACTCCTCTGGAGTTGACAGATTATTCTCAGAGGGGAAAGATTCCCATTTGGGGAGAAGTAGCAGATCCTTGTAAATTTTGTTGTCTTCTGATTCTTAACTAATTTCCACTACATGGGAGGCGTCTTTGCCTTGTTTTGTATAGAAAACACAGTTTTAGTTTCCTGTGGGGTTTGCTTGGTTTTGTGTTTTTCCTTCGTATTGACACCAAGCTCACAGCCTCTTGACTGACAGGCAAGTGCTGCACTCCTGATCCACGTCCATAGTCTTAGCATCTATCCCAGTGTCAGACCTGTCTACCCTCCTCATTACACCATCAGTAAGGATTTTCTCACTGGCTTTTCATAGCAGAAGCGTTGGTGAGCAAAAGGCGCTCTTAAATGACTAATCAAATGAATTACTATTTTTATTATTTATTATTTATTTATTCATTTATTTATTTATAACTGAGACTGTGTTTCTGTAGTCTAGTTTGGTCTTGAGCTCATTATGTAAATGGGGCTGGCCTTGAACTCCTGATTCTCCTCATTCTACCTCCCAGACACTGAAATTATAGGTGTAATACACCATACCTGGCTTTAAATTTGAAGATATATTTTATTATTTGTAGAGACATGGCATGAGGAGACTGCTCCCAGCTTGCTAGCTTCCAGGCAGCCTAGGGTCTTTGTCATTCTCAGTGGGCTAAGACAGAGGAAGCATACTTTCTCAAGCAGAGAATCCCAGTGTTCTGCCAAGTAAGCTGCAAACCTGAGGACGCGACCTTCCTGTTCCTTTTTTCCATGAGAAAGTAACTTGGTTTATAGTTTAATAGACATCATATGAGAAGCAGTGCAGGTAGCAGCAGGCGTGGCAGCTGGAGTGGAATGCGGGGAGCTCACATCTTCAGCCACACGGCATGAGGCAGAGAGAGCACACTGGATATGGCAATAGTCTTTAACCTCTCAAAGCTTACCTTCTGGGACATACTTCCTCCAGCAAGGCCATACCTGTTAATCCCTTCCAAACAGCACCACCAGCTGACTAAGTGAGTCTGTGGGGACATTCTTATTCATATGACTGCAGATAGTTACATTTAATGACTGTGACATACACATTAGCAGAATTCTCAAGTCATTGGCTTTTAAAAGTAGGTGTATAGAATCAGAGTTTCTTTGAACCAGTAACTTTGTAATGGAATTTCTTTGACTCTTAAGTGATAAAGTCTTCAGGACTGGTAAATAAACTACTTAAGGAGAATTTAAGAGAAACCTTTGACAATTCTGGGCTTGATAATGAATACACCAAGGAACACCCTTGCACCTGCCTAGAGCAAATTTAAAAGCAAAACTCTTTTGTCCACAAAATTAGTAATTTATTATCAGGGCCTTTTATATATGCCCCTAAAACATTTACATTGTCTTTCTTACTCCTAGGACCTAGCTGACAATTTCTGTGTGTCTTTAGCCATCTTTCGGGTATATAATATGCCATTAATGCAAATGTCAGCAAAAGAAACCAAACCAAAGGTCATTTCCAAAACTAAGAATCGTGTGTGGATAAAATGTTTTAAGTGTTAAAGATTCTCATAAATCTTACCAAAGCTAGTTTGACTTTGATAGTGTATATAAGGTTTCGTATAATAATCTTTGATATAAACTTGCATAATTACAGAAAACAATGTAAATTTTGTATTTATGAAATATAATGCAGTGATAAGTTGTAGCTAGAAGAATTTGACTTTGTGCCTCTTGATCTAACAATGAGCTCACTAGTTAGTCCCTAATCCTGCAGCTTGACACGTGCCAGCATTGGGAACCCTGGTGTTGTATGGCACAGTTAAGTGCTGCCTTAAGAATACGGTGTTTTCTGTCCTCTGCCCCTGTCTTCCCTTCTCATGGCTCTGCTCTGGTCTGCCTGCCTCTACCCAGTCTGCAGGCCCTCATCCCTCTGCCGTCTCCCAACAAACCTTATACCTGACCTCCTGCATGTAGTAATTTCTCAAGAGCACATCTTGGCATGGGTCTGCAGTAATACCCCTCAATGTATTAGATTTCAACCTCGTGCATTACATTTGTTGTCACAATAATCAGTCCCTTATGATGTGTTCTTTTAATGAACTTCTTGGAGGGTGCAGTTCGTATGGCAGATGTGTTATACTGTGTGTTTTCTTGAGTGGTTAGTATGACACAGTTTAAGGGTCATTTTTAGGTCAGATGATGAAGGGTGTTAGCATTCTGTGTAAACTCCACCCCATAGTTACCTGGCAACAGCCAGGTAGGCCTGACGCACTAGAAAAGGGGCTGCTTGCCCCCTCTTGGTCTCTTGCCCTCTTGGTCTCTTGCTCCTTCCTCCCTTGCTCTTTTCCTGCTTCCCTTCCCCCCGCCCCCCATGTGCTCATGGCCGACCTCTACACCTCTACTCTACTTCTCTACTCCCTCTTTCTCTGCCTCTGCCACCCTCTTAACTCCCCTCCCCATGCCCTGAATAAACTCTATTCTATACTGTACCGTCCTGTGGTTGGTCCCTCAGGGGGAAGGGGTGCCTTGGCATGGGCCCGCTGAGGCACTCCCTTCCCCCACACCTCACCACACTCCATAGAAAATATCCCCCCTCTCTTTATCTTTTTATAAACACATCAAAGGGAATATTTTAGTAGATTATTTAACTAATTAGTGGTAACAAGTAAGTGACTGTTAGTTGGATTTATTGATGTTTTATGCAAAGTGAATGTTAAGTGTTGTTATTCAGGAGGGCATAGATTCTTTCTCCATCGACCCCTCTCACCCAGTTGAAAAGTTGAAAAGTGTTTCAATATGAGACTTAAACTGTAGGGAGGACGTTCTCTGGATAGATTGCACCAATAAAGCAACCTGAAAATAATGCATTTGACAAAATTTACTTGGCATTAACCTTTTGTCTTACATTAATTGGACATTTGAGTTTTCAAATTTCCCATTTCCCTTGATAAAATATCAATGAAGAGTACATTATGATATAAAATTGACTTTTTTTTTCTCCCCAGACAGAGGCTCTACCCACCATGAGGCAGTGCTGTTGGAGGAAGCAAGCTGACAATGATGGCTGGGAAATGGGTGTGTTTTAATGAGTAAAGACATTTACATGTCTAGATAATTATTTTCTTTCTTTTATGATATGGCTTCAGATATGATGTGATTTTATATACCAACTCTGTGTTTTCACTGTTTATAAACTCTAACCCATAAAGTTCATTTTACTGTCAGGAATTTTGTCCTGAGGAAGTAGATATTCTTGCACAGAACAATTTAATATATTTTAGTTTATCTCAGCATTGCTAGTAATACTGAGAATTAGAAAAAATACACAAATATCTATTACATAGTGTTATCAGTTAATCATCTGTATATGGTAAAACATTTTGTTTTTATGTGTCTAATTTTTGAAAAAATACAGTGAATGTATAAAATTTTAATAATCAGTAAAAACAAATTGTTTGCAGTTTGGACAACACATACCACTGTTGTCACCTATAGCTTTACATTAAAGATACAATATTCAAAACAGTGAAGCCTCATTATTTTAGGGTTAAAACGTGAGACTGTACTTGTAAATCTGTCGGGGGTTTTAGGTTAATTGTGTGGCAGGAGCTGTAACTGCTGCTTATTGTCTTGCCTTTTCTTGGTTGTAGGACGAGTACATGGCTGCCAAGATCAGAAGCTGGAGGAGCAGTTCTGTTACGCAGGAGGATGGGACACCGTCTGCAATATTTAGTGGAATTCAGAGGTTGAGTACATTTTAGTTTTTTGGTGCCCAATTTTATCATGAACTTTTTAAGATTAGGAAAAAATTGTTTTAATCTTCAATTATTCATAGTCTGTATTATTTATTTTTCTGTTGCTGTAGTTAAATACTATGACTAAGACAATTTATGGAAGGGATTATTTTGGCTCGTGCTTTATGAGACCATCATAGCAGGGAGCTGAGAGATCACATGTTAAACCCCAAACATGAACAGAGAGAGTGAACTGGAATCGAGGTTAGTCTACACGCTAGCCTCAGAGCTTGCCTCTAGCAAGGTATAGCCTGAAGTCACCACCAGGGTTCATATATTTGAGCCTATGGGAGACATTCTCATTCAAACCACTGCATTCCACTCCCAGGCTCCAAAGGCTTAGAGGACATTATTATAATGCAAGCCCCCAGAGTCTTCCACAGTCTCAGTAAGACCCTGTGAATTCTAAAAGTGAATTAATTTCAGCATACAGTGGCACAGATAGGCATTACTATTCCTAAAAGGAGGAATGGGGGCATAGTCAGAAAATGCTGGACCAAGCGAGACTGATAATGCTGCATGTAAACACCTAATCCCCAGCTCAGCAATTCCCAGTTGTTGGTCATGATCCATTTACAGGGGGGTTGCCTCAGACCATCTGAAAACAGATATTTACATTATGATTCATGACAGCAAAATTACAGTTATGAAGTAGCAACGAAAATAATTTTATAGTTGGGGGTCCCCACAGCACAAGGAACTGTATTAAAGGGATTCAGCATTAGGAAGATTGAAAACCATTGCTGCTCTAGCTTAACATCTGATATCAGAGGGCTTAGATGGCTCCATCCCTCCATCTTTTGTGCCTGCAGAAACAGGCTGGTTCCACTCCATGTAAGCAACTCTCCCTGGCAGATGTCTCACAGCTTTGACACCTCCAACATCTTGGCGTCAGTACAGCAGCCCAGGCTTCACTTCATCTCTCAGGGTCTTCATGCAGGGCGTCAGGATTAGGGTCGGCCCTGAGGTCCTTTGGGTCCATGCTGTGATTTCCCAGAAAAAGGATCTGATGTTCTTTCTTGCTTGAGAAAGAGTATATACACAGCAGAAACATTTGATTTTCCCAAAGGCGGTCAGGAAAGGGCCATAATTCTCAGTCTGAAAAGGGTATCACTTAATTACCGCTTTGTTTTTATTGACTCTTTTATCCGCTCTATCTTCCCTTCCTGGGTCTAATCTCGGGAATGGATGAGTACTTTGTCTTGTAGGTTGGTGAAGATATCTGGAAATTTTAATTTTTATATAGTTTTAGCTATGAACTTCCTGTCTGAAGACTTATCTACTGTGATGGTTTGAGTAGGAATGGGCATCATAGGCTCATGGGTTTGAGTGCTTGCCCCATAGGGAGTGGCACTATTAGGAGGTGCGGCCTTATTGGAGTATGTGTGGCCATGTTGGAGGAAGTGTGTCACTGAACGTGGGCTTTGAGGTCTTAGTTTATGTTCAAGCTACACCCATTGTGGACACAGTTTCCTGCTGCTGCTTACAGAACAAGATACAGAACTCTCAGCTCCTTCTCTAGCCCACGCCTGCCTGGATGCTGCCATGCTTCCCACCATGATAATAATGGAATAAACCTCTGAAACTGTAAGTCAGCCTAATGCAATGTTTTCCTCCTCTCACTACCCAATCACAGGCTCTAACCTTTTATTGACCAATTAAATTAAAGAGAAGGTTCACATGGCATCACCTAAGAACAAGATGGTCTGCTTGTGGGGTCTGACTTTTTAATACAAATCGAAATAATGTTAGTTATTTAAATGTGTGTTTAACTATATTTCTTCCACAGCTGTTCTCTAAATATGCATTTGTCTAGTCTGCTGTAACAGCATAGACTATGTATTGTTAACAGTGTATTTTCTTCTCAGTAATACATGCACTTTATTTTTTGTTGGATATGCTACTATTGATTATCTAAAGAGTCATAATGGTTTAACACAGGAAAGTTAATTGTCAGAATTTTGTTTTGTTTTTGAGTCAGGGTTTTCTGTATAGCCTTGGCTGTCCTGGAACTTTGTAGACCAGGCTGCCCTGGAACTCACAGAGATCGGCCTGCTCCCTATCTCTGAGTGCTGTCCTGCACTGAGTCTATCTCAAGTTCTGCGCCCGGCTTGATTTTTTTTAAAATACTTACATCATTTTGTTGACTTCTGGGTGTTTGGTGAGGGCTAGTATAATTTGCACTTTAAATATATTTAAGTGGATCTTCATTGCTCAATCCTTTTTCTTAACAGGCAGGCTTCCTCTGATTTGGGACTAAATGAAAACAGGCAGGTCTTCTCTTGTACCTGACACAGGTAGGTACTAAAACTGTTTTTTTCAAAACAGTTATATTTGATGATTTCATTCTGATGTTCTCATTGGTATTCTAGTTATTACAAACTTCTTAATATAAAAAGTCTCTAGGAATGTCAGTTTATATAAGTTACAATAAGTATAACTGAAAACTTTTTACTATTATGTTTCATATTAAACTTAACTGTGGCTAGCTCAAAATGTCAGGTCATTTCAGTTGTGAGCACTGGGATTCCAAGCTTTCCTTCTTCATGGAGACTTTATAAATGGTTGAAGTTATGAACTATATAATCATGACATTTTATATTCCATGCTTAATATCCTGTGAGAATTAAGTTGATTGGTAAGGGTAATTGAGAATTTCTGGAAGGTTGCTTCAATAATGCACTCTTAAAAATTAAACATTGAAATAGAACTATTGTAATTATAGGGGTAAACTTAGTGAGATTGTTTTAACATTCACATAGATTGTCTAATTTGTGTGCATGGCTAACATTTGTCATCCAAATCCAACAGGAAGCTGTTTTGTGATAGTTGTTACTCAAACTAGATTCTAATTCAGTTATTTTTGACAAAGGGTTTGGGTTTTTTTTTCCTTTTATGGGCAAAAAGAAATGTTCAAGATTATACGATAGTAATCTTTATAACTGTGGAAAGGGAGGCATAAAGAGAAAGATGCTAATGAGGTTTTAGAAAGTTGCAGCGTCTTTCTGTATGAATGTTTGTTGCTCTTATGTTATTTGATATATTCAAATAGGCTTTTAGTCAGTATTTTGGAATATTTCATAATAATGCCATAGGTTATTTATTTCTGGGTCTTTTTAACCTGAAGGTCGCTTAATTTTGAAAACTTTAGAATACTATTACGAGTTAGGTCCATGAATAGGAATAAATTCTTAAATTTATATGTTGTAAGAAAGCATGTGATAGGCATTTTTTTATACATTCAGTACCCCTTAAATATTTAATACTATTTTAGGTTGTTTACCTTCTGTTTCATAGTACTTTGAACAGTAGCATTGTGATTGTTGTTTGCCTTACATGTTCAGGGCCCTGCAACTTGTTTGATACCTTGCACTGCAAAAGAAAGAAAGATTGTGATTAGTGAAATTTACATAGAGAATGGCAAGAGTTTGATTTAGATTGTGTAGCCTGGGTCTGAATCCTTGTTCTGCCGCTTTCTGCAACAGGAACACGCACCGGTGTTTGCCTTTCTTGCCTGTTTCCTCTCTGCAACAGGAACACGCACCGGTGTTTGCCTTTCTTGCCTGTTTCCTCTCTGCAACAGGAACACGCACCGGTGTTTGCCTTTCTTGCCCATTTCCTCTCTGCAAGAGGAACACGCACGGGTGTTTGCCTTTCTTGCCCATTTCCTCTCTGCAAGAGGAACGACAGGAATCAGTGATGGCCAGCTTACGTCGGCTTAAAAACAACGTGGAGAAAGATTCGGTGCCTTGCACCTGGTGAGACTAGACAATTGCCTCACGGTACATGAAGTGGCTCAGTTGTTCGGGAGTAGGTTTTTTTTTTTTTTTTTTAAAGCTGATACACAAGAATAGTCTCTGAAATCAGAACTTCTTACAAGTTTAAAAAGTTCTTAGATTTTAGATTCTTAGATTTAGGACCTGTACTGTTATATTTTGGAACACCAGGAAGAGTATTAGTAATAATATTATTATAAAGTAATAGTATCCTAATAAGTGGATTATAATAATCCTTATAAACAATCCCTGGTTATTATAAGTCAGTAATTGTCCTTACGAGATAATATTTAATTTCATTTCCATAAATGTAATAAACATGTTGCAGAACTAGTACTACCTAATGGTGAATGAAAAGTTCCCTTAGTATATAGATTTTTTTTTGTGGATTATTTGAAATATGTCTAATTATAAGAGCAATATGATAGTCTTAAGAGCTTGGAAATCAAGCTGACTGGAGTTAAATTCCAATTTGGGCATTCACCAGCTGTGGGACTTAAATTACTAGTCTATAAAAGGTGGGGGTGATAGCAATGTTTCCCCACAGTGCTGAGAGAATTAATCTAACCCCTGTAAACCTCTTGTGTTTTATTACTTATCAGGATATTGGGAGGTAGTAGCTATTGTAATTGTTTCATTAAATAAGGATTGTAGGGTTGTGCAGAATGGAGCTTATCAAAGCTAAGTATGTAAACTACAAAAACCAAAATTGTTATAAATAATCAGATTTATCTTGAAAATTAAATTTTAAAAGAAGACAGAAAGAATAGGAAATAATACCATGGTGTTGTTAGAAGTGATTTAAAATTCTATCAGATAACTAGAGAAACTGAAATTCATCTATTAAGGTGGCATACAGTCCATAATATATTCTATATTATGTTAAGATACCATTCTTCTTAAATGTGATTTCTAAAATTAACTACATCTGTTTTTAATGAGAAGTACTTGTTTGGATTTAAATGTTCTTTTTTCCTTTTAGGCAAATTGAGCCGGCCCAGACATCAGAGCTCTGTAAGGCATGTTGATATTGATTGTTTCTTTGTCTCAGGGGATATAAGAAATATTACAGATCTCAAAGGTCTGTATTCTTGTTTGTTTTAAGAAAGTTGATACATATCAATGTGTGTGTGTGTATCTGAATTGATAACAATATATTCTTTGGGAAGTATTTTGATTTTTCTCAGTCAAATCTATTCCTTGTTCAAATTGACTGGAGTCTACTATCACAGGTGTAGGAAAATTAGAAAACTACTGCTTGATGTAAGTTGAAATATACAGAGAAGAGTATCTTAAATTGAGGTCTATATTATCTCACATAAATGAGGGCTTCTGGATATTTTCCATATCTTTTTATAGTTTGTTAAGGGGAAATTTCTGGTATCCTGTGCCTTCAGACTTTCTGTTCTTCTGTTCAAGTAACTCTCCTCCCTTAATGTAGGTAAACATACTAATTTTCGGGTTGCGATAATTTTGTACCATTGAGGTGAGTCATCTGGGCAGTCTTTTTTTTTAATGAAATTTTAGGTTTATGTGTGTACTACTTACTAGTATTGAAGCATTTATTTAGGATTTTTTCCTTAGTTCTTTCTTGACAAGATAGCTACATTAGCATTTTCTTTTTAAAGTTGGTTTTTCTCTTATGTGAAAATCCTAGAAAATTCTAGATTCCCAACAAGGCTTTATTTTTGTCCTAGGTAGTTGTGACTTAGCTCTGAAAGGGATTTTTTGAATTTGAAAGAATTGATTTTAGCCTTGGGACAGCTTACCTTCTAGTATATTGTTCTTTTGTCTAGTTTTTGTGGAGAGGCAGGAAGGCTTTGTGTGTTAAGTGTTTCTTTGTTCTGAGTCTCCTGCCCTCTAAGCCTGCATTGTTTTACTTGCAAATCAATTTTACAACATTATAGTTGCCTTGTAATTTTATACATAAAGGGAAATGATACATTAAAATAATGTTCTTAACCAAAGCAAAATCTGGGGGTCTGAAATTCACATTTGGTTATATGTTAAAAATCAGATTTTCCTTGCTGTGCATGAATCTCCAATTGATTTCTATTGCTATAAAATTAAAAAAATAAATATAGAGGATAAACATGTTTATATCAGAATTGTAAAAGTCTGTTTATAGTTTTTGTTTCATTGTCTATTCCTACAATCTGAACCTGGGATCTGAGTTGCCTGCTTTTCATTGCAAGAAATCAAAGGCCACAGAAAACTGACTCTGCTGATTTTAGATTGAGTCGGTTTATCAGAAACGTTGCTGGAGCCATGCTTGGTGGCAGCATGCTTTTAATCCTAGCAGATGAACCTTTGTAAATTCCTGGCCAGTCTGGTCTACATAGAGAATTCCAGAAGACCCTGTCTTAAAAAAAAGTTAGGTTATTTCATATGGTGATGAGTATATTAACTTATTAAGATTTAATGCATAAGTGATTATATAACATTATATTATTATATTATATTAATTATATTATATTAATTATATTATATTAATTATATAAGATGTTATATAATTAAAATTCCATGAAAAAAATTCCATTACATGTTCTTAATATCCTTTTGTACTTAGAGACAATTTAATTTTAATCACAGTAAAAACAGTGGCTCTTATAAGTCACCATGGCATAGGAAGGTCACCTTTTCATCCTGGCACTAACACCCAGCTGGAGTGGAAGTACTACCACAATAAAATCCTGAAAGGAAAAGCAGGAACACATGAGTGTTTTAAAGTGGTAGTACACCTATGGATGGCCTCTGGATGTTGCTGGTGGTGTTGGTACTTTAGAAATAAAAGTAGAACTAGAATAATTAGCTCTGTCAAGTTGAAGGTTTTAAGGATGCTAGTGACTACAGAGAGAATATCTTGTGATTGTACTAAGAGAAAACTGTGGCCTATAGGAAAGTGTAGAATAGAAGATGGGAACATTCAGAAGACAGAAAGAATTCTGGGATAGAGTCAAGTGTGAGAGATTTGCCTGGGAAAATGTGATGAGACAGACAGATGGTACCTGAGCCCAGGTAACCAGTCATGTGGCAGAATGGAGATTTGAGTAAGTGGGTTATAATACATTGTGGCCTAGTCAGAGAAGACTAGCTACAAGGCCAAGGTATTTGTAAGTATGTCCTGAGTTTGAATCTTATTTCTGGGAGCATGGGGCTGGGAGGAAGACCCGGGTCCAAACTTCCACAAGAGATAGCCTGAATCAAAACAAAATCAAAATCTGAGCTGACGACCAGTGTATAGTCAGGTTTTCTGGAATGAATGATGGTGTTTTCTGAAACCCGATCTACTGTGTATAAATTTAGGTTGGGAATGGAAAGCGTGGTGAGATGTTTTCGTATTAACTGGATGAGTTATTAGCCATTTGACTTATGTCACAGTGAAGACACTGAAGTTTGTGTTCTTCAGTATTTTTAAGTATTTAAAGGTAGACACAGTGGTACCTAATCCCAGCCTTTGGGAGATGGCGCCAGGAGAACAGTACTTTCAAGGGAAGGCTACAGAGTAGGGAAACCCTGATTCAAGAAAGGATACAACCTCTATTGGAACCAGAATCTAAATGCCTCATTTGAGTGAACTTGTTTCTTAGAAGAAATATTTTCATAGCTGTCTTGGAAAACTAGTCTCTTTACAATCATAAGATCTTTGTGTGTTTTTATGAACCTTGCATTACAATTTGAAAGCAGTTGGGAAGTCTTTCTCTTTGGTTTCCTTGTGGAATAAATTGTAAAACCACAAATATTTTGAAAAATCTTTTAGAGAAACATTAACTAGAAGACAGATATATATATAGCACAGTAGAAAGGATCTAGAGTTTGTTTTATCCAAGTTACTTCTGTTCCCTGTTTTGTCAGATATAAAACACTGGGATTATTTTAGAAAAGACCCTGATGAGGCAAAACAGACTCTGGACATCTGGATTTCTTTTCTGGAATTAGTCTTTCTTGGTTGCACTTATCTGCTTACACAGTGTATTGGAAAGGGTAATTGTAGACACACATTTATACTTTATATGTATATCAGTTTTTCAAGTTTTCTAAGGCTTTATTAGCTGTTAAATGTTTTCAGAAAACTTTGAGATTTAGTGATTTTTGTCAGTAGATCATGGGGTAACTTCCTGAACTTGTTGAGGTTTTACTTCATTGTTTATGGTTAGTTTCTTAAGCATACCTTTGTACGAGTTCGCTTGTTCTTTCTGTATTTTCTACATGGTATTATAAAAAGGCAAAAACGAGTTCTAGAAAGCAAGAAATGTGTAGCTGAAGGAAGTACACAGTACTTGTCACATGTTGAATACTAAGTAAATACTCCCTGAACATCTGTCAAAATGAGAAAAAAAAACCCCAGATGTGTTTATTTAATAGTGTCTCTAAGTTCCTTTGTTGTTCAGTCTGGTGGGTGGAGTCTACGTTGACTGCTTGTTTAAACAGTCTGCATCTAGATTTTGGCCTTGGCAGGCACTTGAAAGTACCAGGGAACTAATCTTCTTTTGTCTTGCTTTCCATCAGTCTCCGGTCTTTGCATCTTTTAGCCACCGGATTTTTATATTTAACAATCTTTTATAATTCATATCTCCTTCATTTCTTTTTCACACTCTTGTGTCCTTGCCTCTGATTTAGCCAACCATTCCTCCACATTCTTTCTCCGTGTGCCTGTCTAGTTCCCCCCACAGGGAGGACAGTGCATTCCTGCATTTCCATGAGAAATAATAGCTCACTCTGCTGGTGGAGAACCCCACGCACTCTGCTGCACTGTGGAACAGGTCAGCTCGGCCAATGCAGAGGGACACTGTGCTGCCGCCTCTCAGACTTGTGGGCGCGTGGGTCTTGCTTTGCTAACCGTGTTGTTTGTAGAGACATGACTGAGATTGTGTTTTAGGAATGTACTATGTTTTTGAATGTAGTAGAAAAAGTTACATAAAAGCACACATTATCATTTACCTAATATTATTGTCCAAAGACAATGACTAAAATTTTATTTTAATAGACTTCTCAATTCTTAGTGAATCTCTATGGTTCGGGTGTCATGTAGCCAGTTGACTCTCTAGGCACTTTTATACACCTGGGTGAGATTGCAAATTTGGTTTGGATATTATAAATGTTTGTGAGCTGTTTTTCTTTTGATACTGGAATTAAGACAGTTACTACTGATTGTAATTCAGCTCAAGGTTTTTGGTTGAAGGTGCAGTTATTTCATGACAAGTAGAAAATAATGCTGTTAACTGTTTTTTCCTGTGTATAAAAGAAAAACCTTGAGGTTTAAGGTGAAGTGTCAAAAAATATTTATATAAAATACATATATATGTGTGCGTGTTCATATGTATGTAGTGTATAGGAGAGATCATCTAGTTATACTGGTTTAGCTTCTGGATATGAGGAGCAGGAAACCAAAGTCTCTAAAAAGGATTACTAAGTTACTGTTTAATCAAGTGGCTGGCAGAAGCTTGATATTTCTTTAATATTAGTTTTAAGTTCTATAGAAAGTTCTTTTAGGTCATTCCAAGAAACTTCTTTTCTGTTAACTTTTTCCTATTACAGTGAGCTGCACAGTTCCCCTAAAGCAAGGGGATGGACTTCCTCTCCCTCACCACTCTCATCCTTGTCTACACCAGGGACTGTGTGTTACAAGATGACAGGATAGTTTACATCTATTAAAACAGGACAGTTTGAGTTTATTGTGACATGCTTTTATCTGACTGTTGCTGAAGGGTAAAATGAAAGAAACAATTTTACTAGTTTTTGTACTAAATATGGAAATAATTGCAGTTCATACAGGTGTTTGGAACTTAAACATTTGCACCTGAAAATAATAGAAACCATATTTCCTTATTAAGGATTAAGGAAAATAAATTTTAACATAATGATTAAACTTTATTTTAATGCAGATATGCCAGATTCATCAGTAAGAGAGAATCCAGATTCTACACAAAGAAATTGAATTGATTGTTTTTTTCAAGAGCTGAAATTGCTTCTTGTAGTTATGAAGGCAGGTATGGAAAAGCTAAGTGAGTTCTAATTCTTAATGGATAGATAGATAGTTGTTATATATTTTTAAAAAGATTAAGTCTTGCAAGTCAATCCTGTGATTTCAACATATTAAACACATATTATGAAAAGAGTTTTAGCCTGAGTCCTTCATTTATACTACCATGTAAATAATTTTTTCCATTTTTTATTAGATATATTCTTTGTATACATTTCAAATGTCCCCTTTCCTGCCTCTGCCCCCAAAATCCCCTAATTATATCTATCCCCCCTCACCCTGCTCACGAATCCACCCACTCCCGCTTTCCAGGCCTGGCATTCCCCTGTACTGGGGCATCTAGCCTTCTCAGGACCAATGGCCCCTCCTCCCTTTGATGTCCAACAAGGCCATCCTCTGCTGCGTATGCATCTGGAGCCATGGGTCCCTCCATGTGTACTCTTTGGTTGGTGGTTTAGCCCCTGGGAGCTCTGGGGGTACAGGGTGGTTCCTCCTATGGCGCTGCAAACCCCTTCAGCTCCTTGGGTCTTTTCTGTAGCTCCTCCATTGGGGACCCTGTACTCAGTTCAATGGTTGACTGAGAGTGTCCCCCTCTGTATTTGTCATGCACTGGCAGAGACTCCCAGGTGACAGCTATATCAGGCTCCTGTCAACAAGCACGTGTTGGCATCCACAATAGTTTTGTAACAGTATATGGGATGGATCCCTGTCTTTCCCTCAGTCTCTGCTACACACTTTGTCTCTGTATCTCCTTCAATGGGTATTTTGTTCCCCCTTCTAAGAAGGACCAGAGTATCCATACTTTGTTCTTCCTTCTTCTTGAACTTCATTTGGTCTGTGAATTTTGTCTTGGGTATTCCAAGCTTCTGGGCTAATATCCACTTATCAATGAGTGCATTCCATGTGTGTTCTTTTGTGATTGGGTTACCTCACTCAGGATGAAGTTTTCTAGTTCCATCCATTTGCCTAAGAATTTCATGAATTCATTGTTTTTAATAGCTGAGTAGTATTCCACTGTGTAACTGTACCACATTTTCTTTATTCCTCTGTTGAGGGACTTCTGGGTTGTTTCAGCTTCTGGCTATTATAAACAAGTCTGCTATGAACATAGTGGAGCATGTGTCCTTATTACATTGCTGGAGAATCCTCTGGGTATATGATTTAACTTTGGTATCTGTCTAGAAAATTGTCCATTTCATCCAGATTTTCCAGTTGTGTTGAGTATAGGCTTTTGTAGTAGGATCTGATGATTTTTTGAATTTCCTCAGTTTCTGTTGTTATTTCTCCCTTTTCATTTCTGATTTTGTTAATTTGGATACTGTCTCTGTGCCCTCTGGTTAGTCTGGCTAAGGGTTTATCTATCTTGTTGATTTACTCAAAGAACCAGCTCCTGGTTTTGTTCATTCTTTGTATGGTTCTTTCTGTTTCTACTTGGTTGATTTTAGCTCCGAGTTTGGTGATTTCCTGCCGTCTACTCCTCTTGGGTATATTATCTTCTTTCTGTTCTAGAGCTTTCAGGTGTACTGTTAAGCTGCTAGTGTTATGCTCTCTCCAGTTTGGCACTCAAAGCTATGAGTTTTCCTTTTAGCACTGCTTTCATTGTGTCCCATAAGTTTGGGTATGTTGTGCCTTCATTTTCATTAAATTCTAAAAAGTCTTTGATTTCTTCCCTTATTTCTTCCTTAACCAAGGTATCATTGAGTAGATCATTGTTCAGCTTCCATGTGTATGTGGGCTTTCTGTTGTTTTTGTTGCTATTGAAGACCAGCCTTAATTGGTAGTGATCTGATAGGAGGCATGGGATTATTTCAATCTTCTTAAATTTGTTGAGGTCTGTTTTGTGACCAATTATATGGTTAATTTTGGAGAAGGTACCATGAGGTGCTAAGAAGAAGGTATATTCTTTTGATTTAGGATGAAATGTTCTATAGATAACTGTTAAATCCATTTGGCCCATAACTTATGTTAGTTTCAATGTGTCTCTCTTTAGTTTCTGTTTCCATGATCAATCCATTGATGAGAGGGGTGTTCAAGTCAGTCACAATTATTGTGTGAGGTGTAATGTGTGGTTTGAGCTTTAGTAAGGTTTCTTTTATGAATGTGGGTGCCCTCACATTTGGAGCATAGATGTTCAGAATTGAGAGTTCTTTTTGGAAGATTTTTCCTTTGTTGAATATGAAGTGTCTTTCTGTGTCTTTTTTGATGACTTTAGGTTGAAAGTCAATTTTATTCGATATTAGGATGGCTACTCCAGCTTGTTTCCTGGGACCATTTTCTTGGAAAATTGTTTTCCAGCCTTTTACTCTGAGGTAGTTTTGTCTTTGACAGTGAGGTGCACTTCCGGTATGCAGCAAAATGCTGGGTCCTGTTTATGTATCCAGTATGTTAGTCTATGCCTTTTTATTGGGGTATTGAGTCCATTGATGTTAAGAGATATTAAGGAATAGTGATTGTTGCTTCCTATTATTTTTGATGTTATTTTTATGTTTGTGTGTTTATCTTCTTTTGGGTTTGTTGAAAGAATATTATTTTCTTGCTTTTTCTAGGGTGTAGTTTCCCTCCTTGAGTTGGCATTTTTCATCTATTATCCTTTGTAGGGCTGGATTTGTGGAAAGATATTATGTAAATTTGGTTTTGTCATGGAATATCTTGCTTTCTTCGTCTATGGTGATTGAGAATTTTGCTGGATATAGTAGTCTGGGCTGGCATTTGAGTTCTCTTAGGGTCTGTATGTGATCTGCCCAGGATCTTCTAGCTTTCATGGTCTCTGGTGAGAAATCTGGTGTAATTCTGATAGGTCTGCCTTTATAAGTTACTTGACCTTTTTCCCTTACTGCTTTTAATATTCTTTCTTTGTTTCGTGCATTTGGTGTTTTGATTATTATGTGACAGGAGGAATTTCTCTTCTGGTCCAGTCTGTTGAGAGTCCTGTAGGCTTCTTGTATCTTCATAGGCATCTCTTTCTTTAGGTTAGGGAAGTTTTCTTCTATAATTTTGTTGAAGATATTTACTGGCCCTTTTACTTGGAAATCTTCGCTCTCTTCTATACCTATAATCCTTAGATTTGGTCTTCTCATTTTGTCCTGGATTTCCTGGATATTTTGGCTAAGGAGCTTTTTGCATTTTGCATTTTCTTTGACTGTTGAGACAATGTTTTCTATGGTATCTTCAGCACCTGAGATTCTTTCTTCTATCTCTTGTATTCTGTTGTTGATGTTTGCATCTATGACTCTGATTTTTGTGTTTCCTCTTTAAGGACTTCTACCTGTTGACCCATGTTCTCCTGTATTTCTTTAAGGGAGTTATTTATGTCCTTCTTGAAGTCCTCTATCAGCACCATGAGATATGTGATTTTAAATCCAGATCTTGCTTTTCCCGTGTGTTGGGGTATCCAGGACTTGCTGTTGAGGGAGAACTGGGTTCTCTTGGTGCCACATTACCTTGGTTTCTGTTGGTAATGTTCTTGCGTTTGCCTTTTGCCATCCAGTTATCTGTGGTGTTAACTGGTCTTGCTGTTTCTGACTGTGGCTTATCTGTCCTGCAAGCCTGTGTATCTGTACTCATGGAAGACCCATTCTCTCTGGGAGGAATTTAGGTATGGAGAACTGTGTGATACAGGTTCAGCTCAGGTGTGCAGACAGAAACCTGAAGGATCCTGTCCCAAGCTGATCCTTGATTCCTGTGTCCTGATGACTCTGGGCAGGTCCCTCTTGGGCCAGGAATTTGAAGAGAGGTGGTGGTCTTACCTGTGTACACAGATATGTAGGCACTCCTGAGAGACCAGCTCTCTTGTGGTGGTATTTGTGTATGTAGCTCTGTGTTCCAGGATCAGCTCTGGGTGCAGACAGAAATTGGAAGACTCCTGTCCCAGGCTGCTCCTGGGCTCTTGTGTCCTCAGGAATTCAGGCTGGTTCCTCTGAGCAGCAGGGGTGGTCCTGCCTGTACTCTCAGGCCTCTCCACACTCCTGGGTGGTCAGCTATCTTCCTGCGCCACCTGGATATGGTGCTCTGTGGCAGAGCCTATGCAAATAATTTTAAATAACATAATATTTCCTCATAATAGATCCTCCAGTGAATGACCAAAAATTTTTTTTTAGTTATTCTCATGTTTATTTTCTTTCAGGTATAAAAAGGTATAAAATTGAAAGCTACACTTTCTTTTGTATTTGAATGGCGTTGGTGGGACCTTATTTGTTCAGTTTTTCCTTTACAAATAAGAAAAACATGCCTCACAACTGTCCATGACTGTAGTTCCGGGCAGTCTGTCTCTTCATGGAAAACAAAACACACATGTGGTACACAGACATATATTCAAGAAAACACATACACAGAAAATTAAGCTGAAACTTTTCTTCTAAATTATAAGTAAACTGTTTTCCACCATTGCCAATGACCCATCATATGGTGGGTAAACTGAGGCAGGCAGCCGTTGGGGTCTGTGCTTAGAGCTACTGATGGGCTTGGATCTAGATACCTATGGGGCTGCTGCAAAAGGCAGACAGAGATAATCGATGTTACTCAACAGATGTTGTTCTGAGGGAACAAAGCTTCAGTTATAGGGGCTGGCACTCTTTATGGCCAGTGAAAAAAATCTATGAACCCTTTTAACTCCTTATGGCCAGTGAGAAGACCAGGAAAGAGAGAAAAGTCACATGTGCGCGCGACACACACACACACACACACACACACAGACACACACACTAAATGGATGGACCAAAAGGCATAGTCCAATAACTTCATACACACAAATACATACATACATACATATATACATACATAATATATACAGAACTGTATGTAATCCCTCTTATCTCTCCCCTGCCCTTCTCTCTCGTCTCTCTTTCTCCTTTCCACGTGGTCTTTCTCTTTATTTCTCTATCGCCTTTTTCCTTCTATTTTTCTTAATAATAAAGCATCAAAGCTATGAGCTATTTCTCATTAAATTCGCCGCACGGAGCTAGCCTCAGCATTTCCAGCCACAGGGGAAGGATCCAAACCATCACAGCTAATCCGTCTCAGCCAGCCAACTAAGCTTTAACAGGAGGTTCATGCCAGAACGGTACTGCCTTCTGAGTGGGACCCTGCCCTGCCCTCCCCGCTAGCCAGGCAGCCTCATGTTCCATAGATACTCGGGCGCCCGCACTTGCTATCGCGGTGAGGCGTGCAGTCCTGCCAGTATCCCTTATCCCAGCGCAGGCCGCCCCCGCGCCTGCGCCCGCGCTCTGCGCTCCCTTTCTTCTTTTCCCACAGTATATTGCCTTTATCATGTTGAAATATATCCCTTGTATCCCTATTCTCTGCAAGACTTTCATCATAAACGGATGCTGTATTTTGTCAAAGGTCTTCTTATGTATCAGATAGGGTGATCATCTTATTTTTCGTGTATTTATGTGGTAGATTATGTTTGTTCATTTGTATGTATTCAACCTTCCTGCCATCTCTGGGATGAATCTGCCTTGAACCTAATGGGAAATCTGTTTGTGTTACTGCACTTGATTTGCGAGTATTTTATTAATACGTTTCACATGTATGCTCATCAGAGATGTTGGTGCACAACTTTCTTTTTTTGCTGCTTGTTGTTTGGTTTTGGCATCAGGATTAGACTCCCTCCAAATATCTTCTTTCTTATGTTTTTCTAGCTGTTTTTTGAATTTCTCACTTTTTCAACTTTGAGAATGTGGTGGCTGCCATCTTCATACTTTCCTTCCCAAATAGTCTTCAGGAAGTAATATTGACTTATTATCAATGCACGTTACTATATTATGCACACTTAAAATATGTACTTCTTGGTTTTGAACCATGTATGATCCTGATCCCACTAATGTAGGCAGAAATGTTTTCAGAACCAAATCTGCTTCCTAAATGTCACAGTTTAGGGCCAACCTGCTATCTTCTGCAACATGCCCCGTTTTTTCAAAAACACTTTTTATTTGTTGTAGCACAAGATTGCTATTAAGTCTATGAATTTTCAATTAATATTTTGTTATTACAGCCTTGATTAATATGGAAACAAGTCATTAGACAATTTATTTCACTTCTTTGTGTGTTTTTAGCCATTAATGAACATATGAAGAAGGACCGTGGAAAGGAGTATAGCTCTTAAGGTATTCACATAGGATTATCCCAAGCAGAAATACTGCATATAAGACCTAAATTTCATTGGAAGAAACTGACTGAATGAGTGAAAAGGAAAGGAGGGAAGATAGAAAAATTTAAAATAAGGCTGTTGACAGGAGGGAGGAGAAGGGGGAGATTGAAAATTTAAGTAGTGCTACCTGAAAATGTATTTTCATGTATACAAATATGTCTTTGCCTATTTAAAAAAGTATGTTACTATGAGGCAGGATTTATCCATGTCAGTTATAGTACAATATGCTTAACAAATTTAATTCCTGGGGAACTTAAATTGAAAGTTAGTGGTATAGTTATTTAAAAGCTCATTAAAAACTATTTAAAAAGAAATAATTTATCACTGTAATTATGTACTCTTCTTAATTTTCATTGCTTATATAGATACTGATTACTTTTTCCTACCTTCTTTTAAATGATATTTAGTTACTTAAAATAGTTTTTCTTCATGTGAGCATAGTTGTAAACATATAAAAGTATTAAAAGAACACAAATAATAGTGTACTCTACATTACTCACCTGTTAATACTCATTTGTGTGTGTGTGTGTGTGTGTGTGTACTGTGTGAGCAGTATTGAAAATAAACATGTGATAGACAATTGCCCACCCACTGAGGCACACCTCTATTATGAAATTTCAATTTTCCACTCAAATTCCATTTGCCACCCATTATTTCAGTAGTATTCTATTTCTAGAGAAAATTCCACTGTGGTTTAGGTATTGCACATATCTCTTGTATTAGATTCGGTATTCTGGAGATCTTTGTTTTATGAGAACATCCAGAGTTACTCAGTTTGAGAGGGATGGTTACTTTAAAGGAATGGTTTGTGCTTTATTTTATTAAATGCATTGAATTTGTGTAGTACAACTTAAAACTGTGCTGTAGAATATATTTAATCCCAACCCAAGGTTTCTACCCCGCCTTTGATCATTGAGTTCCCGGATAAAAGACACACACAACCTTTATATTTATAATAAGCCTTTATCAGCACTAATGCTGGGCAGATACCTGCTTTCTATGCTATTAAAATGTATTTCTTATCAATAACCCTGATTTGTTACTTGCTATGTTTTGTCTGGGCTACTCTTAACTTCAGTAGACTAGCCCCCAAAGCCATGCTTTCTTGACTCTTAGCCCATGACGTCTTTCTCTTCTCTCCACCTTCTTCCCTCTCCTCTCTTGTTCTGCTCCTACCCCAAGTTTGGGAACACCAAGTCCCACCTATCTCAATTCTGCCCAGCTGTATGCTGTAGGTATTTTTATTCACTAATCAGAAACAACTTGGCACAAGTTCATAGAGCATTACTTGGATCTACATTTGGACACTCTCGTCTCTAGGGCAACCAGGTCTTGAGGACTTCCACTTAGCATTATAGTACATAGCAACAGACCAAACCTTAACAAAACTGTGGTGTAGTAACTAAAATACTGATCATAAGCAAAATGTTTTAAATATTCCATGCATTTAGTTCTATACAGCATTGTATAGACAACACAGCCATGGAGGGAAATAGAAAAAAATGTATCCTGTCCAATAGAAAGGAGAATGGTGTCAACTTCATTTTGTTCCAGAGTACTGGGGAGGAAGGGGTGAGCAGACCTTCCTGAAGGAAAGTGTGTTCCTTTCTGTTTGAGTTGAATTATGCCAAATACTCTTATGTTTAACATTTTTTTTTGTGTGTGTATGCAGTGAATCACCTTGATGTCCTATGATGTCAGTTTTAATTAGGTATCATTGCACCAGTGGCCATACCTTGTCAGGCTAGTCATTTTTGTGGATGGCAGTGTCTTAGCTTGATAAGACTGAAGATTGCTATTCTCTTCTAGTTCATGTTTCAGAAACTCCAGTGTTATAAGTATGCATGGACTTCCAAGTCAGTATCAGCTTTAGTTCTCCTTTTGTATCACGCAATTATGTGCTTTCTTCAGCCATAGGAATGTGTCATTCACTTCTGGATGACAGCTAAGAGCAGTGGCAATAACTTAAAGTGTTTCTGGGTCTATGTGACCCCACTAGCCAACATCTCCAATAGAAGGAGTCTATTCTCTGGCATAGGAGTTTTGTTTGTTAGCCTGTGGTGTGCAGCAATGTCATAGTCACAAAATTAACATAAGATTAATGGATTATGAAAAAAATTACTTTAACCATTGTTTGCTTTTTAAGAAAAGGTTATTTCTACTGTTTTTCTTCTCTAAATGCTGTCTACCAGAGGATGAATCTGTGAATATAGATCCAACTGATTTCAGAGACCCATAAACATAGCTAACTTTCTTGTGACTGACTGTTATGTGAAATAATAGCAAGGCTCAGAGATATCTTTACTGCAATGTTTTAAATTCTGTTGCAGATCTTATGAATGTATGAGAACTGAATACGTGATATATAAAAAAATATCAATTCTATAAACACATTTTGGGAAAAAAGGAAATGCTTCCCTATCTCTTCAAATTACCTTCCTCACATCGTGAAATCATACTCAGAGCTGAGAATTTGAGCCTGTCTCTTCTGAAAATATAATCATTTTTTAATCTTTATATCTGTGCCTGTGTGTGTGTGTGTGTGTGTATGTGTGTGCACACGCTGTATAATTCAGAAGACATCCATAATTGCTTCTCTGATTCCTCCTTGTATATTCTTGAGTTCTAGTTAATGTCATAAGGCTTGTGGGAAAGCCTTTTTTGCCATCTCTAATTATCCAGTTGTTTATCACACAACCTATTATATTTTGACTGATCCAAATTCTTAGAGAGCTACATATTAGACTGAAATCCCTATTACTGCCCTCGGGTTATGTAAAGAAAAGGAAAAAAATCATACCTATGCTTTGAGCCTTATATGTGATTTACTTCGGCATTTACTGAACTGAAGCTCAGATTACATGATGTTCATAATGTTTGGGTAAATATCAGATATGGTGTTCCTCATTATTAATTAGTAACATTTTTCTCTGTCCTTTCTATAGTTGTTCACTGTAGCAGCAACACAATTGGACACAGTCATTGAAGTCATCAAGAAATTGTGACATTGCTGGGAAAACCTGTAAGAGACTTGAAAACTCTTTTATTTATTCAACTTTTTTGTGATCCATTTGTATTTGAATAAGTATACAAACATCACTGACAGACACTGATTACTCTGTGTGAGAAAGTTCCATCTTCCCTTTGCATTTTGAGAAGTAAGGCAGCTGACATGTACATTAGTCTCCGTATGGACACTGCTCTTGTATTCCCCAGTGAAATCTGTGAATGAGTAGCATCTGAAGTGCATTTGTACTGCTCCAGCACGATATGAAAACGCACATACACCTGAAATGATTGTGACTGTGTGTATATATCCAGTGAACATGATAGAACTTGTTAATACTATTACTAGACATCTTTTGCTCCTGTTTTTATATCATTAAATTTACCTTTGCTCAGTCATCATAGACGTGGTGGACATTGGCACTGTGTAATAAGTTGTTTAGACAGTAACACGTTATGACAAAGCTCAACACTCAACATTCTCCAAAGCCTGAGACGTGAATGACAGGGACACTTTTCTTGCTTGAAGACAGAGCACCAAGTGATTTTTTTCACTTCCAGTGTCACAAAATATAGCAGAAAGAAGATATTTTGCATCCGCAAATCTGTGTTCCACTAGAAATGAGAAGGAACTCTGGTTCTCTGGATTGTCAACGTGAGCAGGGACCACTGAACCCATCCCAGTTAATTCCCAAATGGCAGCAAGAACAGTGTTCTTTCCTGCCTTAATATTTTAATTTTATAGATGCAGATGAAGAAAGAAACTAAGCATCTCATGTGTGTACTCATGACTTTTGGTTCTTTTGTTTTCCAGAATGCTGAGGAAGAGTATCAGCTATGGTTCTCTTCTAACCAGGAGAAAGCACCTTGGCCACTCCTGGGTAATCATCAGAGAAATCTACAGAGGTATTGACTGAGTTAAGAAAGTTGTATCCCTAAATTATTAAAGTATTGGTTGTTCTTTTAAAGTGTAAGTACCCATAAAAGTAAACATCATACTCAGTTTTTTCATACAGTACCAATACTTATAATACTTAGTGAGTCTTGCCCCTACTCCAAATATATGATAAAATCTTTTAAAATTTATATTTATTTGAGAATTTCATACATGAGTAGTGTATTTACATCATTTCCACCTCTCCATATGACCCCTTCATTTCTTCCTATGTCCTCCTCGCCCCCTGATTTCATTATCTTTTAAAATTAATCGTGTGTGTGTACGTGTGCGTGGTGCGTGCGTGCGTGTGTGTGTGTGTGTGTGTGTGTGTGTGTGTGTGTAAGAGAGAAAGAGTATTTAGTGTTGCTCATATGGGTGAGTGTTTAGGGACGAGCCCTTGAAACAGAATAACCTACTAGTTGGTTCATCACAGGGAAAGACTGATTCTCTCTCATCAGCCATTGCCTGTGTTTAGCTCTTCATCTAAGCATGGATCTTGTGAGATTTACTCCATCCACATTGGCAGTTTAACTGGTGTGGCCACTTTTTTATTCTTTATTTGCTAATTACATTGTTGTGATTTTATGTGTGACGCGTTTCATACTTATACTGAACACACAGGATCTCTTAGAAAAGTTCCTGGTTCTCTGTCTCTTACAAGCTTTCTTCCTGCTCTTTCAGGAAGTTGCTCTGGCAGAGGTCCACTCCTTTGTCAGCCAGGCCTTTGTCTGGCTGTATGGAACTATGGTTACTACCACAGAGAGACCTTGCTGCTGCCAATCTAGGCTGACTGGCCCAGCCTACCCCATCCCAGAGTGCCCTGAGGCCAGAGGCGTCCGCTGTCTCCCCTGCTCATCATTTGCTGCTGTCCATGCCTGTGCATCAGACTGAGAACGGGGGCTGGGGTTAAGTTCTGTCTGGTTTTGCTTCAGTTTGGGTTTGGGAGATTGGAAGAGCACTCTGGCCGTGGTTAGAGACTGGGTTCAGGAGAGAGAGAGAGAGCAGGGTATGCTCTTGTCCGCCTGGGAACTGGGCAGGAATTAGGACCACACTGGTCATCTGAGGACAAGAGATAGCTCCAGGGTTAATCTACAAGCCCCAGCCACGGTCCTGGGACTGTGGGCTCCAGGTCCTGCTGTTGGCTTCTCATACATCCTGGTTTTTTTTTTAATTTTTATTTATTATTATATCTAAGTCCACTGTAGCTGTCTGTCTTCAGACACACCAGAAGAGGGTGTCAGATCTCATTACAGATGGTTGTGAGCCACCATGTGGTTGCTGGGATTTGAACTCAGGACCTTCGGAAGAGCAGTCGGTGCTCTTAACCACTAAGCCATCTCACCAGCCCCCACATCCTGGTTTTGATGCCGTCACCACGGTTTCAATTATTGACGTGTTTGTTCAGTAAAGGGACTACAGAGAGGGTTCGCTGTCTCCTGCTCACCGGTCGCCTTGCTTACACAAATGTTTACAGCACCTAGGCTTTCCAGAGTATCAGGGGCTCTGTCATTCCTTGCTGATGGTGAGCTGACAGTACTCATGGGCCTCAGGACCCTGTGAGATTGGAGACTGCACACGAAGGCACCCCAGCCAGCCTCCTCTTTTCTCCTAACGTCACTTGCTCACTGACCTGGAACCAACACACTGGTTGTGGTTGGATTTTCTAAGACAGGAAGTAGCATCACCCTTTGCCAGAGGCCCCTTGCGAGGGAGGTGTGTTGGAGATCTAGAACCTTTAAAACAAAGCAAGTTGGAGTTAACCATGTTGCCTTTTGGTACTCTAATTGACCAGGCAACTAAGTTAAAGTGGCAGGGAGGCCCCTTCTGGGTTGATCAGATTGGAGAGAAGGGACCAGACCAAAGTGCCAAGATCTGATGGGCTCCAGCCTTGCTCTCAGAAGTGGTCCAAGGGCCTTTGTACTCAATATGAAGCTAGGGTGATCCTGTCTTCACCAGCACCCTCACCAGTGATACCAAGGCTCACTTCAGTTTCACATTCCAAACAGTATTCTTTCTGCACTATCTTATGGCCCTGCTAGATGTAAAGCGAAGCTCGCGTGTGTGGAATCAATGTGGCAACCCATGGACCGCAGTGTGCTTAACCAGCTCGCCTCTCTTAGCCCAAGCCTGTTCCTTGCACAGCCTTGCAAAGCCACATTGCCTTGTGGGACCCAGTGTACTTAAATAAAGCTTTAAAAAGAACTCAAATGAACTGGGGTGTTGGAGACAGGAGCTGATGCAGAGGTCATGCAGGATTGCTGTTTACTGTCTTGGTCTACATTGCTTTGCTCAGTCCTAGACCACAGCACCACCTACATAGGCTGGACCCTCTGACTTCAGTCACTGCATGGTGCAGAGGAATCACTGAATGTGGGAAGTCCTGAGTGAATGTTATAAAAGATTGATCGGGGCTAGCAAGATAGCAACTGCAGCTTCCTCTTCCAGGATGTTTACAGCTTGAAAGCAGTCACCTAGAGACCTCCCAGAGAGACTAGCTAAGCCCTTCTTCTGAGCCATACCTAATAAACATGCTGAAGTTCTTAGTTGGGGGAGGGGGCATTAGAACATTTCCTAATTTTACTGAATGCTTGTCTCTGTCAGTCTTCCCTTCATTCCTCATAGCCCCTACTGAGGTTCGAGGACCCAAGCAATGCAAGTCACAGAAAATCACTATTAAGAAATTCAACTACAGAGTCCCCTTCAGATCAGTCTTGTGAAGGTATTTTGTCAATTGAGAATCTTTCTTCCTAAACGACTCTAGCATGTGTAAAGTTCACGTAACACTAACCATCATAGGCTCCTTTCTGAATACAAACAAGCACAGTTTGTTAGTTGAAAGGTTTCTGGACAGATCACGCCAGGCCAGCACAATCCCACTGGAGGGTTTTTTGTTCGATGGTGGAAGAATCGAGGAAAAGAAGAAAAAGAGGGTGAGAGGACGGGGTCTTTGTCTTTTATTCGGGCTGTGAAGTAGATGCCAGGTAATGAATGATGTGCATCACTGTAGTAATGTGTGGCGGTTGCCATGGCAACAGATGCACGAGGGTCCTTGTTGTCTAAGGATGATGTCATTGCTGGATTCAGAGGCTAGCTGTAAACCACTTCTGATGCTAACATACCTCCCTTTTTACTATCATAAAGAGAGGACAAAGAGGGGGACAGGGGAAAGCTGATGGTGAAAGGGGAATAGGGGCATCAGAACTCTTAAACTGCTTCCTGCTGTCTAGGGGCGTTATCAATTTTGGGGTATAGCTGATATCGGGATCCAGTTGATAGTCGTTTGCATCAGGCTTCTCTGTGAACAGCGGCTGGCAATCCTATAAAAGGAACTGATTAATTTATTGGAAAATTTGAATTTGTTGTTGAAGGAATGTGGAAACAAATTAGTGAGGCAGGGAGGAGTTGGAACACCAGGAAAATGAGGAGAAGAACTGTTATGAAGTGCAGTGTCCATTTCCATTAAGGGTTTCCGAAAATCCAGGAATTGGAGGCCTCACGTTGTTCCCTGCGATTCTGGATGTCTGATTGTAGCTGTTGGATTTTATTCCTTACTATCCTAGATTCATTTTCGTAGAAACAGCATTCTTCTAGGAGGAATAGGCAAAGACCACCTTCTTTAGCTGTCAGGACATCTAGGGCCTGTCGGTTCTCAAGCACCACAGCTGCCAAGTAATCGATGTGTATCTGGATGGTGAGCATGGTTTGGGTCGCTCCTTGGAAACTGTTGTCAAGCTGGGAAGAGAACTTATTGTACAGGGTTAGTCGGCCCTGCTGTTCCAACACTAGCACCTGTAACTACTCCCGCGGCAACCAGGAATGGCACAACCTGAACTGCCCTCTCTTACCATGTTGGGCAGGTATTGTGTCAAAAAAATTGCGATTGGTAGAGGTTATTTTCCATGGATTACTCCTAGTTCAGGGAAAAGGACCACCAATGTGCAAACTCCTGACCAGCTGGCAGGTAAGTGACGATATACCTGAGTGCTACAGAGAATTGATGGGTTTTGGACTGCAGAGCGCTGTGGCAGAGATGAGGTATCAAGGATTGTGGTTCTGTTGCAGTCTAGGGACCTTAGCATTCCTACAGAACATACCCTGGGTGTCTTAAAACAGTTTGCCATGATGAAAAGAGGGACAGAGAAAAAGTACGGGGTCATGGCAACATGGGAGTCAGGGCAGCTGATAAAAGATGAGGTAAGGTTGTTTGGCAGTCTCACTGGAGAGGCTGTAAGAGGCTGTAAGTGGCAATTGTGAGTTGGTTCCAGGGAATACACTTAGCCAGCAGTCTTTAAAGGGACCAGGTTGGGTGACTTTAAGGAGTTGGTATGCCTAGGTCAGTGTCTGAAGCAAAAGGTGAAATGACAAGTTAGTGCCATTTGTGAGGGGGGATGTCAGGGAGGTAAGGACCTTGGAGGAGTGTTTGATTACTTCTCCTATTTTTCCAAATCTAGAGATTGGGCAATTGAAGGCTGTTTTCTTTAGATGTGAATAGTATTCACTGGGGACCCTGCTTGGTTTTTATGATAGAGCTTACCAACAACTCTGGGATTCCATGGGTCTTGTATATAGAAGAAGAGGGGCTTGCATTGCTGATAGAAGAAGTGATTGGTCCATGATCTGGCAAGACCAATATGGGCAGCCCTCATACTCGTCTGGCTATTTTTTTTTTACAATCATCTTTCTTCTGGGCACAGAGTAAGCAAACAGATCATAATATTTAAATGGAATGATGGATATAGGGATTGGCTCCCAGCATCTGGTTATGGAGCACTTTCCTGACCCTATTAGGAAAGACTGTTTGTTATCAGTGGGGGTTTCTTGAACCTCAAATCTCCAGATGTAAGGGCTACCCTGGATGGACATGAACAGCAAGGGGAGGATGAGAATGAAGCCCAAGTCTAATCCAGTGGGGTCGAGCACAGATGCCAGAGTGGAGTCTCATTTTTCTGGGATTTGGGACAAGGTGGGAGGTCTCAACATCTTCTGGAGCTAAAGAGAGCAGGGTCCTTGAAAGGACCCTGCCATTTAGGAGAGAGAGTGATGAGGGCTGATTATCTGGAGGGGACAGAAGAACTTAGTCTCCAATGTTGACAGACAGTGGGAAGGGAACAGCATGTGGCCGTGGTAGATGGTGGTCAGCAAAATTCCATTGGAGAGAGGGGAGGTGGCAAAGTAATGGGGTAAGTATCAGGGAGGGGAGAACATTTAGGTGAAAGAGTAGGAGTTAGGACTAGGTGTCCATACAAGAATTCGAAAGGTGAAATGAAGAGAAGGCACTTGGGGAGAGCTCGTAGCCTAAAAAGAGCCAGAGATAGGAGTTTTACCCAATCAAAGTGAAGTTCCTTTGATGGTTTGACAAGAGTGGTTTTTAAGGAGCGGTTTGTTCTTTCTACCTTTTCTGAAGACTGGGGGTGGTAGGGAATATGAAAATGCCAGGGGGTATATAGGACTTTAGATAGAGTTTGAGAAATTTGGGAAGTGAATTCAGGACCATTGACTGACTGGAGGGAGACTGGGACATCAAATCAGGGGATGATCTTTCAGAGGAGTAGAAGATCAGAAAGTGTCTGAGCTCCCCCCCCCCTTTTTTTGTTAGTTGTGGGATATGCCTCCACCTACCCTGAGAAGGTGTTCACCAAGACTAGGAAGTACATGGCACATTTAACAGTGGGCATGTGGGTAAAGTCAAGTTGCCAGTCTGTTCCAGGAAGAGAACCTCTAGCCTGATGGGTAGGAAATGGGGTGCTACGATATCTGGAGTTGGAGTCTGACATCTGACAGATTTTCTAAGAGGCAGTGATAGATTTAAGAAACTTAACTCTTCAGGAATAGGCCGTAGGTGGGTTTTAACAAAATAAGACAATGCTCGGCTGTTAGGATGAAAGAGTTGGTGAAGATAGGACAGAGTTTGATGAGTGTCAGGGAGTGAGAGTGGGGATGGGGGTTGTGTGTAAGAATGACCTGGGCATGAGAAATACAGAGGGGGACACCCTCAGCCAGCCATTGAACTGAGCACAGGGTCCCCAATGGGGGAGCTAGAGAAAGGACCCAAGGAGCTGAAGGGGTTTGCAGCACCATAGGAGGAACAACAATATGAACCACCCAGTACCCCCAGAGCTCCCAGGAACAAAACCATCAACCAAAGAGTACACATGGAGGGACCCATGGCTCCAGATACATAGTCAGCAGAGGATGACCTTGTTAGGCACCAAAGGGAGGAGAGGCCCTTGGTCCTGGAAAGGCTCGATGTCGCAGTGGAGAGGAATGCCAGGACAGGGAAATGGGAGAGCGTTGATTGGGGAACGGGGAGGGAAGAGGGCTTATGGGATTTTCGGGGAGGAGGAGAACCAGGAAAGGGGACAGCATTTGAAATGTAAATAAAGAATATATCTAATTTTTAAAAAAGTGAAAAAAAATTGTCCTGGGCAGGGTGAGACGAGTCTAGGCCCTTAAGGGCCACAGCTCTAGCTGTCTCATCGGCTCGGTTGTTTCCCTTGGAGACAATAGAGTCATCTGTCTGGCGGATTCTACAGTGGACAATTCCAATAGCCGTGGGAATATGGGAGGCCTTTAGCATGGCTATAATTTGGTTTGCATTAGTTATTGATCCTCCTTTTGTCGTAAGTAAACCAGAGCTCCTTCCAGATAGCAGCGTGGGACAGGAGGATATGAATTGTCCCTGTGCCAGTTGAAAGGCACAGGTAAGGGTTATTAGTTTAGACAGTTGATTGGTGATATGAGCAGGGAGGACCTGTGCCTCAACCACCTCTGTGTCTGACAGTATAGCGTAGCCAGTCCTTCTGGCCCCTTCATGTGAAAAGGCTGCCATCTGTATACCAGGTATAGATGGCCTGAGGCAATGTGTCCTTCTGTATGTGTGAAGGATGAGGTAATAGTTCCAATAAGGTTTCAGTGGAGGGGTGAGAGAGGGAGTGGCTAGTTAGTATTTGGTTGAGGAAGAAGATCGGAAATATTAAGAGGCAGGCATGATTGTGAGTGTGGAGTCTTTTATTAGTGCTGTCTGAAGAGAAAGAACCCTGGAGTGAGGAAAGTCTGCAAGCCTTTGTAAGTTAGGATCTGTGACAGGTTATGAGAAGAGAAGACAGTTATAGGCAACCCAAATGCTAGTTTTTCTGACTCTCGAATAAGGAGTTCGGCAGCTGCTAAGGTATGAACATAAGGTGTCCATCCCTGGGTGGTTAGATCTAGTTTTCTTTTTTGTTGTTGTTCTTTTAGACAGGTATGTTACAGGTGGAAAAGATGGTCACAGTTGGTGATCTAGGACTCCAAGGGCAAATTCCTCTTTTTCAGTTATGTGGAGGGAAAACGGAGAAGTCAGGTCAGTGAGGTGTAAGGCCAGAGCCTTAGGGAGAGCCTTTTGGAGCCTTCGAAAAGGGTTGGTAACAGGTTTGAGAAGAGGTTCATGGGTGGGGCTGGCCCCACTTCATATAAGGGGCGGGAAAGGAGGGAAAAGGAAGGAACCAGGAACATAAACTGGCTATTCCTAGGAATGATCAAATCTCTTTCTTTGTAGAAGGAACAGTTAGAGACTGAATTAGGTTCTTTCTATCTAAGGTAATAGCCTTGTGGGTTGAGGTAATTGTGAGTCCCAAATATGTGACCTGAGGAGTGGACAGTTGGACATTAGAAGGTGACACCCTGTAGCCTCGACTGGACAGGAAATTTAGGAGAGCAGAGGCGTCAGCTTGGCTAATTTTTACAGAGGAACTACAGAGAAGAAGGTCATCTACATAATGGGCAATCTTAAGTCTTAAGGAGAGACAGAGAAAGTAAGCCAGATGCCAGGGACTGACCAAATAGCTGTTCCCTGAGGTAGAAGTCCAGGTGAGGTGGGTAAAATGAATGGATGTCAGGATCAGTCCAGGTAAAGGGAAACATGTTCTGTGATTGGGCATCTGGTGGAGTCCAGTAATTGGATGACAACAGGAGAATGATGTTTAGTAACAGAGGGGTTCTGGACATCCCAGACTTGCTGGTCTACCTGGGATGCTGGCAAAGGAAACAGTGTTAGACATTAGTAGGTTGACTGGCTAGAAGGGGGTGCGGAGGGGCTGCTGGCGAGCTTGGGCTTGGGCGAATGGGGGTAGGAACAAAGGAAATAGAGGCTCCTAGCCTAGCTAGAAGATCCCTTCCCAATAAGGGGACAGGACAAATTGGCTCTACCAAAAAGGAAATGGGTGAGAGGAACACCCCTAAAAGTGCAACTAAGTGGTGAGGTCTGGCGAGGAAGGTAAGGTTGTCTTCCTACCCTGACAATAGGGGAGCAAGAGGGGGAAGTGGGTTTCCCAAACTCCATCAGGACTGAGTAAGTGGCCCCAGTGTCCAAGAGGAAGGAGATGGACCAACCACATACCATGATGACTACCCTGGACTCCCTGCTGGTGATGGAAATGGTTGGGTCAAGGGAGCTCGAGCCTCTTCAGTCTTCCATAGCCATGCCTAGGAGATCAGCTCAAGAGTTACCTGGGAGTGACCTACCTCTGACCTGTGCAGCATGAGGGCAATCAACAGCCCAGTGTCCCTCCTGATGGCACCTAGGGCATGGTCCTTTGTTCTTGCCAAGGTTAGGGCAAGCCCTCGCCCAATGACCTCATTGGCCACATTTGTAGCAGGTACCTGGTGGTCTCTGAGCCTTAGAAGACCAGGAGTCCCAGAAAGTGGCAGGGGCTGGTCGCATAATCTTTGCCAGTGTATGGTATTTTTGTCTACGGGCCTTTTCATCTCTCTATTAGTACACTTTGAAGGCTAGCGCCAAGATTTCTGCCTGTGGAGTTAGTGGTCCCCTCTCCAAATGTCTAAGTTTGACTCTTATGTCAGGGTGGCTCTGGGAAAAGAAGTAGGTCATCAGGAATTGCTTACCTTCCGGGTTTTCAGTGTAGTATTTCAGTGTAAATTAGTGTAGTGTAATAGGGCTTTTGTAAGGCGCTCTAAAAATTGAGACAGGTTTTCTTGTTTGCCCTGAATGACCTCTTGGATTTTTTTTTTTTTTTTTTTTTGTCTAAGACAGGGTTTCTCTGTATAGCCCTGGCTGTCCTGGAACTCACTCTGTAGACCAGGCTGCCCTCGAACTCAGAAATCTGCTTGCCTCTGCCTCCCAAGTGCTGGGTCTAAAGGCGTGCGCCACCACTGCCTGGATGGAATTTTTCAAAATTTACTGATTTTAAGACTGCTCTACAGAGACCGGCCAGGAGGCAGGTTATGAATCTACCTCAGGCTAAAATACCACCTGGGAAATTATAATTCCATCGAGGATGCTGGTCAGGTACTGTCTCAGATCTGATTGGATATGCTGAATCTATTTGATGAGCCTCGTCTGCATGTACTTTTGCCTGTTCCCAAACGTGCCTGCATTTATCGGGAAGTAAATTCTTAGTGAGGATCACATGTACATCATGGAAAGTCAAGCTATAAGTTTGAGTAATATACTGAAATCCTTTAATAAAGGCAGAAGAGCTAGAGGTATAGGACCCCAGTCTGTTTTCTATTTGAGAAAGTTCCCTTAGTAAGAAAGGGATATGTACTCTGATTAGACCATCTACCCCAGCGACTTCCCATAAAGGAAGGACCAAAGCTGGGTTAGATGTCCCGGGGCTGCAGGCAGAAGAACTTGTAGGGGGTTTGGCTCTGGACTTAGAGCGAGTGGTGGGAGGGCTGAAAGTAGATGCCAGTGCAGAAGGATTGGAGCAGCTTGCAGCCAGCACAGGAGGAGTGGGGGAGTCTGGAGAGGTCGAGCAAGGAGGCTCTGGGGAAGTCTGGTAAGAAGAGGAAACTGAGGAGGTGTTGGGGTTTTGGAAGACACAGACAAGTCTGCAGTGAAAAGGGGGCAGTTCGTTAGCTGGATCGATGGTTGTAGTGTCATGTGTTAGAGGTTTCATAGCTAGGAGAGGTTGAGTTGGGGGACAAGAAGAACAGAGAGAGGGGTTGGAGAAAAGACGGGTAAAAGCTTGGGCATAAGGGACCTCTTTACATTTACCAGACAGCTGGCAATATGTATGAAGATCCCTTAAAATAATTGGATCTAATGTGCCATTAAGCGACCATTTAGAGCCGTTGTTTAATGGGCACTGAATCCAGACCTTATTGCAGAGGTATACAAGTTTTGATGCCCTCAAGTCAGGCATTAGCTTTAGATATTTCAATTTTCCCAAGACCCAGAGAGGAATCTGGAGGTACAGTTGAAGGTGACGAGATGCCCATCAGGTGATGGGGATATGTTGCTGAACTCTTCGTACCAGTGTCCCGAAAAAAATTCAACAACTAATATAAATGTATAGCCAGTGGAGACATACTGGGTCATCATGCAGATGCTAGAGGGCTGGTGAGTCCTGGATGCACAGAAAAAAGCAGCCCACTTAGCAAACACGTGAAGGGATGTTTTCCTGAAGTGGATACAGTTGAAAGACTAAGGCAGAATGGTAAAGGAACATTTCACTAAAGCAGACAGACACAAGAGAAAAGATGTTCTGCTAAACCAAAAACAAAAAAGACTCATGATAAAAGATTATTTACTAATAACACATATGTATTGATTTGCCTTATATTGCATGGTGGGCTACAAGGGCGGTTTTAAAGCATTTAAAACCATCAGTTAAAATAAGGTTTAAAAAAATTAATGTTACAGAGTAGGCATGACACAAGGCCACTGCTATTATGAATGTTGGACTCTCTTCCTTCACTGGGCTTTAAAGGAGCCAAATGAGGAGGGAGAGACTGACAAGTTTCTGGAAATCCTCTGTAGTGCAAAGAGAATTGGTAAGAAACACTTCTGAAGAAATAAACAAGAAGGTAGTTTTCAGAAGAGACTGTCTAAGTTACCTTAAGAACAGGAAGCTGTTGTTAAGTGTGACAATGGCAGACTGACATGGCAGGGCAGGGTCACAGATAGTGACTAGGTTTCTGGCTTTGACAACTGATAGGGAAAGGTATTGATGTGCTTCCTTGAGATTGTTGGACTAAGGTGTGTGGTTTAGGTTTCTGAGCTTAATCAGCTGATAGGACATCTAAAGGAAGAGGCCAGTAGGTAAGGGGTGATATACAAGAGGAAGCTCTGAAAAGACTGAGCTAGAGATGGAAGTTTGAGAGTTGTCATTATTTGAGTATCATTTAAAGCTTGTTAATAGGCAACATTCCTCCAGAGAAAGACTTTAGCATCAGAGGGAAGTTGTAGAACTAGATTTTGGGGTATTAAAGGAGAATGTCAGAAAGTCATCTAAGGGTATAAGAGAATGTCAGAAAGTCAACTAAGGGTATAGAACCTCATCAAAGGGTTTCTTTTTACAGTTCCCCTGCATCTTCTCAGACAAAAGAGCTTGTGTTCCTCCCTTGGTGCCATGACTACTCTGTCCCTGGTATAAACCCTCTCTCAACCACCATTAGAGAGTTCATTTTGCAAATCTAATGGAATAATAAGGTCCATTATTCAGGTCACTAAGAGACCTGTTACAAGAATTCATATTTGGAGATCAATACAGCTATTTTGGAACAATTTCTCCCCAGAGGCTCATTGGCTTTCTTTTTTCTGACCTGACAGAAGATGCCCTTTCTAATACTAGGAGTGATTAGATAATAATTAATCCTACAGAGTATTAACGAGTTGGTGATCCTGTCTGGGCCCATGTGGGTGGTACAGCAGAAAAAGTCAGAAAACAGTAGCTAAAGAACCTTGTGTCTCCTGATAGGATCCGAATGACTCTAGAAACCCATCATCCCTCAAAATATTTCTCCTTACTTAGCATATTATCTGACCTTATGTTTTATACATTTATTTCTTGAATATAAAAGTTTTACTTTTGGAATTTTTTAAGTACAAAAATATTTTTCTTACATGACCATGAATAAGAATATCCTATCAAGGACTCTATTGGGTAAATGCTAGAACTCTATAAGCAATAAACTCATTGGTACAGTTCTCAGAAACCATGAGCAAGAAAGACGAATGACCATAGATAGAAATGAAGCATAACCTGAAACCTGTAAGCTCCCAGAGAGGAAAAAGCATTCAGAATGTTTTTTGTAGGAATGTAATATCTGCGTAGAATGGTGAAGTCTTGATAAGCACATGCTCCAAGTATAGAGAAGGAATCCAGGATGAAGGAAGAGCACACGGGAAGCAAAGACTCATTCATTAAAGGCTGCTGTGCTCAGGAACTGATGATGCTTCCACCTGCTTTGATTATGTGTGGAGAGAAAGCAGGAAGTAGGTCAGACATAGGAACCGTGGACTATGCCAGCCAAAATGGATAGTGCTCTGGGTTTGGGGTGTAGTATCCTAAAATTTTATCTGTCCTTAAATGCCTCACTTCCTTTCTAATCCAATGAAGGAGAGTTTGAGATAAGATCGGGAAATAAAAAAGACCAGTGGAAAGAGATAAGTGGGAAACAGAGCAGACGCCCTTCGAATATGTGGAAGAGCACCAGGACTTCGAATATGTGCAAGAGCACCAGGACTTCGAATATGTGCAAGAGCACCAGGACTTCGAATATGTGCAAGAGCACCAGGACTTCGAATATGTGCAAGAGCACCAGGACTTCGAATATGTGCAAGAGCACCAGGACTTCGAATATGTGCAAGAGCACCAGGACTTCGAATATGTGGAAGAGCACCAGGACTTGCAAGGGTCTAGTCTGAGGGGACAGCTCTGCTCTTACTTGTGCTTTTATCATTATTGCACAAAGGCACAGTTCTGGACCTGAATCAGTGCGTATTGCTTCAGTAAGCAGTGCCTAATTCAGTGAAGCTGGAAGATTTGAGGGAGGTAATAACAGCAGGAATCTGCCATGCCTTAGATGGCTTAGTCCTGAAAACCTTGGGGTGACAAGAGAACAAAGAAAGGAGAGGTAGTCAAGCCTGAATATACACAACTGTAATCCCAGCGTTCAGGAAGCCGAAACATGCAGATTTCTATGAGTTAAGGAATACTTTGTTTACGTATGAGTTCGAGGTCAACAAAAAACAACATACAGACATACAGAAAAGCTGGGATCTTGGGCTGTGCTTCTGTTGGACACCTACAAAAAAGAAACCCATGTGTGTTTATTATGTATAACACAGGAGAAGTTAGCGAGTCTGGGTCGGCTGTCTCTGTAGGGAAAAAAAAATCTAAGGTAGTCATGTAGAAGGAGGAAGCTGAGGTTTCTACTTTTTGCCCACATTGGCCAGTTTTGCACACAGTGGTTACTTATTCAGAAACACTGTTACATAGACCAGAAGAAGATGCCTCTGAACCTCACCAGAGGAAGGCTTATGAGTCAGAGTCACTGAGGTCCTGGACAAGGCCATGGCCGTGTCAACAGTATACATTCGCTCCAATCTTCATCTGCTCCCAGGAGCCACCAACAAGAAGGAATCATGGAATTCACCCATCCAGAGTTTGGTCGTGTCTATGGCAGAGTCACGTGGGGAGTGGATAAGCAAACTCCCTGTGGTCAAGGAGACAAAGTCTAAATTATGATAACCTATACTTCAGGCTACTCCTAAGCTTTTCAGAGGTGTAACTCATCTCCCATTCAGTCAAGATGGCTATGAGGGCCAACCTGCCTCCCTGGGAAGATAGAGGTAATGAATATATCTGTCACTTATTGAAAAATTTCTCTCTCTGACAACAGTCTTTAGGATAAGGACACTTTCTCTACTTTACTTCACTCACGGAGCCCCTTCGTCTTTCTACAGTCTCCCTGGGAAACCTTCAGACAATCCTGGTACCTGCTCTTCTCCTGCTGAGTTCAGCTCCAGTCAACACCTACTCTGAGAATGGAAGTCCACAGCCCCTTCATGCTCTAGCCAACGCATCTCGTTCACATTCAAGCCCCCCTGTGTCAAGTCACATGCAGCCACCATGGCCACCTGAGTACTTCAGGAGCATCTCTACTTGCTCCAGTGCATAAGTAGAAGGATGGGAAATTCGAGGTAGGAGACTGCCATGGCCACCATGTTGAGAGTGATTTCTCAGGGCCTTTACTTTTTATTCCCTAAATTTCAGTTCTAAAGTTCTATTAGGCAAACACAAAGATAACAAAATATTTCATTGTTTGTATAACCTTCATAATTTGGGGTTTGATATGTGTTGCTACAAAATCATCGTTGAATTCCAGGTAAATTTTTATCTCGTCAGCAATCATGTTATAATATATTTGTTTAATTTTGTGTTAAGAAGCATTAGGGAATAAAGTTTGATAACTACAATAAGTGTTGTAGTAAATCTCCAACCCCCAAAGCCCATGCAAAGAACACATAATTTAGCACAACTTAGTTATAATATTTATAAGCTGCACACCTAGATTGGGCAGATATACCACTACACTATTCCCCAGCTATGAGATCTCTTGTTACTTGTAGCTTCTTCAGGCCATGTGGTTCTGTTCTATTTTCCTTGCATCTCCTTTTCCTTTGTCTTCCTCTGTCTCCTTAATCTCCTCGTCTGTCTCCTCCTTCCTCTTTCCTCTCTAAAACCTCAATCCTCATCTTTCCCTTCCACTGCCCAATCACATGCTCTAGCCTTTATTTTGCCTGCTAAAATAGGGAGAAGGTTCACATGAAATCACCTGAGTATGTGATCCACTCCTCATCAGGACAGCCCCTCTTGAGGAAGCAGAATTAACATCAAAGTACAAACAGCATCAGAGCAATCCACAACACATAAGTATCAGTTTCTTACTGGTTTTAAGAAATATGACAGGCAGAAGGTGAAATAGCCCTTTCACTAAGCTTCTTTTATCCATTTTCCTGTTACAGAGTAATGTCTGAGGAGCCTCCTAGTCACATGAAACAAAAACAATGCTAATTTCCCTTTTTAACTTAAAGATTCTTGATTATCTGTAAGGTATACCGATCAAAGAAAGCACATTCTCTAGAGATACTTAGAAATAAACAAGGAACTACCAGCAATACCACAAAAACAAACAGAAAACACCACTGTGAAGAAAACCCCCACACGCAAACATAGTGTGATTGTAAATTTCTTGTGCTCTTGGTCCATGGCCACTTCTATTACTTTTTGCAGACAAGCGTGTGGTTTGAATCCCTAACGTCTATATCCACAACTTAAGTGAATTAGCTGCTAGTGTAGTAAATCATTCGGGTCCCTGACTCTCCAAGTTTCTGTAGTTTCCCCTACTGCAGCTTCCTGCCATAGTCAGATGAAAGATACATGCATGGAAGGCTGTTGAAAATGTTTCATGCCCCCACATGTGTGTTTCCATCACCTACTTAGTGCCCCCTGCAGCTGTGTGTTACATAGATACTTACTTATTTTTTATGTCTGGGCTTCAGTAGGAACTAGGCCACACTTCCTCCTACAAAAGAAAAAAATACAACCAACCAAGCAAACAAACAAAGAAAAAGTGTATACCTGGTCAGTCAGCCACCAATCATCTGTATCCCTGTTACATCACCTTTCAGCTTGTGCTCAGCAAGAAAGTAAAGGTGTTAAAAAAAAAAAAAGAAACAAGTGTGTGTTTGTGTGTCAGAGAGAGAAAAGAGCAACAGGAACACTGGAATCAATACAATAGAGCACATAGCCAATGTGGGGCCTAATTTCCGAGTTCAAAGTCCCCCTGACCTACAGAAGGATTTCCAGGATAATTAATTATATTTATCTTTATATGTACTTTTTATCTATTCATTTAATCTCCCTTGTATTTTCTCTCTGTCTCTCTGTCTATTAAGGCAATCAGTTCCTTTTCAAGTAAATCAAAACTAAGTCTTCCTGGCATTCAGAAGGAGTTTGAGTATGATTAATTATGTTTAGCTTTTATTATGCATTTTAATGAAAAATAACAATAAAAATTAAAATGTGAAAGGGCAACATAAACCCCATTTTTCTCCATTTAAGGACCCCATTTGTCCACATTTAATTATTAGACCTGATTTCATAAAAGGCCATAAGTCACCAGCTCCAGCAACAGACCTTAAGTCCCAGAAACTAAGTCATAAAATATCAGCTCTAAAAGCAGACCATAAAATCCAGAACAGATCATAAAACCCCCTCTGAAAGAACAACTTGATGATAATCACAAAAATGGGGAAATATCTTATCTTAGAATGGGCCGTGTAGGCTGGGCAGCCCTATTTCATCACATGGTTGAACATCCATGACATAAGAATGCAGGCCTCTGAGCCTGTGAGCCACTAGCACCCACAAATGAAATTTCAGATGCCTAATTCTTACAAGAAGCTCCCTCGGTTCCCTGTAAGAAGGCCTTCATGACTTTGTTTGGGGTCGCCATTTTAGATAATGGTTGAACCCTCTCATGATAGTTGTTCCTGCAGTATAAATGCACTTTGTGTTTGCATGCTATCTGAGTCTGGTCTTTCTTCAGCGATTTTCACACCTTTGTATTTGGTGCAGTGGCTGGGACTCGCTGCTTGACTCCATTGTGGAGTGTTTTCTGGAGAGCAATTCACTCTCAACTGATCAGAGATTTGGGGCTCGCTTCTGTGTGTTGTGTGCCTTGCCTTTGTCATGTTCTGAGTGGTCTTTTATCTTGGTCAGTGTGGCATTACTTCTTTTGTCTGCACAATCTGGAGGCCAATGGAGGTAGTGCAGACATGCCAAGAACTCCCTCCTGGCCGGGAGTGGGGTGAGGGTGTGCTCACAGGAAATTCCCAGCTCCTCTCAGTTGGAGATAGATAGCTCCATTCCAACCCAGCTAGGGATAGATAGTTCACCCTCTCTGGACACCTTTCAGTTGGAGTCAGAGACCACCACAGGCTTTGGTGGAGACTGGCGGGACCACATGGTTGACATTTTGGGGCATAGGCTGCCATCGGCTTCCTTTTGGTTTCTTTCCTGGATCCCTGTAGGCTTTTTTTCATGTTGCTGTTCTTGTGTTTTATTTCTTCTTTTTTATTTTCTTGAGAACTACAATGAGGCAGACCACCAGCCCCACCCCACTGGACTTAGTCCAGTCACACTTCAAGGACTTCAAACATCTGGTGGGGAACATGGCCTTCCGTGCATAGTTAGGCAGACTGACTGTTCTATGTGGGAATGAATGGTCAGTTTTCCATGTGGAACAGCCACAGAGGCACTTTCCACCTTCCTACTGTCTTATTTGGTTAAAGGTACTGTGGATGAAATCCTGAACACCCTGACCAGGTTCCCTACATCACCGTCCGGTGTAGTATTTATTGCTGCAGCTTTCCTCAATATCTCTGAGATGGTCAGACCAAGGAGACATTGAAGACTGCTGAAATTGTTTCATGCCCCAACTCCCCCACATGTGTATGTCTACTGCCTTCAGATGGCCCACCACAGATTTTCATTTCAGAGATCTTTATTTATTTCTTGTGGCTGGCCTTGTGTAGGCACTAGACCACATGTCCTCAAAAAAAAAAAAAATCAACCAAACAAACAAACAAGTGTGTGTTTGTGTGTTAGTGAGAGAAAGGAGAAACAAGGAACACTGGAATCAGTACAGTAGGGCAAATAGCCAATGTGGGGGATCATCTCTGAGTTCAACGTCTGCTTGATCTATAGAAAAGTTCCAGAAAAATTTATTATATTTATATTCAACCTCTTTTATTGTCTGTCTGTCTGTCTATCAAGGATACTCAGAGAAACCCCATTTCAAATAAACCAAAACTAAATTTGCCTGGCATATGGAAGGAGTTCAAGGATGATTAATTATATTTATTTTCTGTTATTCATTCAATTAAAAATAACAATAAAAATTAAAATGATTGATACATCTATCACTATCATTAAAATAATAGACAAGTAACAAGGAAAAGAAATTAAAAACTAACAGAAAACAATAACCTTCCTTGTTTAGAGAAATAAAGAAACAGGGTGTGGTCATATACACCTTTAATTACATCACTCAGGAAGAACACAGAGACAGGTAGAATGCTGTGAATTGGAGGCAGGTCTGATCTAGATAGTGATTTCCAGTAATTTGAAGAGAGACCCCTGTTCTAAATAAATAATTGAACAGAATAACCAAATAAGTATAATTATTAACTTGGATAAAATTAGCAAATAAGGGAAGGCAGAGCTGAGTGCCTGGTTTTTGCAGGAGGGGATACTCCTGGGCTAGAGTGTCCAAAGCTCTAGGCTCCATATTCTATACCTCATAAACATGGTTACCCCAGCACCCAGGGGCTGGAAATAAGCAGATATGGTGGTGGTTGAGTTTGTGGTGTGGGCTTGAAGGTGTTTTCATGCTGCTTTCCAAAGTTGGCCCTTTTTGGCTTTTTGCTTATGTTCCTCTGGCTTATTCTATTTATACTTCACTTTTTACTTTGATTTCATTTTATCTGCTAGCCAGTAAGTCCTATGGGTTGGTCCACCTCCTTACCCTCAGTGATCCAGACACGTGTTCACTCCACTCTCGGGACTTCTTCCTGAGTGCTGCTGCAAGTCTAACAAAATTATTTTAACGTTGTTATAATTGTTATTCTCCTCCTCCTCCTATGTTTAACCTTTACCTTTTGTTATGAGGCAGAGCAATGAGGATGAGAAAGGAGAGGGAGAGAGAGGCTTGACTGGTTCTCTTTGGCAATCTGTGTACTGTGGCTATATGTTCTATTCTTATCCATTTCCAGAGGACTCCCTTTTCCCACTAATAATCTCCAACCCCATCTGCAGTATTATTGAATCCTTGATCAGTCTTCTTCCCCCTTTCTATTTTTATGGCCCCATCCTGAGAGCTGAACTAGAATGCTTTCAGACTCAGGTGTGTCCCTGCCTGCCTTGCTGAACTCTGTACTGAAGAAACTCAGTGACTCCAGCACTCGGGCTGGGAATAAGCAGATGGGGTAGTGGTCAAGGTGGGATTGCTTCTTTCCCAGAGTTGACCATTTTTCAGATTGTGAGGAAACTCTGTACTTCAGTTTTTAATGCTAGCCAGTTAACCACCCCTTTCCTCTGTTCTTTGGTAGGAAGACAAATGTAAGATGACGATGATGATGATGATGATGTAGAAAAAGAAAGAACAGATAAATAGAATCAGGTAACTTGGAAGAAATCAACACACAACACACACACACACACACACACACACACACACACACACACAGGAACAAGGAGAAGCAGTGCACGGGATCTATATGAGGGGTGTAGGAAGCAGTGTCTTAGGTTTTCTTAAAACCTAAGAACAGGGCTTTGTTCTGTATCCTCTCAATCCTGTATACTCTTGGGTGTACTGGCCCATGCCTGTAATCCCAGCCCTCAACAGATAGAAAGAGAGGATCATATCATCACCTGCAACAGAGCCACTCCGGTTCAAAAAGAGACCCTCTAAAAAAGTAAGATAGTTATTTTCTGACCAAAGTGAAAGGACTTAAAACAAATCACTATGAAAATGTATTAATTGTAATAAAATACAAACTTGAATTTTAACCATTCCACCGTTTTTTTAATTTTTCTCTAACTCTGTATTTAATCTTTCAAAAAACGTGTGGGTGGGGGTGGGCAGGTGGGAGGAGGCGCTGTCAGCAAGGAACAGAAAACCACAAGCCACAAGTGGTGAGGTGTTTTTATAGTGAGACTCAAATGGAGTGGAACTGATATCCCAGCATCCCTCCCCTCCCTTCCCATAAGTGTGCCTGTTCCCTGCCCCACTAATGATTTACTTGAGCCTCCCTCTTAGAGAGTAGTTTCGCCTGCTTTCACAGCTCCCTGTCTTACTTTCATTTTGGGGGGCTTTAGGAGACCAGCCTGAGTCCAGCCCGAGTTCACTATGTTCGGGAGGGACGGAGGCCACTCTTTGTGCCACTCTGGAAAAGTGGTGGGTACCCTGCATCATTGTGTGGGGATTTCTGAGGCCTAGAGGATGCTGTGTCTCTACCTTCCATGCCAGTGGGGCCTGGACCAGTCTGCGGAGGTTCGGAGGCTCTTTCTTTTTCCTCCGGTGGCTCTTTGGTGCTCTGGACAGAGCTCTGGATTTCTGAGGTCAATTGGAAGCTTTGACCCAGGCTTAAAAGCTGATGTGTCCTGTCCCAGTATCCGTAGAGCTTCGGAGGCTCTGTTTCGTTTTGTTGTTTTGTTTTGTTTTGCTTTCCTCCAGGAGCCCCTCGGTTCCCAGGGCCAGGGCTCTGGGTTTTTGAGTATGAGAGGATGATGTGGCCTGGTTTCCAAGCCAATGGACGTGGCCTGGCCAGGTCTGAGAAGTTTCAGAGACTTTTTTCCAGGTGGCAGGGACTCTAGATTTATGAGGCGGAGAGGACTCTGTGGACCCCGCATTCTAGCACAGCCTTCTTGCTCTGTGTCTGCTCTCGGTTTGATGGGCAACCAGTTGTTCCTTTGAGGTTAGTTACTTGTTCATGGGGACATTTTGGGGATACTTCACCGACCATCACTTCCAGGTGTTCCACGTGGCCAGTGAATTTACTCCCGTACCTGTTACTGTTTGGATCTTTGCAATCTGTCCATATTGTACCAGAAGTTATATGCTGACACACCGTCCTTTGGTTGGTGATATTAAAGGACAGGGTCCTCCAAGGCTGTTGCCTTTTCCAGCCATCTGTTTTTCTGTCTTTGGGGCTTGCAGTGCCAGGAGCTACATGTGTGCACTCTTCCCGCTTCCTGTCCTTGACCGCTTGTTCTCTCTGCTGTTTGTGACAACTCTGCACTGTCTGTCGTTTTTGTGTCAGGCTTTCCCTCTTTCTCCATGGTCATGGTCAGCTGCACAGGATAGAATGATAGTGCTATGGGTGAAAAGGGACAGCACTGACTTTCTTATGGTGATTCCAGGAGCTCCTCCATGACCAGCTCTGGTTTTTTTTTTTGTGTGTGTGTGTGTGTGTCTCTGTGTGTATGTGTTTGTGTATGTATTTGCATGCTATGTGTGTTTCATTCCCATGTGGTTTCATCAGTTCTGTATTAGAAGCCCAAAGGGGATCAGAAAAAGGGTGGTAAAAGAGGCTCTAGTGTTGCCCAGTTTCTTTTTTTTATTAGATATTTGCTTTATTTACATTTCAAATGTTATCTTCTTTGCTCATTTCCCCTCCAAAAACCCCATATCCTATCCCCCTCCCCCTGCTCACCAACCCCCTCACTCCCACTTTCCTGACCTGGCATTCCCCTACACTGAGGCATCGAACCTTCACAGGACCAACGGCCTCTCCTCTCATTGATGTCTGAAAAGGCCATCCAATACTACATATGTAGCTGGAGCCATGGGTCCCTCCATGTGTACTCTTTGGTTGGTGGTTTAGTCCCTGGGAGCTCTGGGGTTACTGGTTGGTACATATTATTGTTCCTCCTGTGGGGCTGCAAACCTCCTCAGCTTCTTGGGTCCTTTCTCTAGCTGCTCCACTGGGTCCCTATGCACAGTCTATTGGCTGGCTGTGAGCCATGGGTATTTTGATCCACCTTCCAATAAGGGTCAAAGTATCCACACTTTGGTCTTCCTTCTTCTTGAGCTTCATGTGGTCTGTGAGTTGTATTGTGGATATTGAGAGCTTTTGGGCTAATAACCACTTACCAACGAGTGCATACCATGTGTTCTTTTGTGATTGGGTTACCTCACTCAAGATGATATTTTCTAACTCCATCCATTTGCCCAAGAATTTCATTAATAGATGAGTAGTATTCCATTGTGTAAACGTGTCACATTTTCTGGATCCATTCCTCTGTTGAGAGACATCTGGGTTCTTTCCAGTTTCTGGCTATTATAATAAGGCTGCTATGAACATAGTAGAGCATCTAAAGTTGGAGCATCTTCTAGGTATATGCATATATATATATTATAGCTGGGTTCTCAGGTAGTGCTATGTCCAATTTTCTGAGGAACCGCCAAACTGATTTCCGGAGTGGTTTTACTAGGTTGCAACCCCACCAGCAATGGAGGAGTGTTCCTCTTTCTCTACAACCTTCCAACATCTGCTGTCCCCTGAGTTTTTGATCTTGGCCATTCTGACTGGTGTGAGGTGGAATCTCAGGGTTGTTTTGATTTGCATTTCCCCGATGACTAAGGATGTTGAACATTTCTTTAGGTGTTTCTCAGCCATCCGGTATTCCTCACTTGAGACTTCTTTGTTTAGCTCTGTTCCCCATTTTTTAATAGGGTTATTTGTTTCTCTGGAGTCTAACTTCTTGATTTCTTTGTATATATTGGATATTAGCCCTCTATTGGATGCAGGATTGGTAAAGATCTTTTCTCAATCTGTTGGTTGCCGTTTTGTCTTATTGACAGTGTCCTTTGCCTTACATAAGCTTTGCAATTTTATGAGGTCCCGTTTGCCAATTCTTGATCTTAGAGCATAAGCTATTGGTGTTCTATTCAGGAAATTTTCCCCTGTGCCCATTTGCTCCAGGTTCTTCCCCACTTTCTCTTCTATTAGATTCAGTGTATCTGGTTTTATATGGAGGTCCTGGATCTACTTGGATTTAAGCTTTGTACAGGGACATAAAAATGGATCAATTTGCATTCTTCTACATGTTGATGCCAGTTGACCCAGCACCATTTGTGGAAAATGCTGTCTTTTTTCCACTGGATGGTTTTAGCTCATTTGTCAAAGATCAAGTAATCATAGGTGTGTGGGTTCGTTTCTGGGTCTTCAATTCTATTCCATTGATCTACCTGCCTGTCACTGTACCAATACCATGCAGTTTTTGTCACTATTGCTCTGTAGTATAGCTTGAGGTCAAGGATGGTGATTCTGCCACCGGTTCTTTTATTGTTGTCAATAGTTTTCACTATCCTGGGCTTTTTGTTATTCCAGATAAATTTGGAAATTGCTCTTTCTAGCTCTATGAAGAATAGAGTTGGAATTTTGATGGGGATTGCATTGTATCTGTTGATTGCTTTAGGCAAGATGGCCATTTTTCCTGTATTAACCCTGCTAATCCATGAACATGGGAGATCTTTCCACCTTCTGAGATCTTCATTTTCTTTCTTCAGAGACTTGAAGTTCTTGTCATACAGATCTTTCACTTGCTTGGTTAGAGTCACACCAAGGTATTTTATATTATTTGTGACTATTATGAAGAGTGTCGTTTCCCTAATTTCTTTCTCAGCCTCTTTATTCTTTGAGTATAGGAAGGCTACTAATTTGTTTGAGTTAATTTTATATCCAGCCTCTTTGCTGAAGTTGTTTAGCAGGCTTAGGAGCTCTCTGGTAGAATTTTTGGGTCACTTAAGTATACTATCATATTATCTGCAAATAGTAATATTTTCTGCTGTCTTACCTCACATGCCAGGCAGTCAGTCCCTTGGCACCTGCATTTGCCAAGAATGTTTTCATTCGTTAAATATGTGAGTCAGAGGTTCAAAGACTCCGACCACAAATGATGCCAGCTGGCTATGCAGTGGCATTATTCCTGTGACCCGAAGAGCAACTTACTGGAAACCAAAGTCTTTGGGGTCCAAGAGGAGTGTGGGTGCAAAGCTGAAACTTCAGGAGTTCATGGAAGTACACCAGCAGGAGTGGAGCCTACAGTTTATTTTGACTCAACACAGGAATCCTCACCTGGCCTGCATAGGGACAGCATTGACAGACTGATAGCTCTTTCTCAATACCATAGGTGGTGGTTCATGATCATTCTTAGTTGGTGGAGTGATTTCTCTGGTTAATTCCGATGAGGAATGATATTCTGTCATGCTAACAAGTTACGAGACCCCCAAGCAGTCAGTGTCCCCCAACTTTTTTGAGGGACAAGTGACATTCAGCTGCTTGAAGTTGAGCAATTACAGTTCAGTGATGCTGTTAGATATCTTGGGCTGTACACCCATGACACTGACTGGCTCAGTATGCACCTACTCTATGCTGACAGGCATGGGTAACCCTTTGAACCCCATTTGTAATGGAGATGGGGGATTGCAATTTTCCCCATGAGTGAGGAATTCCCAGTAAATGCCAGTCAGTGGCTTGTATTGACTAAGTCCCTGCCCTTTTTACACACTGCCCATTCCTACTACGGATTGGGTGGTTTAGAGAGGCCCTCAGATTGGCCCCACCAGGTTGGCGCCTGGCCTAATTGGAGCGCTGAGAAGATAGTCAAACTTGACTAGAGGATTTAAAAGTCATGACAAGGTTTCTGTAGGTGAAACTGCAGAAATATCATTAATGAGAGAGAGCAGGTGTTGATGGCTGTCCATTGAGAGGACACATATCCCCAGAATTCTTGGTTTTCAGAGGTCTGCCACTGTCTGTCTTGAGCTTGCTTTTCTACTCTCGCCTTGAAGCACGTATTAGGCCTGTGGTGGTCATGTTAGCATGCCAGAGCAGGAAAGGATGCCTGGTCTGGTCCATCTGTGGACCCATGTGTGTCCACCCCAATGCTATCCAGGTACCTAGATATAGTGTTCTGGCACATAGGTTTAAAGGCCCTGTGGTCAGGGGAGAGCAGGGCCTGTAGGATTTTCATTGGTAGGGCTCCCTGTTTTTCCCTGCCGCTCGCCCAGCTTCCTCAGACTCATGACCCCTTCCACTGCTAGTCCCAAGGCTGTGCTTGGGGTTGACAACCCCCCTCAGGGCTCCCGTGGCACTCGCCCCGTTCACCTGGCATACCCAATTTATATGTACTGCTGATGCCTGATATGGGGCCCCGTGTCAGTCAACCCGTTTCATGTGGTTTTCCTTCTCATTGAGCATTCTCACTGGGTGACCCAAGGCGAACCCTATCTATCCTCTCAGGAAGAGGACAGACTGAGACTGCCATTGTCACCATGTGAGCTAAGAATTTTGGGGATAGAGCCGGGCAGTGGTGGCGCACGCCTGTAATCCCAGTACTTGGGAGGCAGAGGCAGGTGATTTCTGAGTTTGAGGCCAACCTGGTCTACAGAGTGAGTTCCAGGACAACCAGGGCTACACAGAGAAACCCTGTCTTGAAAATTAATAAAAACAAAAAACAAAAAACCAAGAATTTTGGGGATATGCTGTGTCTACCCCCTTCTCTCACACCTGAAAGTGGTGGACCACTTGGTCCTTGAATCGATGAAGAATGAAGCTAACTGCAAATAATTAATGTGAATTGCAGGACACGTTGATCAGCACTTCAAACGCACTTGTGGCCCGGCTTTCCTCCCAGAGCTATGACTCGCTGAGCATTGCTTGACGCTCAATCTTCACCCTCTGCAATATGCTGCTGTGAACGAATCATGTGGCTACGGCTGGGTGTTTTATCACATGGCCCGTCCCAGGTCCTCTGTCTCCCGAAGTTCAGACTTGGATGCTGTTGCTGGCCTGTACCCATTGTGTGCCCTGTCTCACCCTGCCTCTCTCCAGTCTTCTTCCTTCTCTTCGCTCCTGACTGCCCATACTCATCTTCACTCACTGCCTCAGCTTCCTTAGATGCCCTTCTCCCTCTTGTCCCAGTCCATGCCCTGTGAGGACCCACTGAGCTTTAGTGGCACATGGGCATATGCATGGCCAGGTCCCACGTGAGGCTGCGTGAGGATTAGTGAGGTGTTGTGGAGGTTAGGAGGTGGGGTCACTGAAGATCAGTTGTCTGGTGAAGCCATGTTGGTGTGTCCTTGGTAAGGAGAGGGACCAGCTGGTGGGGTGGTGGGGCGGTGGCAGCTGCTGCTGCTGCACCGACTGCAGTGTGCATGTAGTGAGGAGAGTGACAGGGTGCAGCACGGGAGATGAGAGGGCAGTGTTTGTGTGTGGCTGGTGGCGAACTAGGATGCGGTGGCCAACTATAGGCTTTTTAGGGTTCTTGGAGTATGAAGCTTGGTTCTGCCTGCATCCTTCATCCTCAGTTCATGCTGGTCCTCCCACAGTGAAGTACTTCCCTTGTAGAGCAATGTTCCACAACCAGTGCATGCTGTGGCTGGGCCATTCTTGTGACTTTCTCTGTCATGTCTGAGTGGGGGTTGCCCAGTCCAGCACCCGCCTGTGGGATGCAGTGGTGCATCCCTCGATGCATGGGTTTCCCAGGAGGATCGTGAAAGACTGAGTGCATTGGCCATGGTGAAGTGCTCCGTGTATACAATGTGTTCAGACTCCCAGGGCGGACGTGTGGGTGATGAAAAAATACTTCTCCTCTCTGAGGCACTGAATTCCAAACTGGAAGTGAGTCAGTTGCGTTTACTCTCTCCCAGAGACCAGTGTACTCAAATGTCCACCCTGCGCCCCCATGCTCACCATGCAGTGCGCCCTTCTGGAACCCGACTTCCGATCAGGTGTGACAACATGCTGAGTTTAAGCATATTAATCAGTAGAAGAAAAGAAACTAACCAGCATCCCCTCAGTAAAGATGAGTGAACAGGGAAGAGCCCAGCGCCGAATCCCCACCACAGAGCTCTGGAAACGTTCCATACGGAAGACCCAATCCCTGGTGCCGTTCAAGGGGGGACCCAAGCCTTTCTGATCAAGGCACAGCTAGTGGATTGTACGAGTGCAGGGGTGCCAGGACCAGGTCTTCCGGGAGTCGGATAGCTTGGACATGCAGCGTAAAGCACTGGTGAACTCCATCTAAGGCTAAATACCGGCATGAGACCGGGTAGTCCAAAAGTTGTCCCGGCAGGACTTTCCTGCTCTCCCTCTAGACTCCTCCACCTGCGCCTCTGCCACCTCCGGTGGTCGGCAGGCACTCTGGCGTCAGGCACCGGGGGTGGGGGAGTGGGGGGGGGAGGCACTCTGGTGGTCGGCCGGCACTCCGGTGGTCGGCAGGTACTCCGGTGGTCGGCGGCACTCTGGTGGTCGGCGGCACTCTGGTGGTCGGCAGGTACTCTGGCGTCAGGCACCGGGGATGGGTGGTGGGGGGGTGGTGGGGGCAGGCACTCCGGTGGTCGGCAGGTACTCCGGTGGTCGGCGGCACTCCGGTGGTCGGCAGGTACTCTGGCATCAGGCACCGGGGATAGGGGGGTGATGGGGGGGTGGGGGGGAGGCACTCGGGTGGTCGGCAGGCACTCTGGTGGTCGGCGGCATTCTGTGGCGAAGGTGAACAAGCAGAGCCAGGGCTGGGTCTTGTGTGGGACCGCCCCCTAATCGGTGTGCAAACTACCAGGATGCAATGAAGGTAAAATGCCTTGCACAGGGTGCGGGGGTTGGGGGTGGGGAGGCAAGGTGGGAGCCTGAGTTCTCGCCAGTCCACAGAGGGGGCAGCAGTAGCCCATTTCTCAGGCCACGCCAGGGAGGCGGACCACAAGCTCATGCATTGGGACCTGAAAGATGGTGAAGTGTGCCCAGGAAGGGCAAAGCCAGAGGAAACTCTGGTGGAGGTCTTCAGCAATCTTGACATGCAAATCGATTGTCCCACTGGGGTGTAGGGGCTAAAAACTAATTGAACCATCTAGAGCTGGCTCCTATGAAGTTTCCCTCAGTATACCCAGCACTCTCTGAACACCAAAAAAAAAAAAAAAAAAAAAAGAAGCCCACCGTTTTATCCCGTAAAGTGAATGGTTAGAGGTCTTGGGGCCGAAACGATCTCAACCTATTCTCAAACTTTAAATGGGTAAGAAGCCTGGCTCGCTGGCGTGGAGCCAGGCATGGAATGCGAGTGCCTAGTGGGCCACTTTTGGTAAGCAGAGCTGGCGCTGCGGGATGAACCGAACGCCGGGTTAAGGCGCCCGATGCCGACGCTCATCAGACCCCAGAAAAGGTGTTGGTTGATATAGACAGCAGGACGGTGGCCATGGAAGTCGGAATCCGCTAAGGAGTGTGTAACAACTCACCTGCCGAATCAACTAGCCCTGAAAATGGATGGCGCTGGAGAGTCAGAGGCATACCTGGCAGTTACCTGTAGCAGGAATGGGACAGGGTCCGCCAAGGCCAGAGCTTTGCTGCCCGCCCTGAGGACACAGTGCTGTGATGAACCGCTGGCTGTGGTGAGCCTTGAAGTATAGGGTGCAGACCTGAGTGCAGCCAATGCCAGTGCAGATCTTGGCGGTAGAAGCAAATATTCATAAGAGAAATTTGAAAGCCGAAGTGAAGATAGTCTCCATGTGAACACAGTTGAACATGGGTCAGTCGGTCCTGAGAGATGTGTGAGAGCTGTTCTGAAGGAATGGGCAATGGCCTCTGTTGCCCTTCACCAAGCAAAAGGGAATCACATTCAGGTCCCTGAACCCAGAGTGGTGGAGATGGGCATTGTGAGGTGTCCAGTGTGGCAAAGCAACTGATCCCACAAAACCTGGCATGAACACCAGGGAGATTTCTTTTATTGTGAAGGGCTGCATGGCACATGGAGAACCCAAGGGCAGGCAGGAGAGGATCCCCCAAATCCATCCCCCCTCTCTCTCTCTCTCTCTATCCCCTTTGCCATCCCAGTGGTGAGGAGGGATTGTGTCAGGGTATGAGACAGTCTTCCCCCGTTGGGTCTGCCCCCCTCTTCCTGCCATATTTTTTCTCCAGGGCACCTTGCTTTGGCCAGTGACTTAGAACTGTTGTGGACCAGAGGAATCTGATTAATTAAAACAAAGCATCACACAGGCCTGTGGCAGATATTGACACTATGTGATTTCTGCCCAGTGCTCTGAATGTCAATGTGAAGGAATTCAGTGAAGTGCAGGTAAACGGTCGGAGTGAGTATGACTCCCTTAAGGTAGCCAAATGCCTCATCATCTAATTAGTGACATGGAAAATGTATGAACAAGATTCCATCGGTCCATACATTAAAATTTATTTGATCTTGATTTTTCAGTACACATACAGACTGTGAAAGCAGGGCCTCATGATGCTTCTGACCTATGGGTTTTGAGCAGGGTGTGTTAGAAAAGTTACCACAGTCCTGTAGGAACTGCAGGTTCAGACATTTGGTGTATGTGCTTAGCTGAGTGCCAATGGGGCAAAGCCACCATCTGGAGAATGACTGAATGCCTCTAAGTCAGATTCCCACCCAGGCAGAAAGATAAGGCAGTGCTAAAGAAGCCTCTCTTGGCCCCAGAGAGCCAAGCTGTGGTCCCATCTTTTCCTGCCAGCAGTCTCTTTGTACTCCCACATGTCAGACAAGGTCCCCACCCAGCATGTGGATTGGGGTCTGATGCAGAGAGATATTGTTTCTGAGAAACCTGGTGCTGCCAGAATGGGGGCCACCCTCCTGCCTGTCATGCTAATGCATATTCATGTGGAACCTGGCACTAAGCTATTCATAGCCATCCTGCTTCTGGGTTGGGATTTTATACATAGCAGAGCAGCTCCCTTGTGATCTATTGAAATTCAGCCCTCGACACAAGGGTTTGATTCTGTGGGCTCTTCTAGACGCTCATGGTTGATGACAGGTAGCATGCAGCCCTTTCTGATCCCAACCCAGTGGTGTAGTATCATCATACCACATCACCAAGTAAGCAACTGGCAATGGGGTCTCCCTTTCTGGTCTTCTCTAGCTACCAATTCTGCTTCTCCTGCTCCTCCTTCAGAGGCACCATGTGAACTGTTTCCTGTGGCCGCCTCCTCTGCTATCCCCTGGTCTTGGACAAGCATGTTTGAGTTTAGCGGTGGTAGGGGAGTTGTAGGTGGAGCCAAGTGTGGTTCATTACCCCGTCCCATCAAAGGCGCAGGCGGGGGAGAAGGTGAGGGAAAAAACCCAAGTCACCTTGCTTGAGGTTTCTCTCCCTCCTGGAGGGATGGATATCTAGTTCCTTCCAGTTGGGAATAACACAGGGTCTTGTGGGCAGAGGGGCTAGTCTGGGCATGGAAGGACCTGGTCCTTGTGGTTCTTGTGCCCCAACCCATCTCCGTGCTTCATCCTGGGGCACTGAAGAATTGTGGGAACCTTTGCTTCCTAGGCTTGGTGTCCATCTAGATGGGATGTGTGGTTCTCTGGCAGCAGGCACCTCTCCTTTCTATCTTCCCTCAAAGTGGCATGACAATGTGGTACGTGTTGGGTAGGGGAAAGTCAGGGAGAGCCACTCAGTCTCCCCCACTCCCTGCCTCCTTCTGTCTTGGATGTTGCTAGGTTGACCAGATTTCTGCCCATCTGGATCATAATTTCCTCCACCCCAGGTCTACCAGATGTCAAATCTGGACTTTTTTAATTTAAATGAAGTTGAAGTTAGCCATTTTTCCTTAACTTTTCTTTTCCTAAGAGGATTGTCGACTAGTCGCCTGGTTGTTGTCTATGTCACTCTTGGTCTCTAGCATTAGGGCAATGGTGAAGTTGATATTCAGGTCTCTATGCCACCTTAATTCCCGGTAGACAAGTTGTCCTTTTTATTAAAACCAAAATTCGTTTTTAGATAATAGTACTCATGATACAACAGTGAATAATAAGGTGGACCAATTTTTTAGAAAAGTGGACCGATTTTTAATATTTAATGATTATTTATTAACAATTAGAAAAGGCAGTCAACCATTAGTCTTTATTTTGTTTCTTCTTTTTTTAATAATAAAAACCATAATGAGTTCGAGCAGTTAGCCACTTTTCTTTTTCTTTCTAAGGAGAAAAGGTCTCCTGGCTGTTTTCTTGGTTTTCTTTAGTTCCTGATTAAATTATGAAGATGTTGACCAGGTATCCTTCTCTTACTTAACAGAATAAATTGTATTAATGAGTGTTAGAATAAGATGGGCCAGCTTTAATTTTTATAGTCGTTACTTTCTTATTACAATAAAAAGTGGTCAAAAATAGATCTTTTCTTCTCTCTGCCTCTCTCTCTCTCTCTCTCTCTGTCTTTCTCTTGTGGATGATTGTGTACTTTTTAAAATTTCTTTAATATCAGAAGAAAAATAAAATATTTGGCTAGGTTTGTTTTGTTTCATTTCACTTTTTCTTTTGATTTTGCCTTCATAAACATAAGGAGGTTGACCACTCCCTCCAGCCTTCCTTGTTTTTGAGGGGCCATTATGAACCCTTATTATGCTCTCTCTTTTTCCTCCCTACTTTATCTGTCTATCTGTCCATTTGTCTGTCTCTGTCTGTCTGTCTGTCTGTCTGTCTGTCTGTCTATCTATCTATCTATCTATCTATCTATCTATCTATCTATCATCTGTGTTTTAGCATTTTTATTATGTAGCCTTGGATCTCTTGGTTAATTTTATTTAATCCTCCTGTGAGGTTTGTACTGTGGATCACCCACAAACACACACAATTTTTAATTTTAATTACTATAATAAAAGGGGATTGAAAAGTATCTTTTGTTGTTGGTAATGGTGGTGATTATGATGATGGTAGATGTTGCTGCAGTGGCAGCTCTTTTTTTTCTTTTTATGAAAAGAAGAAAGAAAATATTTGGCTATTTCTATGGTTCTTCCAGCTTTCCTGTCCTGTTTGTTTATATTTAATCCTCCAGTGTGTGGTAGTCACACACACACGCACACACACACACATTCACCACACAACACCCAGGGCTAGGGGGCAGTCATGGAGAAGGAGGAAGTCATTAGGAAGCATTGGCTTAGATATGTGAGGAAGGTGATAGTGAACCAGAGGCTTTGAATGTCAAGCTGTTCTGTTCTTTAAAACTTATAACTTTTCTAACAAAGAAATATTGAGTTTTTTCTCCATCTCTTTCTTTTTACTCCAGAGATCATGCTGACCCAGAAAGTGGAGATCTGATTGATCAGATTAAAGACTTGAGCCACCGTGATTATCTGGAATAAAGTGAGGTGTTAAAGGCTGTGGTCTAGTGAAGTGAACTTCAGGGCTGGGTAAGTGTGGACTCTGCGATGACTGACTGTGTGTGTGCTACACTCAGTTCTCTCCTTCCAGCCAGGGATAAGTCTTAGGCTCTCAGATTTGTGAATGTGAGCTTGCTTTGTTGGGTCCAACTTAGCAGATGTTTTTTGGTTTTGTTTTTTCCTGCATGCTGGCTTGATGTAGTTTCCCTTTCTATCTGTGCTGGATTCCCAACCTGCCCTGGGGAATCAGAAGCAAGGTCAGAGTCAAAGTCTTTTTGATAAAGAATCAGGAATACATACCAGCACATCTGGGCTGACTACCCTCCTTCCCAAGGGATGGATCAATCTCCAAGAAGATGGTCCTTCCTCTTGACCCACAGGTAGTACCTTAAGTATGGTGCAGCCCATTTTCCCTCTTGCACTGTACACTCAATAAAATTAAGTAAATAAAAGAATGAATTTTCTTATATATAATTAGTTAGTTAGTTAGTTATTTGTTCAAGCTAGTTAAATTCTCCCTCAACACCTATACCCGCCACACACACCTAACTACATCTCCCTGTGTGAGGGGGGTTGCATGTCTGTTGGTCTGCAAACTATTTGAGAAAGCCTGGTGGCCACAGGGGCCATGAGTAGGGTGTCAGTTGCCCTGGGACTGGAAGAACATCTTAAATTCTGAGCTGTGTCTTTCCAGTGGCAAGTTTTCTACATGAAATCAGTCATAATTTTAGTGTGAATGTTTTACAACTCACTGTCCTTTGATATATGTAAGACTACCTAGTATATAGATGATGACTTCACATAACAGAATAGGTGGCTCCCCCTTAACCTCGATAGTCAAATTAGGACAGAATTGCACACTACCTAGCTATTGGGGAGTGGTTGGATATGCAGAAAAGGAACTTTTCTAGTCAGTAAAGTGTTGCTGTTGTTTTTATTGGAGGGGGAGCTTTTTCAATAATAGGAATTGTATTTTGTCTATGTATTCTATTACAAGTCTTTGTTTTGATTCCCATTTATTTCAAGGGCACACTCTAGATCAGTAGAGCCTCCTTACAGATTACCACATGTAAATTGGATTTACATCCCTATCACCTAGAGGATAGCAAGCACAGAGAACAACAAAGGCCAAAAAGAAAGGACAAAGAACTCAGAGGGTGACACATTGATCACTTTGGGTCATTTTTTTCCTGTTTTACCTTGACTTTGACGTCTAACAAAAAGAGAACATCAAGAAGAAGAAAATGAAACAAGCAAACCACTTTGGAGCCCTGGTGTTGCAATTGAGTTTAATTTTTAAAAGAAAGAGGTGTCATGATATTCAGAGTGCTCAGTGGAAGTCTGCCAGTGTTATATGGTTAGTGCCATTATGTTTTATCTTGCAGAAAGTTAATCATGGCCTGTGGCCAACCACACAGTTACTGAAGAAATTGAACTGTAACCTACAATTGTCATATTTATTTTCTCTCTCTCTCTCTCTCTTTCTCTCTCTCATAAAATTTGAAATTAAACTACATGTACAATGAAAGAAAGCCAGGTGTGGTGCTGTGTGTCTTTAATCACATGACACAGTAGGCAGAGGTGGGAGAACTGTGAGCTGGAGGCAGGCCTCATCTAGGTACTGATCTCAAGGGCTGTGGGCCCTCAACTAACGAAATGAAGAGAAAAATAAATAAATAGATATAATTAACCTTGAATTAAGGAAACAAGTAAAGAAACAAAGTAAGGCAGTACTGGGTGGCCTGGCTCTGAGAGAGAGAGAAAGAGAAAGGGAGAGAGACAGAGAGGTGATGGATGATGATAATCAGGATAATCAGATGGGTTAGAGGGACTGACCTTGCCTTCTCTGCCTTCACAGGCACATGTTGCCATCATCTGCAAGACGGCCTTCTTCCTTTGGTCTCCCCAAGGGTCAGCCAGGCATCAGATGCAATCAGAAAGAAAATTGGGAACCTCATAGAGATTCTCAACTGAGGCTTGCCTGGCCCCTTGGGATAAAGCAAACAGGTAGACTGTCTAAGGAGCAGCTGGGATGTTGTTGGTGATGGGAGTACATACATTCTTTCTGCCCTTGTAGACCCTTTGTTCCTGGCTTGGAGAGATCAACGTGCAGGGGAGCAGTAGTAAGAGGAGGAGAGATCCTGAAATGATTCCAAGAGCCTAGACGTGTCAGACAAACAAATAGCTTAGAGCTTGTGAGACAGTGTCCTGCTGTAGTGGGGAGGGCTCTGGTTTCTCTGCTCATCACCCTGTGTAATTTTGGTTTCTCATGCTCTTAAGACGGGATCAAGCAATCAAACATCTGGAATGTAAGGAGAGAGAGAGAGAGAGAGAGAACACAAAACACTTATATAGTATGAGCTTAGTTGGCCCGTAATCAGTGACCACTGTTAATTACTTTTATTAAGCAAGGATGGGGTCAGAATCCCTACACTCAGAATCTTTATTTTCAGTGAAATATCTACCGTTGTAGCAACTCATTCCCTGACTGTCCCACAACTTCTCTGTAGACCAGTCAGGTCTTAAAACAGATATCTGCCTGCCTTTGCCTTTTGAGTGCTGGGATTAAAGGTCTGTCACCATGCCTGGCTCAGATACTCATTTTTTATTATTTCAGGTTCTAGCTTTTGCCAGGCAGTGGTGGTAGGGTGGAAAACATAGATGGATCTCTGTGTTTGAGGCTAGCCTAGTCTACAAACCACACTCAAGGACTGCCAGGGCTACACCAAAAGAAACCCTATCTAGATGTAAAGCAAAATGAGGCAAAAATGATTCTGGTTTCTATTTGATAGAGACATATTCCATCTTGTACTATTGTCTACAGAGTTTTGATCATGAAAGAATGTTGGATTTTATTAAAGAAGTTTTCAGTGTTTTGTACCTCAGCATTCCCTGCTTTTTTTCTTTTAAGATTTTATTTATTTTATGTATATGAGTACACTGTAGCTGTCTTCAGCCACACTAGAAGAGGGCATCAGATCCCATTACACATGGTTGTGAGCCACCACGTGGTTGCTGGGATTTGAACTCAGGACCATTGGAAGAGCAGTCAGTGCTCTTAACTGCTGAGCCATCTCTCCAGCCCCTGCTTTTCTTTCTTAATGCAGGGAATTAGAACTATACATTTTAGCAGTTAACATATACTGGGTGCTGTTCTAGTACATGGTGGTGCAAAGCAAGTTTTGGTGGTTGTTGGCAGTTGAGATAGGATGAGAAAAAGCTTGGGTGTCGATTTTAAAGTCTCTCTTTTTTTTTTCTCTCTCAATCTTTGTCTTTCTTCTTCACAGGGTTATTGAAAACTTTTGAACTGTGATCTATAAAAAAGTATCTGTATCATAGCTTCATAGTCAACATATTCCCTCCATACCCAAATACACAGAAAGACAGCCAGACAGCTAGACTGCCATATACACACTCACATAAACACACTCACACACAAACACACTCATATAAACAAACACACAAACACACATAAACACACACAGAGAGAGACAGAGAGAGGGGGCAGAGATTTGGAAATTAAATGTACAATAAAGTAACAGAAGAAGAAACAAACAAACAAACAAACAAGAAAATACCTTCCTAGAGTTAAGAAAGAAAAGCAAGCCAGCATGAGCGTGGTGGTACACTCCCTTCATCCCCTCGTTCTTGAGGCAGAGGCAGGAAGATCTCTGAGTTCAAAGTCTGCCTGGCAGATAGAATCCTTTCCTAAGAAACACTGTTACAAATAAGTAAAAACTAAACAAGCAAGAAACTAATGTATACGTATATACATACACACATGCATGCACGCGTGCGCACACACATTAAACAAATAATGAAAACTGCATGGCATGGAGCTGCCTTTGTGGCACCAAAATCCACATAGACTTTGTATGTCACCTACCCACTGCACCTCCATCACATGCCTGCACTATCATACATACACACATATAAGTGCCTGCTTTCACAGCAATGCACATGGATGGAGAGACAGAGACACACACACACACACACACACAAACACACACACACGAACATTTTGAAATAATTCAAACTAGCAAGAAATCAAAACCAAAAAACTTTCTGGGGTCAATATTCAGCTGCTATTCTGGTTTATGTTACATAAACCAGGATTCTCAGTGGGTCCCCCCATTTTCAGTCCCCTCATTTGGGTGCCACTCCAGCAGCCACGGGCAAACTGGGTTTACCTGAAAGGGGTTCTGGAAATGAAAAGGTAGGGGGTGAGAGAAGAATGAATCCAAGACAAAGGTTCTGATCAAGGCTCACAGTTTAATTATAAGCTTTGCATTTATAAAGTGAAAAACCACAAAACCCATCCCCTTCTTCAGCTGGAGTATGGTGTAGAGTAAGGTCAGCGCAGGCAGCCAAAACAGCTAAGTTCCCATGGGAACCTGCAACTGCAGCCGAGACCGATGTCTCTGTCCAGGTAGATACGGCCTGTCATGGCGAATGTTCAAGGTCTGCTTAGTCTGCTCAAGGCTGGGAAGGTTACATCTGGGCCTCCAGGTTCTCCCAGCATTCCTCATTCTCCACCTGTTATAGGGCAAGGCTGGTAAACCCCACTTTGTACCTTTAACTTTCCAGCCCAGGGGTCACTGGGCTTTCCCTTCCTACGTAATCCAGACATTCTATACTCTTTGTCTCTGTTTCTCTGTCTGGATCTCTCTCTCTCGTCCTCTCTCTCCCATCCTTCCCCCTCCTTCTCCCTCCACTTTCCCTCAATCCCTCCCCCTGCATTTTTCTCTCCCTGCTTGCCTTGCTCACTCTTTCTCCCCACCTCTCCTCCTTATTCTCCCATCCCATAGCGACTTCTCTGACCTCCTTGGGACTAGTGAACTCTCTGGTTCTTTGGGATTGGTGAAGCCACTAGAGAGCTGCCCCCAATAAACCCACAAATACTCTACTTTCACATAAGTAGCGTCCTTCATGCTGGACTTAGGTAAAGTGCAGCTAGTTTTCACCTGGTAGGTATGAGAACCCTGGGAGACAAATAAGAACCATATGACAAACTTGTGGAGCCCTATTGTTAGCCAGCACATCTTCCTCAGTGGGAAGGTAAACACACATTCATACACAGAGGTGTGTTAGTAAAGGTTCTCTAGATGAATAGACCTGATAGGATGAATTTATGTATGTAGAAAGTGGATTGATTAGAAGATTTCACAGGCTGTGGTCCAACTAGTCCAACAATGGCTAACTTAGCATGTGTAGCAGTAGGGAAACCAATATGTGAACATATCCAGACCCCCTCAGTAAAATCCCAATGCTTCCTTTCTTGAAGAAAATCATTGTGTATATGTGTGTGTGTATATGTCCTATTCTCTCCTTGCCGGCCATGGAGGGGGGGATCTTTCTCAGTTCTTCCGTCTTGTCTTACACGATGGCTATTCCTGGTACTCAAACTGACTACATGTGGAATTAAGTAAAACTGAAAGAGTTTGGGTACTGTGGGGGATTTTTAATTAGAGCTTTTGAAATGTGAAAACTCTTCTTTCATCTGGATTTTTTTGAGGTGTTAAGATCCACCTTTACTCTAGGCCACAGCTTCTGGTGGCAGCCTACATATATAAATGACATTGAAGATGGTAGCTCATCTCTTTGTCTACTTACCTTACCTCTGGCTAACAAGTTCTCTTCTCTCCTCCCCTCCTCTCCCTCCCTCCTTCCTTCCCTCCCTCCCTCCCTCCCTTCTTCCTTCCCTCCCTCTCTCTTTCTTTCTTTCTCCTGGCATTAAATAGCCTACTTCTTTGAAACTCTGGTATATACTGTAGACTGACTGAGACATCCAGCCACATGAACTGAACCATACTGGATTCTTTAACTGTCCGTTGGTAGACAGCCATTGTTAGACTGTGAGACATTCTAATAAACTCACTTTCAACATGCATACAGAGATGCGTTCTGTCAGTTCTGTTCATCAAGAGAATCTTTACTAATATACCTGTGAGTGCACGGGGTTTTGTTTTTCCACCTTTCCACTGAGGACGATGTGCCAGCTGACAGTGGTGCTCCACAGTGTTTGTCCGTTCCCCGCTTTTCTCCCAGGCTTGTCTCATACCTACCAGGTGAGAAGTAGCTGCAGTTTACCTGAACCCAGCATTGAGTCACAATACAAAACTCTTGTTTCCTAAAATCCTTCTTTAATTGTTAATATGCCGGGCACCCTTCTTCTTGTGGGACAGATTAATAACTCCCCTGCAAGTTGAGTAAGGGGGCTGTGCAATCTGTCTACCTTGATTCCAGGAGGAAGAAGAAGTGCTTATTGAGTGTTGTGAGGGGAGCTCAGGCAGTCTCTGAAGTATTTTTGTAAGATTACTTTTTAAGATAAATAATAAAAATGATTGATCCTTTCTTTATAACTGCAGATTGTGACCTGACAGTAAGAGAAACTGGTTGAGAAAAATATCTTACTGGCTTACACTTTGCTAATCTGTAAGAAGTTGCTTAGACACGAAATTATGTGGGCTCTTGGGAATCATTTCTTTTTCACCTGTTACATGTAAAATGTTTAATCATGTAAGGGTATTGGGGAACATGCTGAGTTTTCATTTGTTTGTTTTTACTTATACTCATTTTAATCATTCACTTAAAGAAAAACAGAATGTAACCACATTGTAATTTTTATAGTGCTTGAAAGATTTTGCTGGGGGATATAACTGCGGAAGAAAAATAAAGTTGATGGAGCCTTGCTTCTTCTACCAAGTGTGTGTGAGTGTGTGTCTGTTTTACATCTTCACTGACCCCATATCCCCTCCTTGGATTGCACTGCTGGAGCTGGCCTCCAACAATCTTGTGACTACTGTGAGATAGGTGTGTGTGTGTGTGTGTGTGTGTGTGTGTGTGTGAGATATTCATAATACTGATTCATTAGAAAAATCAAAACAAACAGGTAGGAAGAATGTCACACACCTGCAATGCAATGACTCAGAAGGCTCAGATAGTATTAATGTCATGAATATATGCCATACTGAGATATGGAATATAAGCTCTGCCAAATTTCAAAATTCAAGATAGGGATAAATATCAGCACAGCAGCATATGCCTAATTACCAGGAGCTACCAGCTTTTGGCTCCTGCCAATTCTACATCCCACTTCAGCTTATTCCTGGTGTTGAAGCTGGTCTTTGACAGGAGGGAAGGGTGCATAGTCCGCTTGGGCAGGAAGTAGGAGTCAGTGCCACATGGAGGACACAGAGAGCTAAAGAACTGGACTCTAGAGTCTGGAATCAAATTCATAAACAAATGAACTGTACATTTCTCCAGAGTGGTTCTGAGAACAGATGCAGAGTGTGTGTTGAGTGTTCTACAGCTTCTGCTCCTATTCACAACTCCCAGTTGTTGCAAACTTACAGGAGATACATTTATGAATGTTGGGAGAGAGACCAGTCAGAAACAAACGGGGTTTGGAGAGAGGAAAAAGGAATTAAGAATGAAGAATTTCTTCATTTTCCTATGATTGCTTGGACAGTATATTCAGGCCAGGTTCAATAAGTTTAGAAACTAGGTGTAGAGATTATGAGGATGCAGTTCCCATGGATGAAGAGTGGAGTCCCAGGTACCCAGGACACACCAAACTGAGAAGGTATAAGCTGTTGGGGGATGGTTTGTGCATTTTGGATTAAGATGCTGATTTCTATGCCCAGACATCTGGTTGCAGTCTGGAGGTTGGCATAGTCAAGCATCTCAGGTCTCAAGTTATGTAATAATTGGTTTCCATCACCTCTGGTTGGTTAATAAAGTTCTGATCAACCAATTAGCTGGGTAGAAGAGAAAAGGGCAGACTTCCAATCCCCGTCAGGGGGCAGCCCAAGGACAGAGTCAATAGAGTGAGGGGGTGGGAAGAGAAAGAGAAAAGAGAGGGAGAAGAAGATGGACCAGGAGACCACCAGGAAGAAGAGAAGGACAAGATGGATTCACCATCAGGTTGCTCTGAGAGAGCAGCCATGAGGACATACATGAGCCAGAGTGAACCAGAGTAAGACTCAGATGGCAGGTAAAGAACCACGAGACTGGGAAGTAGCCAAGATAGTACAGTGGAGTTAGAATAGACGAGTATCTGCCCCATTACAGGGCTTGCAAGCTTGTGAATAAATGTATTAGGTCTTCATGTCATTTACTTGGGAATTAAATATGGGCTAGAGTGAGCATAGAAACATCCTGTCGTTATTTGAGAGTGAAGAGGGTGAAGCAAACCCCCCAGAATTACATTTACATTTGGCACCCACAATATTAGGCGCTAAACTTAGACAGAAATACAAACTTAGAAAGAACCAGACTTAGAGCCTAAAAAGTCCTGAGGGGAAGGAACAATCAAGCACTTCCTGGGAATGGACGGGCTCTTTGATGGCAGGCAGGCTGCTCTATGAGCAGAGCAGAAGTTTGGCTGGACACATGCAGAGAATTAGCCAATACCTGAGAACTTGAGACTAGGTGACAGAGATCAGAAGCAACCGGGAAGTTGGGAACAGACGCAACTTACTAGCAATGCAGTCCCTGAAGCAAGCACAGTGTGTAAAGAACCACTGCTGCACACTAAGGCTGGTGGAATGGCAGAAGCCACCCATCAAGAAAGCCACCCTCCCACTCCCCACACGCACACACAGATCCGCAGTTGAGGGTTAACCGCCAGGAGCAGAACTCCATGCCAAGGCTGGGAGAGGAGCGCACAAGCCTCCAACGAATGCTCACAACCTTCCCAGAGTGAACGGAAGTCCCAAACACAGGCTGGCACAAGGGCCCAAGACAGGCATCTTGAACACATGTCAGCTGAAAGAGGTTCCAAAATACAGAAGCTATATTTTCCACAAAAGAACTGGGGAAACACCTCTCTGTGAGCTGAAGGGAAGGGGCAGGGGCTGACATAGCATATGAGCTGAGATGGACAGAGAGACAAAGACTCAAGAAGAAATCCAAGTACGGATAAAGAAAAAAACTGAATATAAAATAGATGAGTATCCTCCCAGTTAGAGTCTCTGTGTCATTTATTCAGGAGCAGAAATGGGCTAGAGTAGGGGTTTGGGGAAATGATGGCTGTGGAAATGCCCTGTTGTTATTGGGAAGTATAGGGGATGTAGCAAATCCCCCAGAATTACATTTACGACAAGCTGTTGAGTGAATCATCAGCAACTGGACAGGGTACAGTGCTAAAAGCACAAGTTGACACAGTTTACCCAGTACCAGGATTTTTGAGAGAAGCCAAAGGAGTGAGAAATCAAGTTGGAAAAATGAGGCCTCATCCAGGGAAATGGTCAGACTCCAAGAAGCACTTAAGTCAAGTTAGAGAGAGAGAACTCACCAATCGTTAGTGCTGGATGGAGTGCCTAGTGATCAGTGGACCTGAAAGCAGAATTTTAGAAGGTGTAGTGAGGAGATGGGAGCCCAGTGTGGTTAGACACCAAGAGCTCTCAGCACCAATGTTATGAAATATAATACAGCAAGGGGGTATCTTTGGTAGGACCATGCCAAGTCGTAACTCTGAGAAATTACACCACGTGACAGATCTGGTACAAAAGAGGTTTATTGGGGATTGAGGACCTGGGGATGGGATAGAGGCAAATAAGTGGATGTGTAGACAGGCACACAGACAGCAGAGAGCCATGAGGGCAGAGAGACTGTAGATCTGTAGAGAACAGAGAGACTGAAGGCAGAGAGAGAGAGAGAGAGAGAGAGAGAGAGAGAGAGAGAGAGAGAGCGAGCACGAGCTGGGGTGGCTGGCAGTCCTTTTATACGCAGCACACTCAGGGTGCACCTGGCACATGATGACATAAGCAGTTGTTAGGTCCCTGTGAGTAGACTAGTGGAATGACCTGTACACTAACAACTAGAGAGGCAAGGTTCACCCACAGAATAGAGATGGAAGAGATAACCTCAGGCATAGAAAAAATGGATACATGGGGAAAACAAAAAACAAAACAAAACAGAAAACCCATTAAATCTAAAAGTTTCCTGGCTTAAAACATTCGGGAACTCTGGGACATTATGAGAAGACAAAAACTGAATAAATGGAACAGAGGAAGAATACTAGCTCAAGGGTCCAGGAAATATTTTCAACAAAACCACAAAAGAAAATTTTGAAAAGATATAAAAAGATACCTATCAAGGTACAAGAAGCATACATAATTCTAAATAGATTGGACTGGGAAAAAAGTCCCTTTGCCACATAATATTAAAACACTAAACATATAGAACAAAGAAAGAATATGAAAACTGCAATGGAAAAATAAAATATCAACAAAATCAAATAACATATAAAAGGAAACCTGTTAGGATTATACCTGTCTTCTCAATATAGATTCTAGAAGCCAGAAGGGCTTGGACACATGTGCTGCCGACTTTAAGAAACTACAGATGCCAGCCCAGATTACTGTCTCAGTTAGTATTTTACTGCTGTGAAGAGAAACCATGACCAAGACAACTCTTACAAGAGCAACATTTAATTGGGGCTGGCTTACAGGTTCAGAGATTCAGTTCATTATTATAAGGATGGAAGCCTGGCAGACATAGTGCAGGTGGAGCTGAGAGTTCTACATCTTCACCTGAAGGCTGCTAGGTGAAAACTGACTTCCAGGCAGTTAGGACAGGGGTCTTAAAACCCACACCCACAGTGACACACCTACTCCAACAAGGTCACACCTCCTAATACGCAGCATGCTTGTGGAGCACCTGGCACATGGTGACATAAGCAGTTGTTAGGTTCCTGAGAGTAGACCAATGAAATGGCCTGTACTCCCTGGACCAAGCATATACAAACCATCACGTTCCACTCCTTGGCCCCAATAGGCTTGTTCAAATACATGAATCTATTGGGACCATACCTAGGCATAGCATTTTTAAAAAAGTACATTTAGTCCAACTTCCAAAGTCTCCACAGATATTGCACGGCTCTGGCATCTCATACATCTTGGGGTCTCCAAGACAACTTTAACAGTTACAGCTTCTTGTTCCAATGTCTGGGATTCACACATGAACTTCTACACTCCTCAAAAGGCTTTGGGTCACATCTCCAGCTCTGTCCTCTGTAGCACTCTAGGCTCTGATTGACCCTTAACCCTTAACCATAACCCTTAACCCTTACCCCCTAACCCCCTAACCCTCTAATCCTTTAACCCTAAACCCTAATCCCTAACCCTCTAACCCTAACACTCTAACCCTAACCCTCTAACCCTAACCTTCTAACCCTAACCCTCTAAACCTAACGCCCTAACATCCTAACCCCTTAAACCTAACCCCTAACACTAACTTTAACCTAACCCTAACCCTTAACACCTAACCTTAATCTTCTAACCTTAACCCTCTAACCCTAACCCTAACCCCTACCCCTGACCCTAACCCTAACCCCAACCTTAACCCTAAACCTAAGCCTAACCCTAACCCATAGCACTTAACCCTAATCTTTAACCCTAACCCTGTAAGCTCTAACCCTATCACCAATCCTAACCATAATCCTCTAAACCTAAATTAAACCTTTGTTATATCTGAACAAATTTATTATTTATATTTATATTAAGTTATTAGCATAAATAAATTTAAAAATATGTTCTAACATTTTCTTAACACATTTTCTGGACTTTGAAAAATAGCTGACCGCCCCACCATTGTCAGTTTTCAGAAAACTTACCTGCTGACATTAACTATGAGAAAACTTACCTGCTGACATTAACTATGAGAAAACTTACCTGACAGAGTGAAATAATAACCAGACACATGTCAGGGCTTTTTCTTCAGTTTCTCATATGAAATCTGAGGACTTACAGGACTTGGAAGAAAGATAAAAATCAATAGAGTAGGGAGAGGTAGGTTTATCTGGAAAAAGTACATGGATTCAAGAATAGGAACATTTTAAAAAACATACTTTAAAATGCAAACCTACAGAATTCTGAGATATTTCATTTTAAACACCAGAGACAGAAGACCCATGGATCCAGTGCTTGCATTTTTAAAAGGTGGGAGGGACGGACAAACAAATAAAACTCTCTGACAGACACCAAGCAGCAGGCACAACAATCACACAATTTTATTTCAAACTACACACTGGGACTATGTTGTGCATGCACATGAGCTGTCTGTATTACATCAAGTTCTACTGTTCTCTGTGACAGTGAAATAAGTAACTAGAATGAGGCCCTAACTTCAAACATTCCACTCTGGAAGGTGAGGTTCTCTTTCTAAGCACTGAGGTTTATTCAGGAATCTGGTTTTTTTTTCACCAGGGAAAGATGAAAGTAACAGAACTTCATTGTCACTTTGGTACTTTGGTACTTGGTACTCTGAGGGAAGACTGGAGCCCAGAACTTCCCAAGTTTCATTATTTCTGTGCTGTTGACTGGGTTGAAGAAAACCACAAAGGACAGAGCAGAATGATAACAGAGAGGTTTCAGAAAATGGTAGAAATTAAGACACCCAGAGGGCTTAATACACAGTACTCTATCAATTCATTAGAAGAGGAGGTGGCCTTACTTGGGAAAAGCAAATGATTTAAGAAGATAAACATTTGTAAAGTATGTTAAACCTACAATAGATGCAAATATGCACAGAAATTTGAAACATTTAATATGAAACAAGAGAGAAGAAATACCTTAGAATTACTTCATGCAACTCTATGGTCTCTGTCGACATACGGTGTGTTTCAGTTTTTTGTTTTGTTTTTTGTTTTTTGTTGGTATTTCTTTGAAATATGTAAAATAATGTCTTGTTTTCTTAGACTTCAAACACTCAGAAAAAATTTTAATTGGAAGAAAAGGAGTCAAGAAAAGGGGAATAGTTCTGATTACAGGAAGTCAGAACCATTCACTGATCAGGCTGTTGGAGGTGTCTGGGATGTGTTTGCCTTGAGAATGGTATTTTAAAGAAATCTATTCCTTATGGTATCTTAAGATTTGCTAGGGAAAGATAAAGATAGGTGACCAGTTTGACCCCGGAGACACCCCAAAGGCAGTGGTCGTGACCCTTCTGAGGGTCCAATGATCCCTTCATAGGAGTTCCCTAATACGACTGGAAAACACTGATTTTACATTACGATTCATAACAGTAGCAAAACTATACTTATGAAATAGCAACAAAATATATTGTATGGTTCAGGGTCACTGCAACATGCGAAACTGTATTAATGGGTCACAAAGTTAGGAAGATTGAGAACCACTGTGCAAAGGGGTCTTGACCCACAGGTTGAGAACCAGTGAGTGCTCTAGAGGCGTCTGCTGGCCAGTCTCCAGCATGCAATGCTTTTGTACTTGCTCGTATCTCTTGGTGAAGCATTTGGCATGTCAGGTGTGTTTGGGAGAAGGAGAGCAAGAGAGAGGGAAGAGGAGAGACAGAGAGAGGAAGAGGAGAGAGAGAGAGAAAGAGAGAGCACGAGGGAAAGAGAGATAGAGAGCAGGGAGAGACAGAGATCTGTTGACATATCAGTGATCTTTAGAAAAGATGTCTTGCTGATACTCAGTCCCCGAGAGGAGAGGTGCCAGTGTCTCCCTTACCTCATCACTGCTGCATGCACTTTTGGCCTCCTCCCTCCTGCACCTTATTTCTCTTAAAATGTCCGTTCAATGATAGTATACTGCTGCTTTTCTGTGGCTCTCTGTCTTTGCCAGGGTCTGTCTGCCTGTCTGTCTGTCTGCCTGCCTGCCTGCCTGCCTGCCTGCCTGTCTGTCTGTCTGTCTGTCTGTCTGTCTATTCATCTATCTATCTCCTTTCTGAGAAACCTCCCCAGGTCCACAGTCACTCTGGGACCAACTGTACATTATTTTTACACAGTTCTATTTTTGTAAACTTTCCTATTTTTCTCTACTATTAAATATGCCCAGACATCTCCCATCTCTTTTGATTACTGTTATCCAAAATTCCCCAATTTATTTCTTAGAAATTCCAGCAAGCTATGCCTGTATATCATGCATCATCTTTGGAACAACTGGTCTCTATTTTTTGATGAATACATCCAGCTGACCAATAATTTCTCATTATTTAGGATTGTGTTACCCACAAAGGAAATTAAAATTATGGAATTTAAATCCATCTTTTTCTGAGCTTCATGACTTGGCACTAATAAGTAAATAAAAGTACAAAATGGCCCCTCTAATTTTAACAGTCTGACTGATGTTTTGAGCTTACAAAATTATGAAAAATGACAGCCAAAACCTTTACTTCAGATTTTGGATGAAGATGTTTCCTGGGATTATTGCTATGCATGAGGAACTTCTCTCTCAATTCTGGGCGAGAGCATCCAGCTACAGTGCTGAGCCTGCCCAGCCTCTCAAGGGGACACCGCTAGCTCTGTGTGTACTAAACTAGGCTGACAGGAAGCTTGGGTAGACTCTGTGTCTTCTCATGTGCAAAGTTCAGGGAACAGCTGTGCCTACAAATGAAAAGCTGTTCTTCATTCACATCAGCTTAACAATGTGATGCTCACTTTGGACAGTGCAGTAAACTGCCTCAATTAAATTTTTTTCACTGTATGTAACTAGAGATGCCAGATAAAAATAAAATAAATATTAAGTAAATAGCTACATGAATTGGGAAGCTCAGGAGTGTGCCCACCATTTGATTTTATTTTTTTCAGAAGATATCTGCCGATGAGACCACGGATCCTGCGAAGCTCATGCCAGAGTGAACAGTGGCAGCTGAAAAAATGCATAGCTCCTCAAGAGTCCAGGGGACTGAAAGGAAACAACCTAAGCCATTTTATTTCATCAAAAATCTAGAAAATAGTCATGCTTCCAGTTCAGACCTCAGAAGGGCTACAACTCATTAGTGCCAGAAATGGGAGGACTCCCCATCATGGAAGCAAGTTGTAATCACCTCAGTCTATCACCATACTAAGTAATCCACTGTCCGAAAAAGCAAATGAGATTTTTTTTTTGGTATGGAGAAAGATAGCATCAAATAGACTCTCAAACTAACTATGATTACATAGTAGGTAGGATTTATATAAAAATTGATAAAGAATATACAAAGACCTAGTGAGTGAATGAATATGAAGAGAAATAGACACAGGAGGTCTCCTCAAGAGAGCCAGAAAAAGTCATCCAGTCACTGGCAAGTACAACGAAACTGAACACAGTCTTCTCATCAGGAGAACAAAAACCAGAAGACAGGGAAATGAGTCCAGCCCACTGTTGAGGCTTAGATATGAAAGTCTCCAAATTTCCACTTGCTGAAATCTTGGATGCCAGTTTAGGGGCTTTTATGATTGATTCATGAACCGCCTGACTTCATCAATGAGCAATCGATGACAACACAGCCCACAGGGTTTATTAGAAAGTGGGGCTTCTAGGGGAAAGCAGTTCACTGGGGACGGGTCTTTGGCAAGTATATTCTGTCTCTGGTGCTTGCTGACTTTCTGCTTCCTGACCTTCAGGAGGTGAGCAACTTTATTTTGCCCCAGCCTTCAGCACGCTACTAACTCGGTTGTAGGTTGGGTGAAAGTTTGATATGTAATGGCAAGCTGCAAACAGCATTTCTTAGAAAAATCATTCACAGTTTCTAGCTCCTGAATCCACTAACCTGGACATGTATGTTTTTCAAAATAATCCGATCCACCGTATGAAGAAAACAGACATTCAGCCAGCATTCCTGAATGTAGGAGGAACAGCAGGCCTCACTGACAAGGCTGTGGCCACTTCCACATAAACAGTGAGTGGGGCCGCGCAGCTGTGGAGGTAACTTCTGCATGAGGGACAAACTGAAGCTTGCTTGAGAGCTTAGAGATTGGTGCCACAGACAATGATAGCCAATCGGGAACTACACTTGGAAGACATGGTTGCTTGGGTTGTGGAGGGCATAAAGGGCGCTTCCAGAGCATAAATGACCTTGCTGCCCCATTCTCACCTGCTCCTGGAGTCTGAGCTCTATGCCTTCTCACCCACTGCACCCAAGGGGGACACGGGACAAGACAGAGGACTCAGGAAACACTTGAAGATTTCTCTGTCTCATATACTGTGCTAAGAGTTAGGACAGAGAAAAGGAGCTATGCCCTTAATTAACAATCTAAAGGTAAGAGAAAATACAACAAATTTGAAAGGTGGAGATAGGGGTAACAGTGTTGCTGTAAGGGAACTGGAGCCTAGAGAGTTTTGCAAGTTAGTTCAGAAAAGAATACTTTTCTTTATTCAGATCAGGAAGAGTCTTCCTCAGCATATGTCAGCTTTAGAGTATGAATTTTCCAGTGGTGGTGCCAGGCAGGTTAGCTCAGCTACATTAGCTAGACTTCAAGCAAGTTGTGGAATCAACTTTCCTTGGATTAAACAGATGGTAAAATCATCTTTTGAACCTGGATTCTTTCTCAGCTTTATAAAATCGGAAGCCCTTCACTATCCTGACACAACTCATAAATCCATTTGTAACTTCTAAAAATAGTTATCCTAGGATTTCTATCAACACTGTAAATGATGGTAGAACATTCCAAAGGTGGGAGGAAAAGGATTTCAGAGATCAGAGTAACTGATGGGGAGCCTGGTATCCACCTGCTCAGAGAGTAGGGAGACTTCTGTAAAAAAGAAACTCGGCTTATAACAGGCCATTCACAGGGTGTCAATGCATGAGGCAAAGTCAGGAAATTTCTGGCTGAAAGTTGAGTTCCTTCAGTGAAGCTATCCACTGAGGAATGTAAGCTTCAGGGATGTGGCAGAGAGGATCTGGTGTGCTCCTACTTAGAGAACACTTGCTGCAGCAAAAATGATGTTGCAGATGTTTCCCTTAGCAAATAAGGATCTGAAACTCTTTACACAATGCAAGATTTTCACATGCCTCTCTTTGCTCATTTAGGATGCAAATTGTTAAATGGTTGTTTGAAACCACCTGTGGTTTCACACAACTCGGGTTCTCTGGACAGATGGAGAGCTGGGGAGATAAAACGGGGTGACGAGGAAGAAATGAATCAAGACTCCATAGCTGTTCAAAGTCTCTCTTTTACTTAGGGTAAAGGACAATATAAGCTTTGTGGGCGTGACCCTCCTCCCAAAGTTGCGAGTCTGCTCAGTGGGGCTTCAGCTCCACTGGCTCCACTGTTTGGGTGAATGCTGACTCCACAACTCGGCTGCTCTGCGGGAGGCTGAGGTGTTATTCAGAAGAATGCAGGCAGCTCGTCACCTGCTTAATTCAGGAATTCGTAGCTGCCAGGCGACAAGACACCCCAACGTGGCTCTGTACAGTTGTTGCTTTCCTTCATGACTTATTCTGATTAAAGATTATCTGGAAATGATCTACCATTCAGTCTTTCTTTCTTCATCTCCATACACAAATGTCAAACTACATGAGCAATTTTTGAAAAGGGAAATCAAGGAAGTTTTGTAGCCAGCCCAAAGGAAAAAAATTGAAGCCTAAATGCTTCACACACACACACACACACACACACACACACACACACAAGCTCAGAATTATTCTGGTGAGGCTTGCATTAGAGAAAGAATTGGAAAGGCCATGCTTCACACTCAGCTCTTGCTCAGTTATGTCCTAGTTTTTATGTTTCCTCAAGAGGCTGTGTCCAACTTGACCCAAAAGTTCTGTGCAATCTCTGTGGAAAACAATCTTTTGTCATCCTGTGTCTAGCACCAGTATCTCAGTAGCAGCACTATGGACATGGTGAACCAAGTGATTCTTCACGGGGTGGGGCCAGAGATGGAAAGAGCAGAACATAAGCCACTTCTAGGGCTCGAGCCACTGGAGCCAGCAACATTCCCTCCTGTGCTATACAATCAGAAACTGTCTCTTGGGACTGGAGAAGTAGGTTAATGGCTAAAGATCTTGCCACACACGCAAGCATGAGAACCATAGTTCAGATCCCCAGCATCCACATAAATGCCAGGTAGGTGTGGCAACCTGCCTGTATTTCTAATGCGGGGAAGACAGACATGGTTTGTCTGGGCAAGCTGGCTAGCTACACTAGCCACACCCAAGAACTATGAATTCAACTGAGAGACTCTGCTTCAACAAATAAGATAAGAAGACGCACAACATCAACCTTGAGCCTCCAATGCACATGCATGCACACCACACATGCACATGAGAGAAAGTAAAAAACTTCCCTAGGTACTGCCAAAGTGTCCCCCGCAGGGTGAAATTCTCCCTGGTAGGGAAGAACTGCCCTGTATCTGTGCCTCTGGAAGGACTTTAAATGATAAATTTCTTTTAAGAATTGATTGTTACTAAGTGGTACCATTACACACTGATGAGAATTTTTTTTTAAGATCACATAACCCTTAAGAGGCCCCCACTTCTAAAAGTTTCATCTACCCAAAAGCCAAAACTGTAAACACACACTCAAAAAAGAAAAAAAAGAAAGAAAGAAAGAAAGAAAGAAAGGAAAAAAAACCCCAAAAACCTGCCTTGAACTTTTTCCATAGAAAGGAACAGACTACCTTTTAAGCTTCACAAAGTAAAGATTTAATCTATAAGAGTTGATGTTGATTCACTGAAACTGGGCCTGTGAAATGGCTCAAAGGGTAGAAACTGCTGTTGTCAGAAGATATAAGTCTGATGATCATGGTTCAATCCTAGAACCCACACAAAAGGGGAAGAAAAGCACTTATTCATCTTGCACCATAACATGCACACCCCACATCTACTGTTTGAAATAATAATAAATTAAAGAAAAATAGGTCGTGAGACTTTATACTAGTAACACAGTACATTAAGACTATAAAATAGCTTAGATAGTAACGAAAGAGATTGACACACATTGTGATCAAATTGTTACTACTAAGGATTCCTAGTTGATAAAGATTTTAGACTAAAGAATGAGCCTAAGTGTCTGTCAGGAGCCATCTAGGAGAGGTTAAGGCTAGCAGGTGGCCTTCCTGGAGATGGCCCACCTTTTTGCCTGGCCTAAGATGGATGAGCTCTGAGAGGCCAGGTCCCAAGAGACTTCATCCCAGGATTGCTTCTTGCTGCTGATACGCCTTTCCGGCCACTACTACCTCACCTAAGGATTCTGCTCATCCTGTTGAGCAGATTTCCTGCAAATTAACATAGAGATGAACTTTCATTAATTTATACTATTCAGAGGAATTAATTATCATAGAATTCCTGACTTGATTCAAATAATTTTAGGAAGAAAGTTTTAAGAAATGGTTTTTGTTGTTTTGCAAGAAAGATATAATAAAGTTAGAATCAAGAATAGAATGTACCCACTCTTCATAAAATAGTACTAAAGGCTGGATTATAAGGAATAAAATGAGCTTTCACAATTACACTAAAAAGAGAAATAGGCTTGGGATAACTTTGTGACCAAGGAAAAACATTCATTCTAGGTCAAATCTAAGGATGAAGCCACAGGTGTGCACTGTGATAAAATGAAACTTTTGAACTTATAATTAACACTGATTTGATCTTAATATCAACATCCTTTTGTAACTCCCCTTTTGTATAACATTTTGTCTATGAGGTAATTTTCTAAGAATTTTTGTCTTTAAAAAGGCCAGAGAATAGAAATAAGGTGGTGGCTTGGGGGCTCTGCTCCATTCATCAATTCAAATGTATATATGTATGGCATTTGGGGCTCAGATCCATCCATTGAATGTATATATGTTTGTCTGTTTGTCTGTGTGTAGTTATACATGAACACTTGTGGAGTAGATGAAACAGGTGGTCAGGCCCAAGCAGAATGTGTGTGTATGAATGTATGTGTATCAATGTGTGTGTGTGTCTGTGCATATCTGCCTGTGTAAAGGATTTTAATTCTTCTCCTTTCTTTATAACATTTTATCTATGAGATAATTATTTCTTACACAGAGAACATTTTGTCTAAAAGCTATAAAAAGCTGAAAGTAATCTTAAATAATGGTGGTGTAGCCATTTCCAGCTTCATCTAGTGTGTGTTGTCTGTGTAAGTGACTCCTTTCTTTCCTTTTCTTTTCTCTCTGGTTCAATAGGAGTTAACAAGCTCTGAGCCTCTTTCCTGGGCAGTAAGGGGCTTCTGTCTGGTTTGCCAGAGAAAGGAACACTAGCAATTAGTCCTTTACTTAATTCCCCACTGCTAAACAGCAAGGAAATAGCCTTTGTATTTAAGCACAAATAAGAAACCAGCACTTACTAAAGCACAAATAATAAGAGAGTCACAGAGTAAGGAATCGGCCCTTATTTAAGCACAAATAATAAGAAACCAGTGCTCTCTAAAGCACAAATAATAAGAAAGCTACAGAGTAAGAGACCAGTGCTTATTAAAGCACAACTGATAAGATTATAAGGCCAGAGATCATTCAGTTGTTCATCCAACTCTGTGTTCCACCCCAGAACTGTTCCCCTAAGGCTGGGACAGGCCTCCAGCAAGTAAGTGTCTGTGCACTTTAAGTTATTTAAAATGTCAGTGTTTAAAAAATTATTTTAAAAAACATCTCATGCATCATCTATGCTTTTCTCAAGGGATGGTGGCTCTTTTGGTTAACAAGCTGTACTGTTAGCATCAGCTTGGAAGTCTGTCATTTGTTAAAAAAAAAAGGCTTCTTTCCCCAAGAAAGGTGACCTGAGAGGACTGCACTGCTACAAACATTTTGTAGTTGCATTAGTAAGAATAATTAACTGTGCACAGTAGATCAAACACAACCCTACAAGAAGGGATGGGATTGCTGGATACATTTTTCGAGGATAAAAGAAAAATAACAGGAAGCTCTGAGGTAAGCAAAGAGCTTCTGAAGGAATCTTGGAGAAGGTGGTTATCAGCAGCGTGCCCTGGCCAGGGAGACACAAAGAATTCAATCCTTCATTCCAACTCTAAGACACTGCAATTCAGGTAGTATTCTAATTTATATTAACTATTGTAGTGTGATAGGTTGGAAATGACACAGATCTGTACAAACACAGCCCTTTTTTTAGTATATGTTAATCTTATATCACTGTGCTTTATAGTAACTTTTTGTTCACGTGGACAATGTACACTGTGTTAGAGTTCTCTAGAGTCACAGAGCTTATGGGTAGTCTCTATATAGTAAGGGAATTTATGATGACTTACTGTCTGTAGTCCAACTCCCCAACAATGGTCAGCTGTGAATCGGAAGTCCAAGGACCTAGTAGTTGCTCAGTCCCACAAGCTGGTTGTTTCAGCTGGTCTTCTGTAGAAATAGCTTCCAACAGATGTGTTTGGCAAGTAAATGCAAGTAGGTGAAGAAGAGTGAATCTTCCTCCTTCTAATGTCCCTATGTGTGTCTCCAGAAGGCATGACCCTGATTAAAGGTGTGTACCACCACACCTGGATCTGGGACTTGTTTTGTCCCAGGTTGACCTTGAACTCAGCTATCTCCTTGCCAAGATCTAGGACAGAAACTTATGTCTTCCAGCCTCAAGATCTGGATCACAGGTGAGCCCCACAATTCTGGATTGTAGTTAATTCCAGATATAGTCAACAACCAGGAATAGCCATTACATACATTGATAATAATTGCTCACCTACTACCTCACTTACCTTCCTCCCCACATAGGCCCTTCTACTTCTGTGTCTTTCTGTTGAAATGTAAATTAGGCATATAAGAGAAAATGCAATATGAGAAAAGAATATGAGAGAGAAATTGTATTTCTGAGTCTGAATTATTTTGCTTAACATGATCTCAATTTGGCCCCATTTTCTTGCAAAGATCTGTCACAATTTCCTTCTTTTTATGGCTGAATAAAATTCCATTATGTATATAAAGCATAGTTTCTTTATCTAGTTATCTGTTGAGCATCTAAACTGGTTCTACTTCCTAAATATTGGGAACAGTGTAGCAATAAACACAGATGTGCAAATATCTTTGTGGTGCCCTGACTTAGCCTTCCGGGTATATAATAGATCCAGGGGTGGTATAGCTATAGTACAGTTACATGGTAGTTTCTTTGGGGTATATTCCATGCTGATGTCCATAAGGTCCAAATAATTTACATTTGGTGATTTGCATTCAATTCTTTGTTACTAAGAGGGGTTCGGCTATCAAGGTTTTAGGTTTTTGACAATTTGCATGTGGTATGAAACAGTCTATGACATGTCCCTTAAAAACAGAGTAAAGCAGTATGGTATCCAGCTAGGGGCAGCTGACCTCCTCACCTCTCTCTGTTCCTCACCTGTGCAAATCTCCAAGTCCCTCCTCATTCTACCTGCCCAACCATTGGCCATTGGCTCTTTATTGGTCGATCAAAATCCAGTTGGAGACAAGGACCTTCAACGTGTGGACAAAAGGATTCCTGATTTTGGGGGCTGGATTAATTTAAAACATTAGAACCAATCCCCAACAAAAGCTACAGTAAAATGATTTTCGTTAAAAACATTAACACTCTGGAAGTCTTACTACACCAATACCATAGTGAAGGGAAGAAACTGGAAGTATTTTTTCATTCTTTTCCATACTTTTTTATAACATGCTCTAACACTCATAACTTGCATTTACCAACCTTAAAACACCTTCTTAGACCCTCAAACACTTTCTCAGAGCTTTCGAATCCTTAGACCTTTTATAAACTTTAAACTTTACATTTTTTTCCTATCCAGTTATTCGTCATGAGACACAGGTAGCTGATAACTGGGATCAGTTACTGGAAAGTGAGTTTCTTTAGATAAAGGAATAATAACAAGTTACTTCTTTCACTAGTCTAGTCTTCAAACCCTTCAGAGACCTGAGATGAATAGATTTTACCTGAGTAAGCAGGAAGCATAATTAAAAAGGCCTATGTATCAATTGAAGTGGCAGAGATTTACCAGTTACCTAGATGGCCAACCCACTAGGTTCCTGTGGTGTTGATGGCTTCATTGGGGACATAGGTCCCATGGCAAGATAAGTCTTTGACTGCCAGGCCTGGCAAATCGGAGAGACCTTCCTGTGGAGGCGGGACTTAGGAGACTGACCTTACTTAGTCTTAAGCAGTACAAGGCATGTCCTGTGTCCTATTTGTCCACAGTTTGGCCAGGGTCCTGGCAGTGGGTAAGGCATTGGGGCAGTTATGCCCAGTCATCAGTGTACCACAGTCCAGGTGGAGTCCTTTGTTGTTATGCCCACATCTTCTTGGAAACCTTGAAGGGGCCACTGCTGGGATTTGTGAGTCTCTGTCATGGTGAGTTTAAGCATCTTAAATGCCGTATTCAGCAGGTTCTCTGACAGGTTTGAGGATTAGTACCCACCAAGCATATCCGAGTTAAACAATCTTTGTCTCTTTTTAGTTATCTGCTTGGAACTGTACCTGTATGTTAAAATAAAGTTCCTTTTAAAGAGTAAAGATATAGAGTACAACCATAAATTTTAGAAGACAAAAACTAAGTTCTAAGAAGTAAAAGCAATGTAAGAACTTCAAAATTAATACCAAGTGGGTTACTATATGTTACAAGGTTTGGTTTTTAGGGTCAACAAGCAGGAACATTGTTTTAATTTTTGTTTTTTCCAACCCATAACAGAGGTGGCTTTCAGCCATGTGACTGCCCTTAATTAAGACAGTGGTGAGGCTATAACTCCCCTTCTTTATCCCATATTTAAGATGGAAACCAGCCATGTGTTGTTTATACCATTCCTCCTACCAGCCCGGGTGTAGTTAAGCAGATGCAGTGGGTGATTTAAAAGAACGAGGCTGCTCTTCACAGCCACTGTTGCCGCTGCTGGTGGCTGCATGGATGGGAGGGAGGTGGGGTTAGGGGGTGTGGGGCTCGGCAGCACCTGGGGCCACATGTGCTCAGCCACTGAAGCTGTTTAGAAGTGGGGATGGGTGGTGGGTATGAGAGTTCAGTTTCCAAAATATCTGGACTCATGGAGTTCAGACTGAAGTTGTCTGTGCAAGGTCTGAGACAAATCCAATTCGGATAAATGTCTCAGCAGACACCTGGTAGTATCTGGCCATTGACGTTTAGACCCAAAATTGTTCATTTTCTAGCCTTAGCCAGAACAGAAAGGCTCAGCTACATACAAGCCTGGGGTTGTACAGTTAGGGATGAGGGTTTCCTCAGGTCAAGCATCTAATCATCTTGCCTCTGACTTCTGAATGCTGGGATTACAGTCATGAAAGCCACCATACACAGCTCAAAAATGGAGTCCTGGATATATATTTGTGATTTTGCACCTTTTCTTCTGGTTTTGTTTTTTGAGCTTCATTTGTTTGTTGAGACAGAGTATATCGGTGTAGTCTTGGCTGTCCTGGAACTCTCTCTGTACACCAGGCTTGCCTGGAATTCTGCCTCCCAAGTGCTGGAATTAAAGACATGCGCCACTACCACCTGGACTCTTTTTGAGACTTTATTCCACCTCTTTAGAAACTCTCACACTCCAATACTTCTTGGATTGCTATATATTCTTAGTAATTAGCCTTTCCCTCCTAAGCAACATCATTCTTCATAATTTTTTTTCTTCTGAGTTCTACTTGGTCCAACATTAGTATAGCGATTTCAGAATTCTATTGGTTAAGATATGCACCATAAATATTCTTGTAGACAGCACAAAGTTTAATATTGCTTTTTTACCCTGATTTTTTTTTTTTTTTTTTTTTTTGGTTTTTTGAGACAGGGTTTCTCTGTGTAGCCCTGGCTGTCCTGGAACTCACTTTGTAGACCAGGCTGGCCTCGAACTCAGAAATCCTCCTGCCTCTGCCTCCCAAGTGCTGGGATTAAAGGCGTGCGCCACCACCGCCCGGCAATATTGCTTTTTTAAACCAGTTGAATACTCGCTGTCTTTTAATTGGTGTGTTTAAACCATTCATGTTTAATGTACTTTTTCTGTGTTTAATATTAAAATCTTTGGCATTTCTAGTTATAAATTGAACATTTTTATTATTTACTTCATGATTACTGTTGAATTATTACTCATTCCTTGTTATTCTCTTTGAAAAGCATTTGTTAACATTTAATCAATTTCCCTACATTAGACTTCAAGCACCAAAACCCACTGTCTTAGGATTTTATTGCTGTGAAGAGATACCATGACCAAAGCAATTCTTACAAAGGTAAACATTTAATTGGGGCTGGCTTGCAGTTCCATATAATGTTCAGTCCATGATCATCTTAGCAGGAAGCATGGCAGTCTGCAGGCATACATGGTGCTGGAGAAAGAGCTGAAAGTTCTACAACTTGATCCGAAGGCAGCCAGGAAGGGACTGTCTTCTGCAGACAGCTAGGAGGGTCTCTTTTCCTCCCTGGGTGGAGCTTAAGCACAAGATGTCAAAGCCTACCTCTACAGTGACACACACTTCCTCCAAGGCCATACTCACTCCTACAAGGCCACGCCTCCTAATAGTGTCACTTCCCATGGGCCAATCAAACCCTCACACCTACTTTAATCTTTCTTTAGCTCTTTGCGAAACAGTTGTCCTTCATGATGATAGTGCATCTGAGAAATTTTTTTCTTTTAGAACAGTGTAGTTATCTGATTATACCACATTAAATGGGAACAGACACAGACTTGATTTTTGCAGCATTTACTCATGTCTGCCTGCCAAATGAATTCCTTATCCACATCTATCTTATACTAACTTGCTCAAAGTAAATGACATAACATTTGCTAAACTTGATCCTGAGGTAATGCAGCCAGCTCTACTCTGACTTCCCAGGAGACTCCAGTGCTTGTCCATGCAGTAAAGGACCACATGATTCTAAAATTTCAGGACTTCCTTCATCTGGAGGGCATGTTTTATTCAAGATGAAGGAGCATCACAATTATATTTAATACTAATAGTTTTATTCTGGTGTTTACAGTGTACACTTTTAATGAATCGGAGTCTACCTTCAAATTATATGCACTATGAAGATCTTAGCATAATAAATTCTCAATTTTCCTTCCTAACTTTGTGGTGCTGTTATTAGCATTAGCACATATTTTACTTTTGTATGTTCTGTAAACATAAAAACTAGTGATACAATTTTTACCACTGCCAATTTTCTTTTAGAGAAAGTTAAAATAAAAGAATTATTTAGACTTTCATTTATTTGATTCTTACTTTTTGTTTTGTTTTGTTTGTACAGTATAGATCCAGATTTCTCTCTGGTGTCATAGTCTTTCCTGCCTGAAAAGTATTTTTCATGAAGTAGATCCACTGATTGAATTGAGCACACAGATGATGTATACTCAACATTTGTTTGCTTTCCCAAGTCTTTGTTTTCTTTACTTTGTATGTATAATTATGGAGTAGTGACTTCTTTCTTCCTGTTAAAGACGCCTTCAAGCTGCTGTAAGTTCTGACAATGACTATAATTCTTATTTTCACTTTCTGCATTAATGTTGTTATTATTTCTCTGGTTGCCTTTAAAATGTTTTCTTCTCAGAAATTCAAATATAGCACACCTATGTGTATAGGTTTTTGACAGGCTTATTATTTTGGTTACAGATGTTGCTGGTTGGATTTATGATTTTTAGGGCTTTATATTTTTTAATTTCCAGATCTATTTCTCTTTTTAATATTTTACAAATTTTTAAGTTATGTAGCTGGTATCAATCTTAGTTTTTAAAATTTATCAGCAATTGCTTCTTCAAAAATATATATATATATTAAAGGCAGGTTTATTGGGAAGATGCTTTCTGGTGGGGCAAGTTCATTGGTCCCAAGGACCAAGGCCAGGGAAGTCACCATGGGGAAAATGGGTGGGATAGGAGAGAGAGAGAGAGAGAGAGAGAGAGGGGCATGTGCACTGAGAGAGGAGAAAAAGAGCTCTTTTTTTCAAATGAATATTTCTTCTATTCCTTTATAGTCCTGTTGTGAATTGTGTTATTTTAAAACATCTTCATCTAACCCAAGGAGCTTACTGTGTGCTTTCAGCACCTATAGGGTGGTAACAAGCTACCCCAGGTTAGTTCCTAATGTCTTTTTGTGTGTGGCTTTTCTTGTCAGGTATGTATGCATGTATGTATTATTTTTAAATTTTTATATCACCTATAGTCTACTAGAATATAATCTGAAAACACACTTTTTATAAATTAATTGACCAATATTTCTCTGAGAGAGAGAGAGAGAGAGAGAGAGAGAGAGAGAGAGAGAGAGATCATCTTTAGTTTTACGTAGAGTCTTGTGTGTACAATAACTCTTCACTGTAGATCATGTCACCTGTACTTTGGTAATAGCTTGAACCATACATTATATATATTAAGCTGCCTTTAACTCTCAAAAACATTAATTTTATGTGTCTCAGTCTAACACTAAACTACTAAAAATATTATAAATCCCTTCTTGAAAGACTCCCAGGCTAAGATCTGAAATAGAAATGAAAAATTTAGTACTTAAGATTGGAAGTTAAAGCTGGGCGGTGGTGGCGCACGCCTTTAATCCCAGCACTTGGGAGGCAGAGGCAGGAGGATTTCTGAGTTCGAGGCCAGCCTGGTCTACAAAGTGAGTTCCAGGACAGCCAGGGCTACACAGAGAAACCCTGTCTCGAAAAACCAAAAACCAAAAAAAAAAAGATTGGAAGTTAAGAAATCAGATTTTCATTATCAGTTTATTCTTCAGAAATTTTTTTTGGTCAGCATTTATGTGCTGGCTAGTTTTATGTCAATTTGACACAAACTGGAGTCATCTCAGAGGAAAGAACCACAATTTAAAAATGTTCCATAAGATTGGGCTGTAGGCAAGCCTGTAAGGCATTTTCTTCATCAGTCACTGGTGTGGGAGGGCCCAGATCATTGTGATTAGGGCTGGTGGTCCTTTGTGCTGTAAGAAGGCAGGTTAAGCAGGGTAAGTGATCAAGGCAGTAAGCAGCACCCTTATGTTTCCATTTAGGAGACTTGATCAGGTTTGTCTTCTCTATCAATTAAAGAATTAAAAGGCTGGAAAATTTTGAGAGCCCGCTGGTGGAAGAATGCAGTCTACAAAACCTTTGTTTTAAGTTGCCAGGCTTTTGTCTAAGGTCAACAAATTAGACGGAGGAAGAGATAGCTCAGTGGTGAAATGACTTTTGTGCAAACATGAGGACCTGAGTTCAAATGCCCAGAACCCACCTGAAAACTAGGCATGGCCCTGATGTGTTTGCAACCTTATTACTGTGGAATATGAGGAAGACAGACAGCTCTTAGAGCTGGCTGGACACCAGTCTCACAGAATCAAGAAGGTGTATACACGTGTGAGTGTGCATGAGTTTGTGGGTGTGAGTACATATATGAGTTGGTGTGTGTCTGTGTGAATGTGTGTGTGAGATGTAGGGTGAATTTTGGTATGGAAGCAAATGGGTATGGCCTGTCTGGATTTGATGAGGAAAACAGTAGTCATTCTGCATATTTTGAATTTTAAGTGTCTAAGATAAAATGAGAAACTCTGTGGCTTTTACAAGAGCAGGTAGGACGGTTGTCAGGAGCAGAGAGCACAGTTGTCAGGACAGCTACCTGAAAGGCAAATGGGCTAACGGCAGGGAGCACTAGATTTCTGTAGTGTCCACAAACTGAGAGCTCCAAGGAAAGTTTCATAGCTTCTGTGTACATGCAGCCAGAAGTGTGGAAAGACTCGTATACACATCTGAGCCACAACATCCAAGACTGGCCTCTGACAAGCCTGCCTTTCCAAACTTCATGAGGTTTCTTATCATTCAAGTCTAACCCAAGCAGAAAAATGGGACGTTCCAACTGGAGTACAAGCAACCCAGGCATAGATTAGACATTTTTATGGGACAGATCTTGATTCAAATGTGAGTGCATAGTACCCTCCGTTAAGTCATCTCACCCCTACTTAGCCACAGAGTTCATATAGTCTTCCACATTAAAAATCCACTTACTATAAAATTTTTCTAGCACAATTACTGAAAATATGACCATGGTTCCTGTCAGTTACAATCTATTTCTTTTCCTTTTTTTCTTTTATTTTATTTATTGACATTCACCCTGAACCATACAGTTTAGTTGCCATACTTTTTGGTGTCTGATATCACAGGCAAACCATGCAGTTATCAATGAGGTAGTGACGGGCCTGAAGAGAGGCCTAGCCTCACCTTCTGCATAGCACAGCCTAGTGTGTTGATGTGAGGCTGGTTGCATTGTGAGGGACTGGCTTCCTGCCTGGGATGTTCTCCTGCCTCTGTCTGCCCCCTAGTGGAAAGGCTGAAGAATATGTGGGAGTTCACCGAGGGTGTCCTAGCGAGGTCTGAAGTAAGGCTTCTGGAGACCTTCTGCAGCCATTGTTTTCAAGCTTGGTCTCTTTAATTCGTATTTTGGAGAATACGAATGCCAGTTCATTGAGTATCCTGCAGCTTCCCTAGAATGAATACTTCCATTTTAGTGTGTTTTTCTGAGGCCTTCCGTCTGCCTGTGACAACCTTAATCCCCACGGCACGGCACTTTCTCGTGCCAGACACTTTTCCCAGGACGTGAAAACTATTTTTGGAATCCCACAAACTAAAGAGTACTACCACACAGTGCTCTGCTATTGAAAATGCTGAGACCACAAAAGCCCTGTGTTTCCCAGAATGTGTCTCTGTGATTTGTCCTTTATTCACAAAACCCTGCTGGTTGCCAGATGCTATACTTGGTTCTAGAGACACACAAACATTTGGCAAGGCTCCTTCCTAGGGAAGCCTGTGGCTCAGAGAAGGAACAGTCTATCCTCGATTGCCACAGGACTCGGTCTGTGTCCCTACATACCTACGCTGTGCTGCAGAAGCAAAAACGATGGGCGATTGGTTCCAAATTCTAGTCACAACCAAGCTAAGCCAGCGAGTGCTTCGTTCAAATGACTCAGGTAGATAAAGAGGCCAGCACAGGCCGTCATAACACCACACACCTCTAGAGTACCCGAGCTGTGCTAGGAGCCTCTGATGTCACCGGGTATTTTCATCCCTCCCTTTGCAGATGTTGCTAAGGGGCGGCCAGCTTCTCTGTGAGCTCCGTTAGATGACAATCTACATGTTCTTCCTGCTCTGGTGACACTCTTGCCAGCCCTCTGCACTGCTTTGGTCATTTCAAGCCTCACCTCGGTGAATTTTACTCTAAAATTTATGCTGTAACTTTTGGAAAGAGCGTTATACCATATGGAATATTTTGAAATTTACAACGTATGAAAGAAGCTTGTAATTTGAGAATTGGAAATCTTGTTTAAAAAAAAATTATTACAAGAAGAGGAAATGAGCTCCTCATTCCCTGGAGTCAGTCCATAGAATTGAGAAGGGCTGACTTTTGTTGTATGTGAAATCTCAGCCGTTCATTTATTTATCAGATATCGATAAGATTCTTCACAGTTGCTCTGCATGGCGTTGAGCAGCAGGGATGTAAGACAGGCTCGTCTCTGGGAACGAGGGAGAGAAGCCCATGCATACAGCTCCACTCTAGGATGGGAAGACTTCTACAATCTGTTTTTGTCTTTTATTTTTTGAAACAGAAATGGATTCCAAGAAGTTGGTGGGAATCTATTAAAATGAATTACTGAAGCTGCAGTCTACTATATGCAGAGAGAAGATGGCTAAGAGTGTGAAACAGTAATTCACAAGCAAGAAGAAGCATTGTTATTTTTATTCAAAATAAACAATGCACCAGGGGGTTGCCTTCAGGGCCATTTGCCTTATGTGTTGTTTTGTAGCACACTCTTGGGGCAGCCTAAATGCCATGACTCTGATATAGTTACTTTTATTGTCTAGACGGCCATTCTCCTGTTGTCAAGCTCCAGGTGTGCTCTGAGACTCAGGTAAATGATGACTGGTTCTCACTAAACTTGACAATCCCTTATCAAAAGCTGGACTAAGCTTGGCCAGTTGAGCCATGAAGGGATGGATATCTGCAGTGGATACTTTAGGGATGGTTTTCTTCACTTGGGTACATTAAAAAGTCCACAACAGAAAAAAGTTTGTCTAAAGTCATACCAGTCAAGCTTGGATGCTTTTCTCTTGGTACATAGCCCTGGACAAAACCTATCTAGAACCAAGCACAGTGAGAAGACAGACTTCTGGTTCCTGTGTGTGTGTGTGTGAATATGCCATATTATAATATTATATATGGTATATTTTATATATGGATATATATGATCTATGTATGGTATTAAGTTCTTATGTTAAACTGACACGATAATTTCTATTTGAATAGATGGACATGTTTTATTTGGAAAACACTGGATTTTCCTGTATTTGTAAAATTCTACACTAATAGTCTAGTTCATATGTGAATCCTTCTATTTAGGGAAAAAATAAGAAAGACCAGGCTGATTTATTAAGGCAGCCTATTTTGGTAAGTTCAGCTTCTCATTCCTACAAGACTCTGTGACCTTAATTGGGGCCTACTTCTTTCAACCAGAACACTTGGTGACTTTCCAGATCTAGTAAAAATATTTTAAACATCTATGACTTACAAAGCAACAAGGGGACTTAGGAAGAAATAACAATTCTTTTGAGGAAGGTAGAAGAAAGAACATCTGGAATTTGAGACAGTAAGTGTTCCTGGAATTTCCAACCCCAATAAGCCCTTATAAAAACACACACAATCCACTTATTATAATTATAAGCTATATGCCTAGATTGGGCAGATACAACACTATACTAACTTATTCCCCAGCTATAAGACCCCCTTCCTACTTGCAGTATCTCCTGGCTACATGGTTTTCTCATTGCGCATTCTCCTCCTGCATCCTCTCTCCTTTCCCTCTCGTGCTCTTCTCCTTCTCTATCTGCCCCTACTATTGAACCTCCAGGCCCACCTTTCCCCTCCACTGCCAAATCACAGACTCTAGTCTTTATTGACCAGTTAAAATGAGGAGAAAGTTCACACCTAAGTATTTGTTGGAGTGCTAGCTTGGGGCAGCCCTCCTGAGAAAGCAAAATTAACATCAGAATGTTAATCAACCCACAACAGGACTGAATAAATTTGGAGTGTTGTATGGGAGATTGGAAAGGAGAGTGCAGTGGATGGGCAATTACTGAATGCAGAAGAGGATGGGAGACTTCACAGATTGTGGGGCCTAGAGGAGAGAGAGTCCAGATGGGGAAGAAAGAAGGAATGAGCAAGTGAAGAATGTCAGCACCTGTAGGCTCCTTGTGGGCAGACAGAGGGGGCAGCCCCATGTGGGTGGAAAACATGGACAGAAAGCAGAAAAGCCCCTTCCAGAGGACTTGAAGGGCTTTGAACGCAATAGCAAACACTTGGGATTTCTATCTGTAAGTCATTCTGAGCCTGGGAGTACCATGATTTGTTCTGTCTTTCCTAGGAGAGGTTCTGGGAATAGAAGGAAATTGTAAAAATAATTAATTAAATTAAAAATTTAAAAATGATTGGAGAGGGAAAGAAAGTTAAATTTAGCCTATTATATAAAGGAAAAACCATCACTACTATAGAAGAGAGAATCTGTTTGAACGAAAAGGTTGTCATGCACATGTGTGGTATATAGCATGCCTGCATATCTAGAGCTTGGGAGGCTAAGGCAGAAGAGTAGAGAGTTTGAGACCAGCCTGACCAGTTACATACTGAAACCTTGTCTCAAAAATAAAAAAGAAAGAGCAGGAAAAAAGAAGAAGGAGACCAGAGAAGGAAGAAAAAAAATGGGAGGAAAGGGTACTGCTTTTAAGTGGGGGTAGTTCTTAATAATTAATGGTTGAAATTAATTGTAAACAGTGCCAAAGTTTACAGAAAGAGTAAGAACATGTTAGCTAAATAAAGATTGGGGATTTGAACATTAAAAAAAAGCAATTTGGTTTGTGTCTGACCTCACATACTTCTTGTAACAGGCTGACTCTGCTGTATTTACAAGTACCATTAACTAGTGCTTGTAAAACACAGAATATGTTTTGGAAAGCAAAATGCTTTTCTTTAATGCTTCAGACTCATAAATGTAATTATGGGGAACACATAATTTGACTCTTCTATTAGTTCCTTGTTGGGGGAGGTGTTCTTTGTAATAAAAAGGCATTTGTCTCATGCTACTGTCTTACACTTATTTATTTTTTTTGAATTCAGAATATATGGTTTGATTAGAAAATTGAAGATAGAATGTTCTTCTAGTGTAAAGAGAAAATAGCTGATGGAAGACAATAGTAAGAGAAATATAGTTACAGAGAGATAGCTTCTTCCACTTTAGCAGGACAGCTACTAGAAGGAGTAGAGCTAGAAATAAGAAATTGGGGACAAATGGTATTGCCCCACTTCTACAGGACCACATGGGCATTTGTCTTTGCTCTCATAAAGCTGTCATCTACACATTACTGACTGCTTTGCACATGGTGCATGGCATATGCATATTTCTACTTCAGAAACCTAACAGATTGTCACTATTAAAAAAGTCACAGAAATTTCAGGCACAGAAACAATGGAAATACTAAGTCAGGATGCCAGATTAGGTGTCTGCTGAGGTCCAGAAATGTCTGTTTCCTGACTGCAATCTTCTTGCTTTGTTCCCATGGCAGAAGGAATACCCGAGCTCTCCATGAGGGATACATACTTGTGACTTGATAATCTGCTAAGGCTCGTAATCACATTACCCTGTGGTACCAGTTACCATACACATATTTCAGGAGGGCAAAAACATTCACTTTAAGCACAGATTATCTAGTGTTTCAATGACTCAATCTCAAAATTGAGAAGGAAATCTGAGTGTCTAGGTCTTTGGAGAAGGCTGGGGCTAATGCTGACAATGTATGTAGCTGTCCAGCAGGCGCGAAGAACTGGGTACACCTGAAAGAGAGACTGAGAATGAAATTGGACTATGAAACAAAGACAACATTTCTACTCAAGGCTCAAAGTTCAATTTTTCAGCTCTGTGTTTATATAGGCAAACCCCAAAGACCTATCCCTTTGTATGCTGGGTTCTGTTGCTTTGTTTCAGCTGAATTGAGTTGCAAAGTAAACTAGTAGGCAGTCAGCTCCTCAAGGCTCCTTAGGAAATGCAGTTCCAGCCAGGTTGTAAAACCGTGGGAGGTGTGTTTTAGCCAACTCAAGGCTGGGGTAAGAGCACAAGAGTAGAAGCAGCAGATGGGTCCCTGGTCAAGGTTTAGGCTGGGCAGATCGTTCCAGTTCCATGTTTATCCCTAAAAAATACACTTTTAGAAAGCTATGTGAGGGCTGGCAATGTGGTTCAGAGAGAAAAAAGCACCACATAAACCTAAAGACCTGAGTGCAAGTGCCAGAGCTCATGCAAAGGTAAAAAGGACCAGTTCCGCAAAGTTGTCCTGATCCTCACACATGTGCCGTAATATGTATGTGTCCACACATTCATCATACACTATACACACAACAAAAATTAATGATTTTTGTCAAAAACTTTAAAAATAAATGTTATATGAATACCATATTTTAGTACATTGGATCTTATACAACAAATTGCACTATAGATAATTAACATTAATGTAGCAATCTCTTTGCATGTTATTTAAAGTAATGTACATATTGGCCGATATGATGTGAGTAGTATGATCCCTATTGTTCATATGAGAGAAGTGACGCTCTCAGAAGAATGGAGGAGTGACATACCAGCATCAGAGGAGTCTACGCGAGTGCCTGTTTGTGGTCCAGGAGGAAGGGGCTATGAACATGAGAGCTGAGTAGCAGAGCTAGTTGGCACCCAATGGACAGGAAGTGGGGACTGAAGAAGCTCAGAGAAGAGAAGTGGGACCAAGGTGGATGTGGAAGGCAACCTGAGAGATGTAGGCGTTCCCCGAAAAGCTGTATGAGATCTGTGCCATGACTAGCTTAGGAACAGTAAGTCCTCAGCACAGTTTTGTGCTGTCTTTCTTGGTCTCACCTAAGATGTAAACCATCCCTTTGTCTTGTATCCAGTCTGTATAAGTCACCCACCCCTGTGTTGCTCATCACTGTCTCTGCCTCAAATCTACTGTCACTGCAGCTCTGTGTTCAGATAACCCTTCCATAGAAACCCATTGCTGCCACAGTGCTTGTGTTTTCTGGCTACCTTTATCTTACTGTGGGGTGGCATTGCCATCTCACATCATCACAGGAAGAACAGTGCATGTGATATTTTAAGGGTAAAATGTTACTTTTACTGTAGCATATGGTTAAACATTGCTGTTAACCTGTTATTGTGTTTAATTTATAGGCTAAAGTTTATCATCAGCATGATAAACTTTATTCATGTACAGAAAAACAGCATGCATAAGGCTTGGTGCTATTCCATTGGAGTCTCATCATGCATTTCCCATGGATAAGGGATTACTAGTACTACTGAAGGACAGAGCACAGTACAAAAATACATGCTGAACACACTCACCAGACTTAATATGTTTATGCATACACATAGTTCAAAAGGAGAACATGGAAGCCATCATTTAATCAAAGCCTCCTTAGTAAATATGCTTTCCATATATGTGCAATTTTCAGGCAACTAAAGCTTAAGTACCAAAATATTTTTAGTTAAATTTGTTTCATAAGGGAATATTTCTACAATGAATTAATCCCTATAAAGCACCGAACACAAGTCCTAGCACATGGAGTTCAATAAGTGTTAGTAATTTCTAATGTTAATTAAGTGTATTATGTAAGTGCCTGCCTTAGGAATCAGAGTAAACAGAGTATAATTACTGCTCTTGATGGCCCAAGGTCATCATAAATATTAATTATTTAATGAGGCTATGAGCACAAGGACATCTTGGAAGTTACCAGGAATTCTGGGGTTGGTGGCTCCTACACAAAACAGCTCCAATGTGAGGGATGGCTAATGGAGGGACTGGCAGTCAGCTAACTACTGCTCACTCTATCAAGCTGTTGGTTCTTATGGCTGTCAATGCGCCTGCACTGGCTATTTCTCACCTCACAATTTCCTACCACTAAGCATCTCTGAGCTGAGACATTGAGCTAATTAAATATTGGAAAAACATACAAACAAACAAGGACTAGTGTATTTAACATACCTCAACCCATTTCCTGATTGTTTAGAAACCCTGAAGTTTCCAGAGTGAAGTCTGTAAGTCTATCCAGGTGTGATGCTGCATACCTATAATAACATCAATCAAGAGGCTGAGGCAGGAGGATTACAAGTTTGAGGCCAACCTGAGCTACATAGTGATATTCTGTCTCAAAAAATAAAGTAAAGGAACAGGTAAGAGACCTACCTGCCCTCAGAACTTGCCCATGCCCTCAGTTTGGATCCCAGGAAAAATTAAGAAGGTCCTCAAAATCAAATGGGTAGTGTCTTAGTTGTGGATTCTACTGTCGTGAAGAGACACCATGGTCACAGCTCTTATTTAGTTAGAGCTGGTTTACAGTTCATAAGTTTAGTCTAAAATCATCATGGGGGAAGCTTGGAATTAAACATTTCAAAACCAATAGTCACATAACAGAGATCTTTCTGGAACTGCTTCAATGTGTCAGAAGCAGATCTAGTGTTCTGATGCTCTGTTGAATGGCAAGGAGGTGGAAATGGAGGATGGTCTAGAAAGATTGCCATGTGAATTTTAAAGATACTCATCTCTACCCTATCCAATATGTGTCTGTATTTAAATAAATGCTAGTGTTTAAATAAAACAAACACTCTCAGAAGCTTGAGGGAAGCACCTTGGAACCCTCTCTTACACCTCAGAACACAATGGGGTTGGTCCTCTCTGGCCAAGGATCATTGAATCTGTTAGAGCATCTCCTGGAGTCCTTGTCTGACTTGAGAGGGTCTTTACTGTGCTTGAAGCTCTAGTTCCTCTTGGTCATTTTTGGTGCCTCTTACTGTCTCAAGTGAAACAGACTGTTTTAGAACTAATGTCTAGGCTTACTCCATATCCCTATAGCAATGGGCTTCCAGGAGCCAACAGAAGTGGAGGCGTGGCTGTACTCTCTGAGTCTACTCCTCAATATTGTCATCACCTTAGCAACTTCCCAAAGATTAGACAGTTAATTTGTAGCTTGTGGTTCCACATCCATGGATTTCTGCTTGAAAAACCTGGGCATGATATACACACCTATAATCTCAGCCTTCAAGAGGTTGAGATGGGAGGATTTTCAATTCAAGACTACTCTGGACTACATGTGAGATTCTATCTTAATACATCACTGTCTTCATGGAAAGAAAAGAAATGGAAAGGAAAAGGAGATGTAGAAGGATATATAGGTCAGCCTATTTGTGGTCTGATGAAGCAAGAATTTTTTCTATTCAAAGCAATAAAACATCCATTGCTCTGTGTTAAGAATCAGAGCTTTTGCTCAGTGCTTTCTTTTTTTAAAAAAATATTTTATTTATTTTATATATGTTAGTACACTGTCATTGTCTTCAGACACACCAGAAGAAGGCATCAGATCCCATTACAAATGGTTCTGAGCCACCATGTGGTTGCTGGGAATTGAACTCATGACCTCAGCAGTCAGTGCTCTTAACTTTCGAGTCATCTCTCCAGCCCTTGCTCATTGTTTTCAATATCTGACCAGTAACTTGAGTTTAGATATGATCATCAATAGAATTGCCATGATGGCACAAGTGACTTTATAAGGACAAGTAGAGAAACCTCATCATCACATTTGCTTTGTCTCACTAGGTTTTGTCCTCATCATGTTATGATGTAGCAAGAGGGCCCTTATCAGATACTGTTGCCATGTTCTTGAAATTCCCAGTCTCCATAGTCATGAGCCCAACAAATCTATTTTCTTTAAAAACTTATCTAGACTGCAGCATGTGGTTATAATTACAGAAAATGAACTTTTGTTTTGTTTTCTAGTTTTTTTCCTTTTTTTAAGATTTATTTATTTATTATATGTAAGTACACTGTAGCTGTGTTCAGACACCAGAAGAGGGCATCAGATCTCTTTATAGATGGTTGTGAGCCACTATGTGGGTGCTGGTATTTGAACTCATGACCTTCGGAAGAGCAGTCAGTGCTCTTACCCACTGAGCCATCTCTCCAGCCCCTTTGATTTCTAGTTAACTTGCAGATAGAAACTTTTATTTAGGGCCAGTGAAATGTCTCAGTGAGTTGATGATTTGAGTTTTAGCTCCAGAATAGATATGGTACAAGGAGAGAATTATCTTCTGAATGTTGCCCTCTTGTCTCTTGTAGAGCATGCTGGTCTCAAACTCAGAGAGATCCACCTGCCTCTGCTTCTAGAGTGCTGGGATTAAAGTTGTGTTTACATCACCTGGCTACAACAGAATTCTTAATTCTTTTGCTTACTTTATAACTAAAACATGACTCACTTGCAAATACTTACCTGATAATGACATATACTTTATCACTAGAATATCTTTTTATGCGGACAGGTACTGTAAAATGCTGACATAAATCCATGACCCTATGACTTTAATGGGACTACCCATTTCTTAAGGGACAGTCACTGAAGCCCATCAGAGTCTTTTCTTGGAATATGTTAACCATTTCTAAACTAAACCTCTTAGTTGTAGCATTAAAAACAATTTGAAAGGTATGAGTCTCCTTTTCCCTTGCCTTGAAGTCTGATGAATACAGTCATCACTAGAACTTCAGTTCAGAAAAAATGTATCCACTACATCTTTCATGGAAGTAAAAACATCTTTTCTTCTTTTAAACATGGCAGCATGAGACTTGCACGAGCAGCTTGACCGACCATGAATGAAATACTAGCTGTTATTGAATGGCTTCACGACTGTTTAAGTTTTGAAAGTGTTGTTTTACCCTGTAATTTCAGGATGGATTCATTAAGAAACATTATCAAGGGTTGAAGAAACGGTTCAGGGGTTAGGAGCACTGACTTCTTTTCCAGAGGTCCTGAGTTTAATTCCCAGAAACCACATGGTGGCTCACAACCATCTGTAATGTGATCCAATGCTCTGTTCGGGTTTGTCCGAAGACAATACAGTGTACTCATATGCCTAAAATAAATAAATAAATCTTTACAAAGTGTTCTTTAAAAAAAGAAACATTATCAAGCCTATTCTCAAAGCTATTTTGTCTAATAATGGACTTAGTGCAATTTCTTCTATTCAGAAACACTGTACCCCTGAACTTTAAAAGAAAAAAACCTGTACTAAAACTTGGCCATTCTTAAACCACTGAGCTGATGTGCAGCAGGGCAGGGTAGAATATGATAGGTGTGAATGGAATTTCCCTTCTGCCCTCTGAAGGTTTGCTGGAATAAAATGTCTAAGATAAATTAAATGGGAGAAAAGTGTGTGAATGCATTATTGTCCTTAAGTATAGCCCAACGTGATTCAGTTGGTTTTTGCCCCACACTTTCTAGGGGAAGTGAAGTACAGGAAATGCCAGAAAGCAGCAAGCTGGGTTTTTCTCTTGTTGTTGTTGAGTTTTTTGGTTTGTTTTGCTTTTATTGTCAACCTTAAACAAGTGAGGCTCATCTTCAAAGAGGACTTCTAAATTGAGAAAAGGCCTCCATCAGATTGGCAAACATGTTGGGCATTTTCTTGATTAATTACTGATGTGAGAAAGCCCAACGAATTGTGGGCAATGTAAACCCTGAGTAGGTAGTCCTTGGTCATATGAAGAAACAAGTTGAGCCAACCGTGGGGAGCAAGCAAGCAAACAGCATTCCTCCATGGTCTCTGCTATAATTCCTGCTTCCAGGTTCCTCCTTGCCAGGGTTACTGCCCTGATTTCCACTCATGATAGACTATAAGTTGTAAGACAGAATAAATAAGGCCTTCAAGTTGGTGTTGATTGTGATGTTTATCACAGCATACAAAATAAATTAGAACAAACAGTACAAATCATTTAGGGAAAGTCACAGGCTTGAAGAATATACAATAGTTTGGGACAACATGTATTTGCTCTGCAAACTTTGTGGGTAATATTGTGTCTAATCTTGAGAACATCCTACCTGAGGGTTGGATCCATTACTACATCTGATGAAAATCTGACAGAAGGCTGAGGAGTTAGAGGGACACCTGTTGCACTGTGCCTGTCTTCTAGCTCTTAACTGCTAAATCACAACCTGTATTTTTTTTTTTTTAAAAAACAGCATCTGTTATTTGTGATAGTCCTTACCAGGTAATGTGATACAATTTTAAAGCAGTTATTTCTTTCTTCACTAAGAGAAGCAGTTAGGGGGCTGGAGAGATGGCTCAGTGGTCTTCTTCAATGGCACAAAATGCCTGGTTCTCAGCACCCATATTGGAAGGTTCACAACTGCTTCTAACTCCAGCTCCGGGAGACCAGACACTTCTAGTCTCTGAAGGTGCCCCCACTCTCCTATACACATACTAAAAATAAATAACAAAAAAAGTAAAAGCAGTTGTCAGCTTGCCTTAATATTGCATTTTATATATTTTTTGTTTCTAAAAACAAACAAAAAGGTGGGTTGAATATTAACAAAGTTCAGAGTTAGAATGACCAAGTGAAAAGGGTGTCATTGAAATCAACACAAAATGCTAATTGCTAGAATTGTCTTAGTCTCAATCTCTTATTAATCCTATTGATGTAAAAAAAACCCAGTTTACCAGTGTACACTTACTGTTGTCACCTATCTTGCATAGGCTCTCTAATAACACTAACAGCAGTGACAGAAATAATAACTAATGTTTGTTTATTTAGTGTCTCTTAAGTGACAGGGCCTGCACAGTTTTAAATATTTCATCCATAATTTTGCAGTAGTCCTGAAAGGTATGTGTTAGTCAGTTTTACAGATGAAAGTTCTAGGATGTTGTCTAGAACTCCATTGGTTTGGGACTCAGAGCTGGAATCTGAGCCACTCAGTATTGAATTCTAAGTGTTGTGTTGTTTACTACTCATCCTGTCTTGGGTGGCTTGCCATTCTCGGAGTAATAAACTGATGTTTGCTACATGAAACTTTAGCCTAAATATCTAAAGAAGTACTATGCATCTTTTCTTATGCCAGCATGAATGTAAACATCTCTCTACAGCCAAAGATGACACAAACATTTAGGGAAGAAAAAAAAAATCCTTGCATGTTGCAGGGCACCACCAGTGCAACCAGGGATGTCACACACCCTAGCCTCAGTGACATACCTTTAAAGAAAAGACATTTGAGGACAAAGGAAGCATCTAATGCTGGACTTCTTGTGAAAGTACATGTGATTAATCAACCCAACAGATAGGCATAAAATTTCATTCTGTAAAGTTTTATACAGGAAAGTAAACTAATTAAGTACTGCCTGGGAGTTAACGCTGTGCAAAGTACTCAGGCTTCACTATGATTCGTCTTTCTTCTCAGCACTTCAGAGCCAACAGCTGCCATTATACTGCCATTATTCACTATGATTCGTCTTTCTTCTCAGCACTTCAGAGCCAACAGCTGCTCCATTATACTAAGTCACTCAAAGAAGTTTCCTTTGAGATTTCAACAGATACCATTGAAAAGGTCTTGGTAGACATTTTAGTGTTATTTTATTTTTAAGATACATGCATATAAATGCAGTGAAACAGTTAAGAAACTGACCAAAGTAGATTAACATTGCTGTTATTGAGTTGCAGCTATTCAGGACCCAGTTTTCCCTATCACTTTATGGTGAGGGAGGACATTTTATTTATTATTCTTGTAAAATATACATAATATGAAAGCTATCATTTTTATCTTTTTAAGTTGATAGTTGAGTGGCATTAAGTACATTCACAGTATTGTGGGATTATGACTCCCATACATTATCATAATTCTCTTACCATTACAAACTAAAATTCTATACCCAATAAATGCTAACTCTTCACTTCTCCCTCTCATAGCCCTTGGCAATCACCATGCTATTTCCCATTTGATGTCTCTAGGTTCCTTGAACAAATAAAATCATATATTTGTCTCTTGGCAACTGGGTTATTTCTTTTTGTGTATAATCATTGGGGCATCTACATTCTGGCATGTGCCACAGCTTTTAGTCTGAATTATGTTCCATTTGTATATAGTGTGTGTTCACATATGTTTGCATGCGTCTCTTGACCAAATGTTGATCTTGGGTATTGTTCCTCAGGTAACACACTCCTTGTTTTTGAATCCAGGTCTCTCACTTGTGATCAGTAATTTAGGCTAGGCTCTCTTGACAATGAATCCCAGGGCTCCACCTGGCTCCACCTCACCAGAGCCGGAATTACTGGAAGAACATCATATGCCTCACTGGTGTTTTGGAGTTTTGTCATATGTGATTGTGTGTGTGCAATTGTGTGTGTGTGTGTGTGTATGATTTTGTGTGTGTTTCTAAAAACAGTTTGGATCTATAGTAAAGTTTTCAAAAATTTTTTTTTTTTTTTTTTGGTTTTTCGAGACAGGGTTTCTCTGTGTAGCCCTGGCTGTCCTGGAACTCACTTTGTAGACCAGGCTGGCCTCGAACTCAGAAATCCTCCTGCCTCTGCCTCCCAAGTGCTGGGATTAAAGGCATGTGACACCACTGCCCGGCTCAAAAATGTTTTAATAAATATTTATTATACAGAATAATGAGATTTATTATAGTGTTTTCATGCATGTATAAATTTTGACAATATTCCCCAATCCCCTTAATTTCGCTTGGGGTTGCATTGACTGTTGATTGATTTTGGAAGGATGGCCATCCCATGAGCAGGTAAGATCTTTCCATCTTCTAATGTCTTCTTTAATTTCTTTCTTCAGTATCAAAAGTTTTCCTTATAGAGGTCTTTTACTTTCTTGGTTAGGTTTAATTCAAGGGATTTTTTGTTTGGAGTTTTAAAGTCTTATGAATGGGATTATTTCCTTGATTTCTTTCTCAGTATATTTTTCATTGTTTTATAAGAAGGCTACTGACTTTTATGTCATTTTTGCACTCTGTCATTTTGTTGAAAGTATTTATCCATTCCTTAAGTTTTCTGGCAGAGTTTTTAGAGTCTTTGATGTCTAGAATTATGTTACCTGCAAATAGAGATACTTTGACTTCTTCCTTTCCATATTATATTCCTTTTATTTGCTTTATATTGATCTAGCTAAGATTTTTCAGTACCATCTTGAGTAAGCGTCAGGAAAGTGGGAACCCTTGTTTTCTCCATTTAATATGTCAGATATGGGCTTGCCATATAATTATGGTGAGATATGTTCCTTATATTCTGAGTTTTGTTGGAATGTTTGACATGATTGACGTTGGTTTTGTCAAAAGCTTTCCAGGTCTATCAAGATGTCATATGATTTCTATTCTATCAAAAACAAGAGATCATTTGTGAAATTTATAAAATTTATTGACATATTGAACCCGCACTACATCTCTGGAATAAACCAGCTTGATCATTGTGAGTGATTTTTTGATAAATTATTGAATCAAGTTTGCAAGTATTTTTAAAGAAATTTTGCATATATATAAATTTATATATAAATGTATAAAAATATATATTGGAGATTGGTCAGTAATTTTTTATTTTGTTTTTTATCTGGTTTTGGAATCCAGCTAATACTAGCTTCATAAAGAGTTTGGTAATGTACCTTTCCTTTGCTATTTAATGGAATACTTTAGAAGCATTAATGTTAGTATTTCATTGAAGGTCTGGTAATTTTTTAATGGTAGATATTTGATTATTGCTTCACTTGTATTGCTATCTATAAAGCTGTTCTTTTTTTATGTCTTCATGATTTACTTTTGGTAGGTCATATATATCTAGAAATCTATGTATTTTTAGAATATTACAGTTCATAAGAATATATGATTTTTAAGGTAAGAACTAACACTTTTTCTGAATATCACTAATGTGTGGTAATAGCTCTCCTTACCCTCCAGTTTATTTATTTTGAGATTTTCACCTTATTTTTTGTATTTGTTTTGAGCATTTTATATGTGAATACTATATTTATATAATTTTCATCCCTCCCTTTCCCCAATCAACCTCTACCAATTTTCTATCTCAAATTCATGCATTATTTTTCTTTTCTTTCTCTCTTTTCTCTCTCTCTCTGATCCCTAACCGCCCTAACTGTAACACTAATTATAAACCTAACCCCTAACCTAACCCTAAACATAACCAACCTAACCCTAATCCTGCATATGAAGAAACATCATAGTCTTAAATCTAATCCTAATCATAACCTAACTCTAAACCCAAACCCTATCCCTGTAACCCTTCCCATTCTAGCCCTATCACCTAACCCTACCCTGTGTAACCTATCCCTAACACTATTAATTTTCTAATAGTAACTTTAACCCCAAACACTCTAACCCTAACCCATAACCTTCTAATCCAAACAGCTTGACTACAACGGATTCTTGGCATTTACTTTGACCAGGTGTTTGAATTGTTATGGATCTATGCAGATTTCAAAACACAGAGACTTTACCACACTGAGCACATTCATAAAGCTTTTCTCCAGTATACAATGCATTCACAGATAACTGTGAAGGGCAAAAGTTGTACATTGCTTTCATTCACAGGGTTTCAGTGAATGGAAGTATGAATATTTTTGTTATAATGAGAACTACAGAAATGTGCAAATGCTTCACCATATTCAATACATTCATAGGGTTTCTCTCCAGTGTGGTATTTTATTTTATGCCTTTTGTCTTAATTTGAGTTTTATTGGTGTGAAAAGATACCATGACCAAGGCAGCTCTTGTAAAGGACAACATTTAATTGGGGGTATTATACAAATTCAGAGGTTCAGTTTATTATCATCATGGCAGAAAGAATGGCAGTGTCCATGCAGATATGGTGCTGGAGGAGCCAAGAGTTCTACATATTGATCAGAAGGTAGCCAGGGGAAGACTCTTCTGCCCTGGGTAGGACTTAAGCATAGGTTCTCAAAGCTCACCCCCACAGTGTGATGCTTCTTCAAAGGTCTCACCTACTCCAGAAAGGCCATACCTCCTAACAGTGCCATTTGACATGGGCCAAGCATATTCAAACCACCACACCTTTGAAGATCATTGTGATCTGTAAAGGCTTTACCACACTGGTTGCATTCATAGGGTTACTCGCTAGTATGTGTTCTTTCATGTACTTGGAGGTGACTTGATTGTGAGTAGGCTTTACATTGACTATAGTTGTAAGGTTTCTCTCCAGTATGAATTCTTTCATGCTTTTGAAGTTGACCATGAGAGGCAAAAGATTTACTACATTGCTTACATTCATAAGGTTTCATTCCAGTATGGGTTGCTTTATGTATTTGGAGACTAGAGTTACATGCAAAGGCTTTACCGCATTGATTACATTTGTAAGGTTTCTCTCCAGTATGAATTCTTTCATGTCTTTTAAGATCATTCTGACCTGCAAAGGCTTTGTCACATGTATTACATTCATAGGGTTTCTCTCCAGTATGTGTTCTTTCATGTATTTGAAGATGACCATGATATGCAAAGGCTTTACCACATTGATCACATTCATAGGGTTTCTCTCCAGTATGTGTTCTTTTATGTACTTGCAGATAACTGTGATATGCAAATGCTTTACCACATTGATTACATTTGTAAGGTTTCTCTCCAGTATGTGTTCTTGTATGTACTTGGAGATTACTGTATTGTGCAAATGCTTTACCACACTGATTACATTCATAGGGTTTCTCTCCAGTATGTGTTCTTTTATGTATTTGAAGACGACCATGATATGCAAAGGCTTTACTACATTGATCACATTCATATGGTTTCTCTCCAGTATGTGTTCTTTTATGTACTTTGAGATAACTATGAGATGCAAAGGCTTTACCACACTGTTTACATTTGTAAGGTTTCTCTCCAGTGTGTGTTTTTATATGCATTTGGAGGTCACTGTGTTGTACAAAGGCTTTATTGCACTGATTACATGCATAGGGTTTCTCTCCAGTATGTGTTCTTTTATGTATCTGAAGACAACTATGATACGCAAAGGCTTTACCACACTGATTACATTCATAGGCTTTCTCTCCAGTATGTGTTCTTTTATGTACCTGGAGATTACTATGAGATGTAAAAGCTTTACCACATTGATTACATTTATAGGGTTTTTCTCCAGTATGTGTTCTTTTATGTACTTGGAGATAACTGTGTTGTGCAAAGGCTTTACCACATTGATTGCATTCATAAGGTTTCTCTCCAGTATGTGTTCTTTTATGAACTTGGAGATAACTATGAGATGCAAGGGCTTTACCACATTGATTACATTTGTAAGGTTTCTCTCCAGTATGTATCATTATATGCATTTGGAGATGACCTTGTTGTGCAAAGGCTTTACCACATTGATTACATTTATAGGGTTTCTCTCCAGTGTGTGTTCTTTTATGTCTTTGAAGATAACTAGGATATGCAAAGGCTTTACCACATTGATCACATTCATAGGGTTTCTCTCCAGTATGTGTGCTTTTATGTATTTGGAGAGTACTGTGTTGTGAATAGGCTTTATCACACTTACTGCATTTGTAGGGTTTCTTTTCAGTATGTATTATTTTGTGTGTTTGAAGATTACAATGTTGTGCAAAAGATTTATCACATTGATTACATTTGTAGGGTTTCTCTCCAGTATGAACTCTTTCATGACGTTGAAGTTCAGAATGGTACATAAAGGCTTTATCACACTGCTTACATGCATAGGGTTTCTCTCCAGTATGAACTTGTTCATGACGTTGAAGTTCAAAATGGTATTTAAAGGCTTTACCACATTGCTTACATACGTAGGGTTTCTCTCCAGTATGTGTGCTTTTATGTCTTTGGAGATGACTGTGTTGTGAATAGGCTTTATCACATCCATTACATTTGTAGGGTTTCTCTCCAGTATGTATTATCTCATGAATTCGAAGATTACAATGATATGCAAAGGGTTTACCACATTGATTACATTTGTAGGGTTTCTTTCCAGTATGAATTCTTTCATGAATTTGAAGTTGACCATAAGAGGCAAAAGATCTACTACATTGCTTACATTCATAAGTTTTCACTCCAGTATGGGATGCTTTATGTATTTGGAGACTAGTGTTATATGCAAAGGCTTTACCACAATGATTACATTTGTAAGGTTTCTCTCCAGTATGAATTTTTTCATGCCTTTTAAGATTATTCTGATTTACAAAGGCTTTACCACATTCCTTACATTCATAGGGTTTCTCTCCAGTATGTGTTATTTTTTGCATTTGGAGATGACTGTGTTGTGAATAGGCTTTATCATATCTATTACACTTGTAGAGTTTCTCTCCAGTATGAATTCTTTCATGTCTTTTAAGAGTACTCTTTTCTGCAAAGGCTTTACCACATTGCTTACATTCATAAGGTTTCTCTCCAGTGTGTGTTCTTTTATGTCTTCGGAGATGACTGTGTCGTGAATAGGCTTTATCACATTGATTGCATTTGTAGGATTTCTCTCTATTATGTGTTCTTTTATGTATTTGAAGACTTCTGTGATTTACAAAGGCTTCACCATACTGAATACCTTCAAAGGGTTTATCTCCAGTCTTAAGTCTTTCATGCCTTTGAGGATAACTGTGACATGCAAAGGCTTTACTACACTGAGTATATTCACAGGGTTTCTCTCCAGTATGACTTCTTTCATGCCTGCAAAGATAATTGGCACATGTGAAAGGTTTACCACAATCACTACACACATTGATCACATTCAACTGATGAATCTTTTTATCTGTAGGAATTAATTTTAAAATTTGGTCTAATTGTAATGAGGAATCACATCTTAAGGTTTTATTACTTTGTTTACATTCATGGTTTCCCCTACATTCTGGGTTGTTTTGCATCTTTGAGTATACCTGTAATGGTAAGAATGTTATTATTTGGCTCACATTTGTAGCATCCTTAATCTCTATGAGATTTTTCACATATTTGAAGAGAAATGAAAGAGCTCAGAGCTTTACCATACTGAGTACATTAATAAATTTTCCTATATTGTGAAATACACTACACTTGCATACTTTATTGGCAAAGTGTACCAGGACAAATAGAAAAGAATTTCCACATTCCCAGTACTCATAGGGGTTTTCTGCAGTGTGAGTTTATGGATATATTCCCAATGAAGTTGGAAAACCAACTAATTATAAACTTGTATCACACTGAGAAAGTCTGTTCAAATGGGGGACTACTACATTTATTTTTATTGTTTGTGGAGAGAGAGAAAGAGAAGTACATTGCTTCTTTCACTACCCCTATGCTCACATGGCTTGTATCTACTGTGACATTAAAAGAAGATATACCTATTAAAAGAAGAATAACAAATGAAAGATTTCCATATTACATTCACACAGTTTGACTTTTTGTTCATCATAGACATGTGGTATAGTAATTAAGGTTTCTCCCCCAAAACATTCTTGACTCTCATAAACTGCCCCTCTCACTTAAACTTAGCATTGTTACTTCTTGTAATCAGCTTTACTATGGAATATTTGCTTATTATAAACATATACTTATCACCTATTCAATATATCTATATAGATAGGTAGATATAGATATAGATATTTTGCAATATTTGAGTGATATGAGAATAAATAGATTGGCAGTTCTATAGAGTAGTTGTAATGTGGCTATGATTCAAATGGTAATATCTGTTAAGGCATTGTTTCCTTGTCTTCTTTCTTAGGGGGATGCCTTGCAAACACAAATCAGGCACCTGACATTGAGGTACATGGATCTGTGAGAATTTAATAATCAGTATACTTAAAGAAGTGTTGTTTTTACATTATTGCTTTTCTTTAAAACTTCCAGGACACATTAACATTTCTTCAGAGACATATACATACCAACTTCCTGCTAGAAGCCACTATCAGCTGAGCAGCTGAGCCTGTTTTGCCCAAGAGATCCTGGCAAAAGGGGGATGGGCTTCCACCCTTTAAATTCAGAGTTAAGCATTAAACATTGGGGCCTTGATCAGAACCTTTGTCTTGGCTTCATTCCTTTCTCACCATCCATCTCATCCATTCCCAGCTTTCTTTCCAGGTACCCCATTTGACCTAAGCTGCTGGACAGCTATACCACCTTGTACATGAAAATTACCTTCCATGCCTTCTGGAACTTTGACAATGTTCTTCAATATTATGGTCTTCCCAATTGTAGCCTAAAATATAGTACAAGAATATGTATGATATATTATTGGAAATTAGGCAAAATTTTTGCTACTATTTTAAGTGAACCTGATTTATTCACCTCATTCTTCCTCATTCTCAGTTGAAATTATGGAAAAGCATCAGTCTTTCCCTTATTTTAAAAAGTGAAAGATAATCCATTATCTTACCTGTAGCAGTGAGGTTCCTGTAGGTCTCCAGCATCACATCTTTGTAGAGACTCTTCTGTGAAGGATCCAGCAAAGCCCATTCTTCTCGAGTGAAGTTCACATACACATCATCATAGGTCACTGCATCCTAAAATATCCCATACATGTGTACAACAGAAACCATGATACTGACATCACTGTAAATGTATGCTTCATTGACAATATATTTGTACAATTCTGGTGCTTCTCCCACTTATTTATTGACCCAGAAGTTCTAAGGTAATTACCAAGTCATCTTAGAAAGAAACTGAATACTAAGGTTCACCTCTGCCAACTCTTTGCTCTTTGAATAGGATATAACCTTGCAAGAGAAATGTTAATTACTAGAGAGAGGGGGGGGAAGGAGAAGGAGAGGGGGAGAGAGGGAGAGAGAGAGAGAGAGAGAGAGAGAGAGAGAGAGAGAGAGAGAGAGAGAGAGAGAAGCAAACAGTACTAGCACATAGCAGAGAAATTGTATGAATAATTACTAACTACAAAAAATAATGGGCAAGATGAGTGCATTGGCTCCCAGCGGTCAGGAAGCAGTGGCACGTGTATCTCATTGAGTTGGATGCCAGCCTGGTCTATGCAGGACAACCAGAGGTACATATTAAGACCCTGTCTTTCCTGTAAAAATCAATCAAACAAACAAGAAAGAACGAACTCAGAGGTTTTTACTGGAGTTCCTACAAAGAATTACACATTCACTCCAGTTCTATATTCATCTTCCAGAATACTGAAATGCCTAAGTTTAAACTGTAATAGCAATGAGATCTTACTGAAAGGGGATGTATCTTTAAACAGATACAAACAGACAGATGAAAATATTGGCAACGTAAATGTTGATCCTAAATAGGCAACATAGGACAGGAGAGATGACTCAGCAGTGAAGAGCTCTTGCTGGTCTTGCAAATAATTGGGCTCAACTGCCAGTACTTACAAGGGGGCTTCACAACTATCCATTACTCCAAGGGCAGGAATTCTGAAGCCATCTTCTGACTACTATGGGGACCAGGCATACATGATGTGGATATTCATGCACACAGGCAAAATACTCATTTTCCTTTAAAAAAAAAATCAAAACAAATACAACAGATAGGAAGAATGTTATCACCTACAATTCAATGACTTAGAAACCTAAGGCAGTAAAGCTCAGGCAGTATTAATGTCATGAATATATGCCATCCTGAGAAATAGAATATTCTCTCTACCAAATTTCAAAATTCACAACGTGGATGAAGATCAATACAATAGCATATGATTGGCATGCACTAAAACCTCTATTACAGGCCTATCAGCAAATAATATAAAAACAAAGAAAAAGCCAGGCATGTTGGTCCACATTTAATCCCAGCATTCTGGAGCTAGAGTCAGGTGAACCTTTAAGTTTGAGGCCTACATGTTCTACACACCTACTTTCAGGATAGCCAGGGCTAGAAAGACAAACTTTGTCTTCAAGAACAAAAACAGTTACAAAACCAAAAAAATTAAAAATTTAAAAACACCAGACTTAGCACTGAATAATAATTGTTTCAACTGTATTTAATGTAATTTACAAATAGAGTCTATAACGAAAGACAAGTGAACACGAGAAAGAAGCTGATTGATCAGGTTCAACTACAACACAGTAGACACAGACACACACACACAGACACACACACACATACAGACATACACACACACACACACACACACACACACACACACACGAAATGTGTTGAGTCTATAGCCACTCAAATCTCATCCCCAATAAGAAATCTAGAAAGGATCCTCCTACAAAATCTTCTACTGAGTAGACTGAGTCAGCCAGAGAAAGGTTGACTCCATGACAGGCTGCACACTGGCAGTTAGGCCTAAGTTTCTGTTTCCCAGAACTGGAAAAAGTACAAAACAAGTCAATTCCAGGAAAACCACCCCTCACAGGCCTGCCTCAGTACCTGCCACCGGGCCTGAGCCAAGAATAGTTAATCAGTAATGGTTCTGGAAAGTACCCCAAATTCCCCAGAACCTTGATCAATCTCAAAGCCACCCATTACCCCTCGAAATTGAGCTAACCAATCAGGATAAAGGTCATGTACTCCTCCCTGGAATTCCCCTAATTAGCTTTAACTTGAGTTTGCAAACTTTACGTGTCTGTCTCCATCCTAGCGAATGGCAGATACCTGCATGCTAGAATTCTGCACAATAAAATGATCTTTGTTTTTGCATGCTACTTGAGTCTGGGGTCTTCCTTCAGTGATTCTTGGACTCTAACATTATAAGCCGCCCCTCCCCACAAAAGCCACAAAGGAGAGACAAGTGTTCAAAGATATCACCCTATCTAGGAGCTTTTTTCATTCAATCAACTACATTCTGACCCTGGTCACTGTAGGCTTATGGTCATCCATGATGAAAATGCATTCATTCAGTTTAGCCTCAATGATCTTAATAGTCTGCAGGAGCCAGTACACTCTTCAAATGCCCAAAGTTTCTTCTGACACTCAAGACAATCTCTTGATTGTCCCATCTTAAAAAATCAGAAATTGCCACACCGACCCCAGTAGAATTTGTGTGACAAGTTCCACAGACTGAGGCATTAAAACTCAAAAGAAGGAGGTCTTCTGGAACTGGTTGTGGAACTCTCAGCCAGAGAAAACATATTGAGCCTTAGTTCTCATGGCAATTCTTCTGTTTTGTTCTCTTTTATTCCTTTTCTTACCTATAGGTTCCTGGTAGCCTAGACAATGATCTTAAGCAAGAATAGTGGGTACGAAACCATCCCTAGAGATGGGGTCACTAACATGACCTTATCTCCAGGAAAACCAACACTTTACTTTTCAAATCATTTACAAAATTATTATGATAGATAAAAACTTTCCCAACAATAAAATTTCATATGGCTACACGTGTGTCATCGGAGGTGGTAAAGAAAGCCTTAATTAGAAAGAATTAAAATAGTTTAAATTTATGTTTTGAAGATTTATAAAAAATCAGGTATTAGATGTTAAGCAATAATTAACCATAGGGGCTGGAAAGTTAGTTCAGTGGTTAAGAGTACTGACCATAAAGATTTATTAACCTGTTCTTGGGAATATGCCACTAGCCTTGGATGATTGCCCTATTGAACATATTCTTTTAGAATTGTTATGTTTTGATGATGATGTTACCTGTTCTGTTTGTGATTCACTGAACATGTAGTTTCAGAATCGTAATGCTTAGATGAATTTTGTATTTTACTGTGCCAAATGATTCTTGTTGGTATTCATGATTGTTTCGCTGGATATGGTTTCTAAGAGTTGTGTCATGTTTGGTTTAATGTATAAAATCCCCTGCTCGAGAGCTGCATAATACACTCAGATTCAAGCTGCCTCTGTGTTTGTTTCTGTTTGTCACCACTGAATCCTTACCCACCTGGACTTCCAGAACCCTCATCCCAGGGACCCCCATACCCGGATGGGGTGGTCCGTGGCAAGAAATCAAGCTATATCTTTCCAACATACAACAGAACAGAATATTCCTTCCCATTCCAATAGAGAGGAATATGTACATAATGAGGGAAGCCTGGACCAAAGCAAGACACCCAGCAAGGCAAACAACAAATCCTGCAGCTCTGCCTCAGACACACGGGACCTCAGTTTCAAAAGGCTTAGATGGCCCCATCCCTGCAACTTCTCATATATCTCTTGGTTAGTTTCTTCCACTCCCTATACACACCTCTCCATGACAGGTGTCTCATAGCTTAGTTATCTCAACATCTTGTGGTCTCAAAATGCAACTCTGGCTTCATCCTCATAGGTTCATGCAATGCACTCTCACAATATCCTCCCTCACTGGGGCTCTGACTCTGCCAAACATAGATGGCTTGTAACAGTGCTGAACTGAAACCACAGAGGAAGAATCAAGGACCTTAAATTTTGCATCTTTTTTTCCTTTTAAACATCACTTTAATGGTGGTGTTTGGTTTAATTGAGGCACTTGACATGAGAGGGAACTCATACCTAACGCTGCCTGGATTTCTAGGAACCCTATAGAGACTTATATGGCAAGCGTGGAGCCATCACGGTCTGGTCAAGGTCCTCTGCTGATATGTTATCGCTGCCAGCTTGGTGTTTTTTGTGGGACTCCTAACAGTGGGAGCAGGTGTAATTCTGATTCTTTTGCTTGATCTTGAGACACTTTTCTTCCTATCAGGTTGCCTTGTCCAGCCTCAATGTGAAGGTTTTCACCTTGTCTTTTTCCATCTTGTTTTGTCCTGTTTGACTGTTCTCTTTTGGAGGTCTGCTCCTTTCTGAAGAAGAAACGGGGATGGGGTTGTATCTTGGGAAGAGGATAGCAGAGGGTGAGGGGTAGCTAGGAGTGTAGGGAGGGGAAACAGAGGTCAGGATATATTGTATGAAAGAAGAATCTATCTTCAATTAAAAACAATTCAATATTGATTAAATGAAAATGCAAAGAAGGGAAGCAATAATGAACAAAGAAAAGGGAAATAGTGAAGACAGGGATAGCATGATTGTGACAGATGGTGATCATCGCTCAGGAGTGTAAAAATATCATCTTGGAAGCTTACTTCCTCCTAATAACCTAGACTCTGTACAATCTTATCTAGGTCTAGAGTGTTTTTGGCATCTGAGACTTAACTGCTGAGTAAACTCACCCTTTCTTTTTCTTTCTGAACTCTAGCTGCTGGCCAACTCAGCTGTTCTGGCTCAAAATCCTCTTCATGCTTACTGATTCAAACTAGTTTCTTTCACTTTTGACTGAATTGCTGTGCTTGGCCTCAAAAGAACTCTAGTAATCTGTTCTTATTTTCTGGCTTCTCATCCTCTGGCTCCTTCTCTCTTCACCTGTGTCTAGCTTGTTCTCTCTTTAACCAGTCTCTGTAAAACTCTCTTGGTAAAACTGCCTTCTCCTCTCACCCTCTGTGATGCTTCCTCTTATGTTGTCTCTCTTCCCTTTGTCTTCTCTTGAGAGTTGGGCATATCCTATTCTGTCAGATCTTTCTCTGACTCATCAGTTTTGTTAATTAAACATCACTTTCAAACATGGGTGCTTCCTTCTAAAACTAACTTTACCTTCGTCGTTTGGGAGCAAAGGTGTGTACTAAGGGCTGAGCCACACCACAATTAGAAACAGCTTTTTTTTTTTTCAAGTAAATTACACAGTCTCAGGGTTCACAATGTGATTAAATAACCTGCAACACAAGAGTTCATGACAAGTTCATCTTGGGTCCAGTTGATATCTGTGAAATCAGAAGTTTTTCCATCAGCAATGTGAAATATATATCATGCAGGAAACAAAAGCTTATGTTAGCTTTCACTAGTTTGGAATGTGGAATTACAGAGATTTCTGCTCATTTCATACCAAAGGAATACTCCTGATTATTTTTAAGAAAAACTAATGTTGAATAACTATTCAAATAATAGAAATAAATATGTGATGTTATATAAAAATTGTTACATTAATTATATTATACATTAAACATAAGTAAACTGATGTATAAAAATGTTAAATGTTTAAACACATTCTCCAAAGAATAAATGAAAGTGTTACCATCTAAGATAGGTTATTTAATCCAGAAAAAACAAAGAGATAAATCTCTTATCTAAAACTATTACATGTTTGTTCAACTATAATTTATTGTCAGTATTTAAAATCAAACAAAACAGTCTGTTTCTTAACCTCATTTTTACTTTTTCATGCAATATGACTAATTGGCAGAAAGCTCTCATGCCATCCAAATAAAGCCACTTTCTGCAATTTTACAGTATACTATAATAGCACATTTGCTTCTCATCTCTATAATAAACCTTGCTACAAAATGATTGATATTTCACTTATCTTCACATAATGTTATAAAAGGAAATTAGAAAAACCCTTTGAAGGAGATTGATTCAGCTAGATTCTGTGTTTTCTGCCCTTTATTTTCTATTCCTACCTGCAATATAGACAAGATAGCTGCAGCTTTCATATCCATCTGACAATAAGAGTGCACTAAAGATTAAAATGAGATTGGAGAAAGAAATGGGTTGAAAATGCTTAAGGTGTAATTTCATGCTATTTTATGACCAATACAGCACTGACTGTGAGAGTCTTTACAAGTGCATAATCCTTTAAGCATTGCTACTGTCTTCATTCCTTTAGCACAACGTCCCCTTGACGCATCCAGCTTGTCTTCAACAAATGAACATTGAGGCTATTCTCATAATTAGGTCACCATGAATACAATTACAATGAACATGAGAATTCTGATACTTCTTAAAACTAATTTCAAGTGCACGAAAAATATACTGAGATTGCTAGGTTCTATGGCAATTCTGTCATTTTCATGAGAACATAGTACAATGGGGTTGCTTGGGTATAGTTATTATGTCCAAATATATCAGAATACATATATTAAATATGTGCAATTTTACATCAACTATAACATAACATGGTTTTAACTAATTTTAGCTGGTATCTGTGGAAAATCTCAACCTACTGCTATCAGAGTTTATTACTATACACAATCCCATGTCACATCCAGATTCATTGTTCAGTTCTTGAACATGTTTTATTTTCACTTTTTGTTTTCTCAATTAAGTCATAATTAGTAAGATATTGTTTATGTGTCACTAAAGTCCTCTTTCTATGGATTTGTATATTATTTACCATCATTTTCAGTTTCGCACACTTACTATCGATTGCTAAATGAATAATTATGTAGAATATCTTTTAACCATTTATATAACTCTTAACACCATTAAAGTGATTTTTTTTTAAAAAAAGAAAAAGATAAAAATTGTTGAGTATGTTAAATTTGCAGTATATACCAAAACAATCTAAAGAAAACTCCTAACAATACATAACAGGAAAGCTGATTCCAAAGCTATTTGCCATGTGGGAAAAAAAAACCCTCAGAATTTTCAATAGGATTATGAAGAAATAGTTCACATTTTGGCACAATGTGAATTCCATCTGTACTTATCACGGAACTACAATAATCAAAAGGTTTATAATATTTGTGAAAGAGTAAGGGGATGCAGAGAAAAAGCCAAGAACAGAAGCACCAAATTATAGCCAAGTTTTAAGGGAAAGATCCAAGGAAACTCAGGCAGGAAAACATGTGAACTTGACCAATATCTATGATTGCATGTGTGTCCACATTACATAAACATAGACTTTACAACTCCTATACAATAACTCAAAGTGACCCTTACACTGTTAATATTTCTGACACTCCAGCCACTACTGACCTCACTTCCAAATAGAGAGGCCCCATGCTCTACAGCTCTCTCTAAATGGAGGTGATCAGAAAGGTGGGCTTTGGCTCAGCATCCACCATGCCTCTGTGGGACCTCTCACAAACCAGCCTCACTGAGCTCAGACACAATTCAATGTTGAAGAATGATTTAATGTCTGCTTCCTGCCACGTGGATTATGGCACATGATGTGGAATCTTCCCTACCCACCTGCATACATGATAAACCTCTACATCTCAGAAATTCCTTTTGAACCCTGGAACTGAATTTCCATGAATCACACCATTGTGGCTGGTGGTAGTGGAAAGGTAAAGGGATTTTAATAAAATATTACTGAAAGATGATCGTCACTTCCCTCTCTACCAGTTTCTAAACTATTTGTAAACTTTATCACACAAGACTGAATTTGCAATGCAATGTTCAGAACTTCTAGAAACCAGACCTTCAGTTTTGAAATCTGTCTTCCCACTGCACACCAAAAGCAATGCTTGTGTTTGCACACTGGGCAGTGATATTATAAGCAGCACAGCTTCCTATGGCCAGAGCTGTAGGGCCTCCCCCTTCCCTGCTCCCCCAGAGAATCCATATTCAGGCAAGCTGAGAGGCCAGGGCCCTCTGCCCAGGTCACCACATGTACCAACAGAACCACAGTCTGGTTCACAGTCCATTCAAGTCCAATCAGATTGGACACTGATAGATTAGTCAACCTGCTCTTCCCAGTGGCTACCACAATTACCATGGCATGGCTTGTGGTCTTCCTCACAGCTCTCTGATGAACTGCATCAGAGAAGAATATGGAGCCACCTCCCACTGGTGCTCCTCCTGAATGCTCAGAGCCTGTCCAGAGCCCCTCATTAGCTTTGACCACCCAGCTGGCACTCAGGACAGTAGCGGCTCCCTTATGGGAGTATTAGAGCTCAAATGGCTCAGACAGCACAGGCTTTCCCAGCTCTGCCCTTCTACCCTAGGGGCAGACAGAGCCCTAGTATGGTAAATTTGTATTTTAGTAGAATCTTTCACTCTCCTAGGGCACCTGTTCATCTTCCAAGGTCCTTTGTATGTGCACTCCATCACACAATGTCCAGTGCAGCCATCCCTTTGCTTCACAGCTCGGAAGTCTTGCAGTCAAATTCCAGTCAAACTCAAACAGTAACAACTGATGCAAAAGGTGGCTACGAATTTGAAGTCAAAGAACAGTAAATGGTAGGTGAATGAAAAAAAAAGAAATAAAAAAGGAAAGGACATGGCTGCTCCTAGGTATGGTGGAGTAGAAAGTTTATTACAGATAAAGGGAGAGCATAGCCAGGGCAGGGGCATCTGGGAGAGTCCAGAGTGGACATGACCCTGAGCCATGTGAGGAAAGGGTGAAAGGGAGAAGGGGGAGCCAGACTAAGAGGCCAGGAAGGTACATGACAGATGAAAAAGACCAGGTAACCAAAATGGTTACATAAGGAAGGGCAGCTGGGAGAAGAGCACCCCAATCCCTAAACTAGAGGGTGGGTATGCCAGCCATACTCTGTGGCATGCAGGGACTGAGGGATGCTGGGAGAACTTGACAGCCAGGCCCACAGCATTAATAAGATACTGTTTGACCATGACTTCCTTGTTCTATGTTACCTGCTGAGACCAGTAACCTGACATCCATAGCTACAGCCAAAGGCTTGGTGTCTCAAGCCTCTGAGCTGACTTAACTATGTCAACTAAGATTGTACATATCTCCATAGGACAGTTCCCTAATTGAAATTCAATATTCATTGGCTCAACACAAACCTCCCCAAATTGTACAACCACGAATCTGGTCTGTTTTCATTTATATCCATGAATTAATACATGCTGCGAAATTACAAACTCACTACCCTGTCTGAATCAGGTCTTTCTTCACAAAGGTGACCCCTGCAGCTGACTCCCTTAAACTTTAGTCTGTGATCTAGCTATTGCTTACCCTGTTTTACCCTGCAGTGTACACAGTAAACTGTTCCTCCTGTTCTGATCTGAAGGCAGAAGCCATCCTCCAAATGCAAATCTTTTTTCTTATTGCTGCAACGGACAGTTAATTACATGACTCAAATGAGTAATTTTAAAACTCTGTTATGATATATCTGTTTTATTTAAGAATTTAGAAGGTTTAATCAAGAGGAAAGCAAGGTCATTCATTGCCTTGGGGAGCAAGAGATTGGGATGAACCTGACCTGAGTCAACATAGCTTGTCTCAGAAACATTTTTCTGAAAGGCTGAAGATACAGCTGTTCTATAATTAATATGCCTTCCCAGGGAGAGATCACTCTACACAAAATTAAAAGATTAATTTTAAAAATCTCTTTAATAATAGCTTGTATTCAGTTATGGTTTGTAGTAATATTTTTGAGAATTCTGTAATTTGGGGTTCTTTAAAAAACACAGAAATATAATTATAGGAATGTGCTTTCATTTTAATCCCAGGTGTATGGATGTGAGGCTGCTTCTGTCTGTGGCCACTAACCAAGATTTGCCTTGTGCCCTAGCAGAAGCAAGTTTCATGCTTTTGGCAGCTACAGATTTCTGTGTTGGTGTGACATCTGGAATTCTGGAAACTTTCTGGAGGGTACATAAATTCGAGGACCCCCAAGAGGCAGGGTGGAGGGTTGTTGGTCTTTTAGGAAGGTTGGTGTGGCTTGCAGCTGTGGTCAAAGAAGAAATGTTGGGAGCCATTTGCTATTTCTAAAAGCAGAGTAAAAGTTTGCCCCTGCTTCTCTGAAAAAGAGGGGGAGGGGGAGGGGGAGGGGGAGGGAGAGGGAGAGGGAGAGGGAGAGGGAGAGGGAGAGGGAGAGGGAGAGGGGTGGGGGTGTGTGTCTGGTGGGTCAGGGTCTGTTGGCAGATTTCCCAGCCTCCTGAGGCATGGGACGTTAAGAAGATGTACACCTGAGGCTCAAGGTCTTGCACAAACTATTTCTTAAGCTAAGTAAGCTTCTTAACAAGAATACCATCTTGTAAACTACTTACATGGAGGAAATGAAAGGGAACATAGAAACTATGAAGTCAGCAGAAGTATCACACAATAGGACACTCTCAAGAGGAGTCTAAACAAATGGTGCAGCACAAGGGGAATACAGCATATCTCAAAAACATTACTCACCAAGTCTGTAGTGGTCTTGGGACTGATAACAAAACCCCATATGGTGGGAAGAGTTGTGTTTTCAGAATCTGAAGCAAGCCCTCCCAAAGGCCCTGGTCCCAGACCATTATCAGCTCGCCTAAGCATATTCCTGGTTTTAGAGAAGGAGCTCTGTTTTATCTCTATACCTGGGCCTCAGGAAAAGCTCCAAAGGTTTAAGCCCCAGACTACCACTGAACACAATCTTGGTCTTTTTCCTTTTCAAATGGTTGTCACCAGATGTCATCTTGCCCATGTGGCAGAACTATGCTTTTCTCAAGAAGAAAACCGAGCCTTTATGGCACACCAGGCCTTAGTGTTGATTGTGGTCCTGTAATGTCTCCTTGAGCAGGTTGTTGGAGGCCTACTCTTTGATATGGGGATGGGCCTAGTGGCTGGTTGAAAATCAGGGTTGTTTCCGTTGTTATGGCTTAGAGCCATATTTCTGGACAATCCTGGTGAATAAACATGCGTATCCTAGCATTCTAATCTCTAACAGGCCTGGTTAGCATACTACTTATCTGTGGAGTGTTTTACAGGCAGTCCTCCCTCGGCTAAATTCTACTTGGTGTGACTTAGTATTTCCTAAGCACTAGTGAATCCTTCACATCATCAGTTCTACTCTTTTACATCCCAGCTTGATACTGGATTGCTACCCAACGTATGAAATGCCTTTTACAGCTTCCACAAAATTAACTCCAAAAGGATCAAACACCTTAATGTTAAATGCTAAGAACAAAACTTGTAGAAACCAAAGCTCTCTGGATTTGGCATCATGCCAGGGTTGTTTCTACACACTAGCCACTTTTCCAAATGCTCCGCGCAGAAGAAGCCCCCACAGTGAAGTTATTCAGTGGTTACCGCTGAGTCCAGCGAGTGGCTAGAACCACAAGGTCCTCACAGGTAGCCGCATCTGGCCGCCGGTTCCCACCCTGCCCCGGGGGACAAAAACCACCACATCAGCTCCCGATGCTCAGCTCCCCGCTCCTCCCGGTTACTGGCAGTGACCCTGTGCTCACCATGTCACAACTTCGGAGCTTGCCAGAGCACACTTCAGGCATCCGGTGGCAAGACAGAGCAAATCACACCCAGACATTAAAGCCTGCTAGCTACTAAGCGGAACCTGCCACTTGGCATCAGGAAGAACCCGCCTCTTCTTCTGACTGGCAGGTCCTCCTGAAGGCTCCGATTGGCTAGTGAGTCTTGAGTGACATGAGCACCTCCCTTAGGGTTAGACTGCGCTTAAGGTACAGAGTGTAGAGATGGTCTCGGCATCTCGGCAAAGGTCCAGGGCCAGACCTTTTCAAGATCTGCAGGGATTTGTATTTCAGTAGCACTAGTGCCTGTCCTCCAATAGCCTACCCATCTGTCTCCCCACCTAGCCAGGGAGGACTCCACCTACCACTCCACTACTCCACTCGTCGTTCTGCCGCTCGCTCCTCCCCTTTGTGGGCAGTGACTACCAGGTCCCGACTTCAGTCAGAGCTCCCCTCACGGTACTCAGTAGGCTCTTTCCTTTCTTTCTCCAGAATCAAGGTAGATAGCTTACATAGACCTTTACTCAACTTGCGGTGGAGTTATCAATCTGTCCCACAAGTGGAAGGGTGCCCAGGGTATTAACAATTAAAGAGAGATTTTGAGAAACAAGATTTTTGGTTTTTGGCTGGGGCACACAGACCTGGGACAAGCAGCTGATGTGTATATTTAACACACCGAAGCTGACAGCTTCCAGGTTCTTGCAGCACTCCTCAGTCCCTACCCGTTATAGGCCATGGCTGGCATGCCCCGCCTTGTACCCTGAACTTTCCAATCCAGGGGCTGGGTTTTCCTTCCCCCAGAAGCTCTTCCTATATAATCCAGACATTTTGTGCTCTGTCTCTTTGTTTCAATGTCTCTGTGTCTCTCACTCCCTCCCTCCCTCTTCTTCCTCCTCCACTTTCCCCTCCCACCCCCACTCCCCATGCATTTTTGTCTCCCAGCTTGCCTTGCTCCATCCTCTTTCTCCGCACCACCCTCCTCATTCTACCCACCCACTGTGACTTCTCTGACTTCCTTGGGACTAGTGAACCCTCTGGTTCCTTGGGATCAGTGAATCCACTAGAGAGCTGCCCCCCCCCCAAAAAAAAAGAAAATCCCGCAAATACTCTAATTTAGCTTGGGCAGAGTCCTTCATGCTGGACTTAGGTAAACTGCCCCTAGTTTTCACCTGGTAGGTATGAGAACCCTGGGAGGCCGAAAAGGACCAGATGGCAAACCCTGTGGAGCACTATTGTTAGCCAGCACATCTTCCTCAGTGGGAAGGTAAACAAATCCACACACAGAGCTGTATTAGTTAAGCTTCTCTAGATGAACAGACCTGACAGGATGAATCTATGTATATAAAAAGATGTATTAGAATATTTCACATTAGAATAGGCTGTGGTCCAACTAGCCCAACAATGGCTATCTATTAGGGGTTCAGTTCATGTTGTTGTATGTCTCAACAGGTCTTCAGTATATACCAGAATTCTGAAGTAGGTTCTCATGTCAATAGAAAATGAACTTGTTAGCCAGAGGTAGGGCAAGTGGACAATGAGAAAGAGATACCATCTTCAATGTCCTTTATATATATGTAGGTGTTACACGATTTTCTCTGTCTAATTACATTAGGGCAGAGGAGCTCTGTGATTGGACAGGGAAAAGGGAGGCGGAGCTAAGAGTTGCACAGACCGGGAGTGTCTCAGGGTATGAGGAGGAGGAAGACGGCTGCGGACTTGAACCCGTGTGGCATTTACCCGCCAAAATAGTTAATGATTTCACAAGGTTAGAAATATTGGAACAAAGCTTTTATCATTATCAAGTGGTTCTGAAATTATTGTATTGGCATCTTGTAAATTGTTATATTATTGATACATAAATCTGATTGGTTAATTAAGCTTTGGGAGTCTTAATTCTACCGGGTAATTGGGTGTTGAGATGGCTGACAGTGGGGCATGTGGCGCTTTGCGTGGTAGCGAGAGAAACTTGGAGGGGGGTCGGTGGCTGTGGTCCGGCATGGCTGGAGAGTTGGCGGGCCTGCAGGAGCACGAGAGCGTGGGCCCCAAGGAGAGTTGGTGGGTTCATTGTTTAATATTTCCTGCAACATGTAGGCTACTATGGGAAGCTGTGGCCTAGATCTTATCACCTCAAGAGAACTAAATTAAAGAAGGTTTTTTTTTTGTTTTCTTTTGCTTTTTACATTTCAAAAGCTATAACTAAGAAAAATCTCCCACAATACCCAACTCTTTGGATTTTAGTTAATTTCAGATATAACCAAGACAGAAGAGCTGAGAAAGATTTTTTTTTCTCTGTGGCAGGCAAAGAAAGCATGGGAGTCCTTTCCAAAGCAATAATTTTCCTCAACAAAGGAAGCATTGAGATTTTTTACTTATGGAGTCTGGATGTATTCACATATAGGTTTGCCTACTCCTAAGCATGCTAAGTTAAATCCTTTTCTGAACATGGTCACAATGTAAAAGCAGAGATATTTAAGGGAATTCTTAGCTCAGAGTCATGCAGAAATATATGCAAATTATAAAAAAAATGATGGACAGAAATGTCTCTGGAATGCTCACCACATACTACAAGGTCTTAGCTTAAAACCAAGTAAATAACACTATGAAAGTAGATGGCTCAGGAGTCAATGCTACCCGATGTATGATCTAACAGATAGGTGTATCAATGCAACAATTCTCACATATACAAATGACAGAGAACACAAATCATAAAACTTCAAGGAAAATTCACCTATCAGCACTGTGGGCATTGTTCTTAGAGGAACAGCTTTGCTGAACTATTCTAACCTCAGAATAAGGCTCCTTTTGCCTCTAAGTAGGCTGGCTCAGAGGGAAGTCACAGTTGTTTCCATGCAGGACCAGAGGAGTTCATTTTACCTAGCACTGACTGCTATCTGACTCAGGGTTGTGGCAACACTGTATATAATTTTTTATTTTTTCTAGTGTGTGTGTGTGTGTGTGTTTGCCTGCATGTGACTGTGTGCAGTACCAACAGAAGTCAGAAGAAGGCAGGAGATGCCTGGGACTAGAGTCATAGGAAATGGTTAGCTTCCATGTGGCTTCTGGGAAAGGAACCTGTGTCTTCTACAACAACACCCATTGCTCTTAACAGCTAAGCTATTTCTCTAGCCTCTTTTAATTTAAAATTTATTTTTATACATTTTAATTAAAATATATTACATCACTTTTTCCTTTCCTTGTCCTCTCTCCATTCCTTCCTAAATTCTTCCCAGCCAATTTCTTCCTTGTTAAGTATTTGTGAATAAGTATGTTCAATTACATGAATAAAACTTGCTGAGTTCATTTCTGTTGGTTGTGTCTAAATGGTTTCAGGACTGACCACATTGCATTAGATAACCAAATAGGGACCTCATCTTTGCCTGATGCTAATTCTCCCACGTGCAGGAGAATTCCACTCTTTAATGAGCAAGAAAATGTTGAGGGCACAAAGGTCCTCATATCCACAGGTCACTAGGGAATCCAGGGATGTTAAACAGAGTCCTTTCTCAATGAAGGAATACCTGCATTCTATCCAAAAGACTGAGAGTGGAATTTGTTAATGACCATGTGATCTCTGCTATCTGTGGAGGCAGACCTCACATACCTTTTACTATAAAGGTAGACATAACCCAAATTCCCAGAATAATCATTCTCAGACTCTTTCTTCCCTAGACTGTTACCCATCATTTGGGGAGATGTCACGTGCACTTTATGACCCCTGACCTCTATGCTATTGGTCAGAGACCACATTAAATTCTAGGTCTTTTAGCTATTGTGTGTGTGTGTGTGTGTGTGTGTGTGTGTGTGTGTGTGTGTGTGAGAGAGAGAGAGAGAGAGAGAGAGAGAGAGAGAGAGAGAGAGAGAGAAAGAGAAAGTTGCACCATAAAGCCTATTGTTCAAGCAGGAAATAGTAGGGCATTTCTTCAATGCCAACACCCAGAACACAGAGGCAGGAAGATCACGGGGTTTGAGAAATGCCTGTGCTACATAGTCAACACACACACCTACACACACACACACCTACATACATACACACACACACACACACACACACAGACACACACACACACTGGAAAAAAAACAAAACTGAATAACATAACACTGGAAACTGGAAAAAATACAATACCTCTTAAAGCCATATCAGGTATTTGCCTTCATTGTCCATACAATCATTTTCAAAAATAAATATTGACAAGCATGGTATAGCACTTTGGAAGCAAATTCATATCTATGAGTTTGAGGTCATGCTGGTCTACGTGGTCATTTCTACAGTATAACCCATTTTAAATAGACCTAAAAAAAAAGGTGAAGCAGCCCTGAATAGCAGGGGAGCCCAGTGACTGAACCACCAACCAAAGAGCCAGCATGGGCTGAACCTAGGTCCGCTGCACATATGTAGCAGATGTGCAGGGTCCCCCAACAACTGGAGCAGGAGCTGTCCCTGAATCTGTTGCCTGCCTGCCTGCCTGTGGATTCCATTCCCCTAACTGGGCCATCATGTCTGGCCTCAGTGGGAGAGGATGTTCTTAATTCTTGTAGAGACTTGATGTGTCAGGGTGGGGTAATGGGGGTAGTGGTGGGATAACACACAGAGAGGGGATCCCCCTTCTCAAAGGAAAAGGGAGGAATGGGGGAGGATGTACGTGAGGGGGTGCTGGGAGGAGAGGATGGGCTGATATTGGGATATAAAGTGAATAAATAAATAAATTTAAAAAATAAAATGAAAGTAGGAGAGTCTTTTAATATTCAAGGTCAAAGATGAGGTACATAGCAAATGATTACAAAGTGGAATTTTCTGCACTTAGTAATTTAGTTAGCTACCAGCCAGTTCTCAGAACATACCATGAACAATGGAAACAATTTACTATGTATCCATCTTATGATTACAGAGGAAGGACAAGTCAAAACAAGTTAACCTTAAACTTGGGACATGATTAGAGAAAACTCCATAGGGAACAATATAGAAATTAATAAAAATTTAACATTAGGTTTAATTAGGAAAAGGAAGGAAAAAATTGAGTCAGCTGGCCCTTAACAAATACAATTTTGATTTGTTTCTTTGTTTGAGACAGAAAAACTCCAGCTGGCCTTGATTCACTAAGTATACTATAATATATAATACACATCGAATCTGTAATAAATAACAGTGTTTATTTAATCCTGTGCCTTTGGATCTTCATTCTGAGCAAGATAGTCTTCTATTCTCTAGAAGAGGGATCTGAGAATTTATTTGATATTGGTTTGGTTAGAAGTAAAGGAGCATGTTCTTAATAGGGTTGCTTCTTCATGGAAGTTTAGACCTGTCAATCTTGGGATCACTTCTAACCTTAAAGACAGGGGACTGATATTAACTGCTCTAGAATGAAAGTTAGAAATAATTTTCTCCCTGGACTCTATAGTTGGAAGGGGAGACTTTCTGTGTTCTGATCTTCAACAGAACACTTCTTTATTGTTACCTTTCTATTGCTGTCATAAAAGACACCATGGCCCAAACAAATTATATTTAAAAGCATCAAATTCAATGTTTTTGTTCATTGATCTTGAAATTCTCATGAAATAAAAAATGAATTGGTTGGATCACATACCTATTTCATGTTACTTTCATGCCTAACAGTTTTCATTGACTGAAACAATCACCTAATGACAGTTGTCTACATAGTAAATCTTTCTGTGTAACATGAGTTGATTCTCACAAAACCTGTGAATTAGTGGACAACTTTCATTCATAGCTGGCTTATTGTTTTTATATTTCTGAACTGTATTGTCATTTTAGGTTTCTACTTGAGGCTAAAAACATTGACTAGTTGCCAGGGGCCTGCCCAGCCTTAGAGGAATGGTACTGGGCAGGACAGAGTTGAATAAAGGCCAAAGACTGATGATCTATAGCCTAATAACCCTCTCTTATTGTTCTGGGGGCCAGAAGCTGGTGGCCTCTGGAAACTTACCTTTTTCTTACTGTTCTGTACTGATAAGCACTGGTTTCTTACTCTGTAACTCTATTACTATTCGTGCTTTAATAAACTCTGGTTTCTTACTTTGTAGTTCAAGACCTCTTGCTGGCCAAGCAAGAGGCTTAGAACTTATTAACTCTTTGTGAACCAGAGAGACAAGAAAGGAAAATAATTAAAATCTTGTACACAGGCAATATGCGCATATACACAAACACTCATACACATGCACAATCTGAATTGGTCCAACCACCTGTTCCATCAAATCCACAAGTGTTCATGCATACTCACATACATGTACATACACGTATACATGGATTATAGACAAGCGCACGCGCACGCACACACACACACACACACAGTTGATGAGTCAGAGCTCCTGATATTACACTTTATTCATTTTCTCTGGCCTTTTTATATATTCTTAGACAAAAGTTCTTTAGAAAACTACCTCATAGATAAAATGTTTAACAAGAGTAGTTACAGAATGATGTTGATAAATACAAAGCAGTGTTTCATTCTGTAAGTTCAAAGCAACAGTTTCACATGACCTTGCTTTATCATAGAGCACACCTGTGGTTTAATCCTTGGATCTGACATAGAACGAATGTTTTTTTTTTTAATCACAAATTTGTCCCAAGCATATTTCTCTTTTTAGTGTAATTGTGAAAGCTCAATTGTATTCCTCATCACTGCAGCCTTTAGTTACTATTTTATGAGGTGTGGGCACATTTTATTCTTGATTCTAACTTTATTATATCTTTCTGGCAAAAAAGAACTAAAACTATCTCTGAAAACGTTCTTCCTAAAATTATTTGAATCAAATAAGGAATTATATAAAATAATTATCACAAATTATGAAATCATCAATTTGTCTATAAAGCATTACTACATGATAGTACATCTTTGTTGATCTATAGAACACATACCCAAGGGGGAGGGTAATGCCCAGGAATCGTTAGACTATCTAATAATAACAGGAAAAGACTTATCAGCCACAAGAAGCAATCCTGAGATGAAGGATGTTGGGACCTTGCCTATGTCACCCTTCGTAGGCTATGCAAAAAACAGTGGAGACCACTGTAGTGGTTTGAATATGTTTGGTCCAGGGAATGGCACTATTTGTAGGTGTGGCCTTGGAGTGTGAGTGTCACTGTGGGCATGGGTTTAAGATGCTCATCCTAGCTGCCTGAAAGTCAGTATTCTGCTTGCAGCCTTCAGATGAAGATGTAGAACTCTCAGCTCCTCCTGCACCATGCCTGCCTGGATGCTGCCATGTTCCCACCTTGATGATAATGGACTGAACCTCTGAACCTGTAAGCTTGCCCCTATTAAACATTGTCCTTATGAGAGTTGCCTTGGTCATGGTGTTTGTCCACAGCAGTAACACCCTACGGTAGTCACCTCCAGGAAAGTTGCCTGCTAGACATAGCCTCTACTAGATGGCTCCTGACAACTAGTATGAAATTTATGGTAATAATCGCCTTATCTCTGAAATATTCTATGATAAACGTCCCTTTGATGGTTAAGATGCATTTAATACTGTTAATATGATTTGATGAAACATTTATCTGGATTATTTTACAATTTTGACCTTGGCTTTTCCATGTTTGTTACTTAATGTTTGCTGTGTGATTTGGGCAGGTCAGCAGTTTAGATCATGGTGGTAGCCTGTGATTGGAGGAGGGGGAATTTGTCTCAATTCAAGAAAATATAATGATTAAACTATAGGACAAACTGGCATTCTATTATTTACTTGAAGGTCTTTTGCCAAAGAGTTCAACCTTCCAGCAAGTGTCATGTATAAAGATGTGCAACACTTGAAAATGCTTCAAAGAACACGATCAATTGAACATGTGGACTTTTGGAACCATCCTACACTCAAAGAGTTGTAAGTGTCCTAATTGTGTAAAAGTCATGTGTGTGTATAAAGAAAGAGAGAGTTCCTTTACTCAGATATTCTGATTAAGTTGCTTATCAGATGAATATTCTCATTGTCAAATCCAGTTTATTACACACTCACCAACATATCACACTAAATACAGAAGTTGATAAGCACAGTGATATAATGTGTATGTAATAATCCATTGACTATATGCTAGGTTGAAGCATCAGCATTTTAAAAAGTAATATCAAATATATGAACCTTTCAGTCCTCATCACAGAAGTTTCTTTTTGCAGTACACTGCAGTAACACAGAGACCCAGAACTGATCAACATGCGAAGAATCAGAGGTTTTGGAATAGTCAACACTAAAGGGAAATTTAGACTTGTTTTTAATATGATTTCCATTTCAATAACTAGGTTCTCCACATTAATGGGGTCAGGCACGAGTGCTATCTCGTGGAGTGGACCTCAAATTCAATCAAAAAGTGGTTATCTGGACCTATAATAATCATGCCACAATTTTGTGCTTATATTGCCACACCAATCATTATTGGAGCTGATAGGGTTATCAGTTGTGTGAGATTGATGGCAACCTTTATCCTCTGATACTGGGCTTAGCCCCTTCCAGCACTATGAATATTAGCCAATAGGCACAGAAGTTCCAGGCCAGAATAAGCTTCATTTCTTCCTGTTCTATGAATGATATGTAGTGTCTTCAGCAATAGATTCTTATCTCGAGTTCTGAATAGTAACAAAGAGCAATATCTGAGTAATTTGGGGGGGGGTCTGTGGGACTGCACTTTCTGAATTAATTTTGTAATCTCACATGTGTCTTGAAATAAGACTGCTTTTTTCTTGATTTTTCCAGTTGTAACAAGTTTTCAAAGTGTTCCCAAATTACTCTCTGGATATCATTAGTGTGTATTATAATGCCTCCCTTTTCAGCACTATATTTATTCATATGAAAAATCATAAAATAATAAAAAATAAATATTTAAAAGTTTAAAAAGTAATACAAAATAACCTTAGAGGACAGTAACAAAGGGTGAAAACTAATATATTTTATCTAATAAAAACATTTTTGCATAAAATATTTTGATAGTAAATAAAAATATATAAGTACACAAATCAATCCTCTTTTATGTGCAAACAAATCAACAACAGAATATTTAAAATACTTCAGAGATTGCCAGATGGAAAAATAAGGAATGAATCTCAAACTATAATCACAGACAAAGACCTTTTGAACAATAACTAAATATCTTGGAACAAAACCAAGATTTGATACACAAGACAACATGAAACTTAAAAGCTTCTGCACACTTATTCTATTTTTTTTGAGTCTACTCTGGATGGTAGTGCTTCCATGATCTCTTTCTATGCATGTTGGTTGGTGATGTGTAGAAAAGCCATTGAATTTTGCATCTTGATTCTATGTCCTGCCATTTTGTTGAAATTACTGATCATTTTTGAAGTATTCTGGTAGAATTTTTGAAAACTCTTAGGTGCAATATCATATCTTTAACAAATATGGATATTTTGATTTTTTTTTCCTATTTGTAACCCTTAAGCTTCCCTTTATGCATTCATTGTTCCAGCTAATGCATCAAGTACTGTATTGAAAATGACTGAGGATACTGGACAGCACTGATTCTTTTCAGATTTGATTGGGAGTGCTTCAAGTTTTTCTCCACGGAATCTAATGCTGTTTGTGGATTTGTCATAGAAACCTACATGCTCTTGAGGTATGTTTCCTACAGTGTTTTGCTGTGGGACTTTTAGCATGAAAGCATGTTGAATTTTATCAAAAGTCTTTTCTGTATCTTTTATAATGGTCATGTGAGCTTTGCCTTGAGTTCATTTATCTTATTTTTCAGAATTGAAAACAATTTATCAAATACAAAATTTGTTGTCTAAAATATAGAGCAAATACCTGGCCTTGATAAAACCTGAATCTGGAGCTGGCATATATAGAAAAGAAACAATGAAATGAAGTAGCATAAAAATCACAATTGAAAGGCCACTCACATTGTATGCACAACCCCAGGAGGCATGGTTCATATGGCGAATAGTGTGGACAAAGCAATATTTGAATATTGTCCTCCAGTGTAGACTATCTCTCCATACAAAGTCTGGCTGTGGGTCTCTGCACCTGCTCCCATCTCTTGCCAGATGGGAGCCTCTGATGCAGACTGGAAAAGACACTAATCTATGAATTAATTAATCTATGAATTTTTTTTCTGCCCATTTTCGTTTGGTTCTACTCCTGGTCTGTAGTAAACTTTCTATACTCAATGACCTGTGAGGATGTTGTTCTTTCCAATGCGGCCCCCTTGCCAGTTTTCAGAGAGTGACCCTCTGTCCTAGCATCAACTTGGGTTGTTTAGGGATCTCCACAGGACCTGCTTGGCAAACAGCTCAAATGAATGCAATCCACTATCATCTCTGGAAGCCTTGTCTGGCTTTCAGTTAAGACTATGTTTACTCCATTAGTAGGAGTACTCAAAAGGGTTACCCTCATAGATTCCAGGAAGTTTACATTGCACCAGGTTTCCACATGTTTCACCCCAGACTGCATATTGTGGGATGGAAAAGTCAGTATTCGGAGGTCTTTTCAACTATCATATCATTCTGTGTGAAAATGGCTTTAGTGCCTTTGTGTAATGTAATCCAAATAAATGGTAAAATGATATTATCTACTATGTTGGTTAGTTTTACGTCAACTGGCACACACTAGAATCATTTGGGAAACAAAATTTCAACTGAGAAAATATCTTCACCAGATTAGCCCATGGCAAGTTTGTGGGGACATTTTCCTGATTGATGATTGATAGAGGAGGACAAGTTCAGTGTGAGCAGTGCCCTCTCTGGGTGGGCGGGCCTCAGTGCTATAAGAAAGAGGGTAAGGAAGCCATGAATAAGTAGCAAAACAGAACAGAGCCTCTGTATAAGTTCCTGCCTCCAGGTTCCTGCCTAGAGTTCCTTCCTTGAACTCACTAGATGATGGAATACAAGCTTTAATATGAAATATAACCTTTCCTCTCCAAGTTGCTTTTGGTCATGAGTGTTTTATTACAGAAATAAAAATGTAACTAAGACACCCACCCACCCTGACATCAACAATGTGTAGAATAAAAACTGAGTAATGGACATGCTTGTCTAATTTGTACCTTAGTCTCTGTAAATCTCTGATGTTTTAATTCTGATAAAAATCACTTATTTGACTGGAGAGATGGCTCAGCTATGAAGAGCACTGCCTGTTCTTCCAGAGGACCTGGGTTCAGTTCCCAGCACCCACATAGCAGTTCACAACTATCTAACTTCTGTTTCAGGGGATCTAACACCTTAATACAGAAATATATGTAGACAAAAACTTCAATGTACATAAAAATCACTTATTGCTTTGAGTTTTATACGGAAGTCTTTAGGTATAATTAGTGATAGATAATTGATCTGTTTTGTAATGTGGTGGAATGATGTCGCAAGAGGGGATGCTTGGTAGGCTCAAGTTGAGGCACCCCCCCCCGAAGTACCAGCCATTAGTAGGTCTAGTATAAAATGAAGTTTATTTGGGATGTGGGAAGGAGAGGTGATGAGAAAGGAGTGGAAGCAGAGAATGAAAAGGGGACAGAGAAGGACAGAAAGAGAGAGAAGAGAGAAAGAACGGAAGAGACTGGCTAGAAACAGTTGGAGAGAGATGGGGAGAGGACAGAGAGGAAGGGGGGAGAGAGGCCAAAGAGAGAGAATAGCAGAGAGAGAGAGAGAGAGAGAGAGAGAGAGAGAGAGAGAGAGAGAGAGAGAGAGAGAGAGAGAGAGAGAGGTGTCAAACAGTCCTTTATAGCAAGCCAGGCTGTTGGTAGTTAACTGTTGGGTGGATCCTAGAAGAAATTCTAACAGATATGGGTACAGTTTCATTCTCATACATGTGAACCTCACATTTTCCTAGCAAAACTCATGGAACATGGTATCTGTCCTTTAGTACATATTTTTGGCCCATTAGACAAGTATCAGCTAGCTGTGACTATCTATACTGACCTTCCTATACTGACCTTCCATGTAGTTGCACTGTTCTGCATGTATTTTGTTCCAGTACCATGCTAATATTATCATTATAGTTCTTTTTTTTTCTTTCCCCACCCCCCAATCATTATAGTTCTGTTACAGAGCTTGATGTCTGGAATGTTAATTCTTGTAGCATTGTTCTTCTTACTCAGTATTCTTCATGTATTTAGGATCCTTTGTGCTTTCATACAATTTTTAGTATTTTTATTTCTTCAAATAATATCTTTGGGGATTTTTATTAGAATTGGATTGAATGTAAAATGCTTTTTGAAGGATGATAATTTTCAACATATTAATTCTACCAATCCCTGGGTCTGGAAGATATTTCTATCTTCCAGTTTACCTCACTACTACTACTACTACTTCTTCTTCTTCTTCTTCTTCTTCTTCTTCTTCTTCTTCTTCTTCTTCTTCTTCTTCTTCTTCTTCTTCTTCTTCTTCTCAGACTTAATATACTCCTTGGTTAGCTAAATACCTAGTTATTTTCACCAGTTTTGAGCCTATTGTGAAAGAGACTGTTTCTGTGGTACACTTCTCAATATGCTTGTCACTGTTATGTTCTGTGTGAAAATTACTGATTTTCACTAGTTGATTTTGTATCTTACCTCTTAGTTGAAAGTGATATTTCTAGATAGTTTCTTTTCTTGTTATGTGGTATTGTTTATGTCTTATATGTAATGTATTATTTGCAAATGGGGAAAATAAAAACATTTCCATTTTGTAGTTCTTTTAGTTCTTCTCTTTTCTTTAGCTTTACCCAGTGCTTTAGTGAGTGGGATAGTGAACAGCACTATCTCATTACTGATTTTAATTAATTGCTTAGGATTTATCTCCATGTAGGATAATGTTGCCTGTGTGTTTGGAACATAAAGCCTTTACCATGTTCTTATGTTTCTTCCAATAGTGCACTTTCCAAGACTTTTACCATGAAAGAGTGTTGGATAATGTGTAAGGCTCTTTTTTTCTTTTTCTTTTTGGAAATATCTACCAAAACGATAATGTGATTTTCCTCCTTATGTTCATTTTTATGATTCATTACATTTATTGACTTACATGTGTTGAATATTTCCTAAATCTCTGGGATAAAGCCAACTTGGTTCTCATGGATAATATAATTTTTTAATGTCTGTTTATCAAAGAAGACTTCAAATTTGTCTTTATTTTAAGAAATAGAGATTTTTAATTAAAATATAATCATATTACTTATCCTCTTTCTTTTCCACCCAAATCATTTCTAGGCCCCCATCTCTCTAATCAATGTTGTCCTTTTTTTCTTTTATTATTATTGTTATACATACATGAGAAAGAGAGAAGAGAGAGATTTGTATTTGAGGACGTTTTTGTTGCTTATGAGTATGTGACAGGACTATTTGTATTGGATAACCACTTAGGCTTATCCCTGGAAGAGGCTAATTTTTTCTCAGTAGTGTTAATGTAATTTTAAATGGTGACAGTTTTTTTAAACCCCAGTCAGCTACCAAATAATTAAGATATAGATTATAAATTTATTTTATAAGCTTACAACACAGTAGCTGAGCAGATCTATTCTATTCTATTTCTCCAATGTAATCTGGCTACCTCCCAGCCAAGTTCCCCATGATATTTGCATTTTTTATATTATTCTAGGTCTCTCTGTGTCTCTGTGTCTCTGTGTGTGTCTGTCTGTCTGTCTGTCTGTCTCTCTGTCTGTCTGTCTGTCTGTCTCTCTGTCTGTCTGTCTGTCTCTCTCTCTCTCTCTCTCTCTCTCTCTCTCTCTCTCTCTCTCTCTCTCTCTCTCTCTCTTTCTGCTTCAAGTGTTTTCTCACTTTCTTGAACCCTCTCCTTTTGGCTCAAGACCCCATACTCTTCCTGCCTGGCAGAAGTCCAGCACATTCTTTCTTCTGCTTAGCCATTGGCTGATCAGCTTTATTGATGAGTCAGAGAATAAATGGGGAGCAATGTTCACACAAACTTGAGACCGCTGATACTTAGAATAAGCAATAAAATACTGAATCCGGATCCCAACCATGTGAAATCAGCATTTGAGTCATTCAAGGATAATCTTTGCACAGTGAATAAAAACATTATCCTTATACAGTAGTCTTTTTTAATTGCTTGAAGACTTTCCCTTCTGCTTAAGCATATCTATTGATAATGCAGTTTTTCAGAACTTATTTATCACATATTTTTAGGAGACAGTCTCAGGGCAGACTTCCTGGGCCTCTGTCTGTTACTATATTTCTGCCCCTTTTGAAATTTTTTTTCCTGAGCTTTTAGTTGTTTTTTACCTGGTTTTGGCATTCAAATTAACATTGGCTTTGGAGAAGCGATAGGGAAGTACACCTCTCATTTCTACTTTTTTTTAGATTAATTTTAGAAGTCTTTTACAGGTCTAGTAGAATTCTCCTGTGAACCCATCTATCTTGAATATCTTCTACTCTGACATCTTTTAAGTATCATTTTCAAACTCTGCAGTTTGTTTTAGGTCTTTTTAGCTTATTGATCTTCTCTTGCCTTATTAAGTATTTGGATGAAGCTAGAAATTTTTCCTTTTTTTATATTTTGTAACTTACTGATAGGATTCTAAAGTTTTCTTTATAGTGACTGATTTTTCTTTAACATGTAATGTTTCTCTGTTCACCTCTGATTAGGTTAATTTGCCTTTTAAATTCATTTATTTGTTCATTCGTTTTTTAATCTTTCTTGTTTGATGTGCTAAAGTGTGTTAATTTTGTTTATCCTTTCAAAGAACAAACTCTTAGCTTTGTTAGTATTCACATCCTACAGGACAGAGGCCTAAGAAAGTACTTTCTGAATTGCCCTCTCTTAGCTCAGGAATTACTTTTGAATTACAATTGAAAGCTAGAACTTCATAAGGCTAAAGTGCTCTGGATAACAAAATTAATGGTAAGACAGAAAACCATACAGAGCGGGAGACAGAATTTGTCAGGTTTGTATCTTATAGAAGACTTATATATTTTGATTATATTAAGAACTCAAAAAACAGAGTTAAGACAAAAAACAATTAAAAATGGCTATGGATGAGAATGGAGAGCACACAAAAGAAGAACTAAGCGTAAACGACTAAGAAATGTCATTTCCTTAAAAAAGGAAGTCCAAATGAAAGCCCCTCAAAAAGATGACAGGCACCCTGGAGATCTAGTTCACTTGCCTTTTCTGCAATCATGAGTCGTCTTGTGATGTAAAAAATGGACCATGCTCACAACACTGGAGTCATCTCCTGTACAGTGTGCCTAGAGGAATTCCAGACACCTGTTATACATCTGTCAGAAGCAGTGGATGTGTACAGCCACTGGATAGCTGCCTGTGAGGCAGCTGATCAGTAGCAATGTCAGGGACCTGCTCCTCTGCAGTCCCCAATCTGGGTACCAATTCAGACATTCCAGGGTGTAGGGCTCCCTGTGATAGCCCTCCCTCTGTGTGCTAGAGTGGTTGTGAATGAGTAGATGTATTTGTGTGTGGGGGGGGCATGCAACTTTGATTGTAGTGCAGGAGGTAAGGGACGCTGGGTCTCACCATGCAGCTAAAGGTGGCTTCACAGAACCTTATGCCTCAAATGACTATGAAAGCCTGTGAGCTGCTCCCTTCTTCAGTCCCCACTGCTGCCCCAAGCTTTAGGCTTCTGTCCTCTCTGGTAACAGTTTCTGACATTCCAGGCAAGGTATAGCTGTGGAACCTCCAGTCTCCTCAGCCACCTCATCAGCACCTTGCCCTTGGGGAACTGGACTTTCTGTCCTTCCCAGCCTCCTTGTATTTGTGCCCTGGGAGTCAAGGCTACTGACCACCCAGGTCCCTTGGTTAGGCTTTTCCAGGAGCATCATTTTCCTCTTTGTTTGCTTTTGTAGAAAAGGTAGATTCTGGTTGGGTTACAGCTGTCATTCACAAGCCTGTCAATAAAGCAACCAGTGAGGGAAAAGCAAACCAAACTAAACAAAAGAGCAACTCTAAGACTTCATTTTTCATTAGTTGAAATTGCTGTTTGGAGAAATATCTAATAACATTCCTGGCAATGATGTGGAGAGTAGAAAATTCGTAATTACTGTTGATGTGATTAAACATTGATTCAGCCACTATGGAAACCAGTGAGAAGTATTCTAGAGAGTAGGATAGTAGGAGATCTATGCTATAAAAGAGATAAAAGGAATAATGGCTAATAAAAGAATAATAAACTTCGATTGAGGAGGGATAGGAAGTGTAATTCAGGAGGATAGTGAATAAGGACTGATAAATAACATGAAGAATAAAGAAGCCATAGTGAAAAATATTATTATACATTATTATGATAAATTGTTATTTTATAATGTATATGTATAGAATGTACTTATAACCTATATTTGTATTTGTTCATGTCTAAGTTATTTCTTATTTCTATGATAAGACACTATGACCAATGCAATGTATAGAAGACAGCGTTCATTGGGGGTTTAGAGTTTCAGAGAATCGGTCCAATACTACCCTGTTATGGAGCATGGCTCAGGCAGACAGGCATAGCATGGAGCAGTAGGTAAGAGCTTACACCCTTATCTGTGAAGAATTTTGATGCCTTTTATTGAATCTGTACATGGGGACTTTTGGTATTTAACAGGAGAACCTGTAAACTAGGGCACAGGACTTTGAAGTGTAAAACAGGTACTTGTGAATAGAGATTAAAGTTGCCCAGACGCTAACATAGACTTGATATGCTATAGGCACAACAAGAACATATTAATGGTAGAGCCAGAGGTCTCTTTTGTCAGAGATAAGATGTACACTTCCTTTTAGGAGGTAAAGGCTATTTTTTCAAATCCCAAAGGGGATGCTGGCTTTTCTCTGAATGTCAGACTTGAGAAGAGAGTTTTTTGGACCAGATAGATATTGAGTGAGGTTACTCAGACCCAGAAAGACAAATGCCACAAATACTCTTTCATCTGTTGTTCCTAGACTCAAATCATCAATCCCAGTATCACCAAACTCAGAACTTCTGGAACATGATGCAGGGGGCTCTACAGCCATGTGCATGCCTAGAGTCTCTATTACTCCCAGGCAGCTTGAGCATACTTGATTCTGGCTTAATTATAGCTCAACTCTCATTTGAAGGCAATGCTAAGGATTATTCAGGAGAGCAAAAGAATATTTTAGCCAGAATATATGAAGTACAAATGGATTGTCTTAGTTTTTCTAGGTTGCCTATATTTAAAGTCCAGGTCTATATGTTATTCTTTCTCTTTCTCCATTGCCTGGCAGACTTCAGGAGAATGGTTGCATACAATTGCATCACTACATGATAATGAAATAGATGTAAGAAAACAACACTTCACTGGGCAGTGGTGCACATTTTTAATCCCAACATTCGGGTGGCAGATGCAGGTAGATCTCTGTGAGTTAGAAGCCAACCTGGTCTTCAGTTCTGACAACTGGCTGAGACATGAATGTCTCTGCATAGCCAATAAAGCTTGATGGCTATAGAATCGTTATGACTTACTATTACATGCTATCCTTTCCTAGGATATGGATGGAGATTTACATCAGAGACTGGGTATTTAGTCCAAATAGACTTATAAAAATATGATGCCTTTCATCTGCTCAAACATAAAGCATCATCTTTAAACGATTTGTGTACACCGCACTTTCCATACATGTGTAAATGCAGAAATGTATATTCCTTTAAATGTGTGTTTTCAGAACAAAAGTACGAGACAGCAATGAAGGCAAGTAGTTCAAGTTATCCAGCCTCAGAGACTGCCTCAATTGCTGTTTCCTCAAAACTTTCCATTATGAATAATTTCAAAATGGCTAGCTAAGATGGTCCATCCTAACAGACTGTTCTGGCCAGCCAGTTAACCCCTGTACTTTCCCACCAAACAGAGACTGGACAACAAATGATAGAGCTAGCTGTCCCAGGACTTGGCTAATATCCCAACTTTCTTAGGGACCTCAGAAGATACTGTTACCCTCAGATAGCAGGAATCAATTTTAAGAGAATGAGGCCCATTTACAAGAAGTGGGGTGGGTAATTTTGGACATTCGGTGAGTGACATATGTTTGTTGTCATTTAAAGGGGTTTGATTGAAAGTTGTTAATGGTCTTGATTGGGGGCGGGGGAGGAGACAAAGTAAAGAAGGTTAAATTCAGAGATTTTTTTTGCTCTCTTTTTTTTTCTTTATCATTTTTTCTCTCATATCATTTAGCGTTAGAGGAGAAGTGGAGCAGAGAAGGGATAGAAAGAAAAAAGAGGGATCTAACAATGATAGAATAAAATGGTAGGTAATTGAATCTACTTTTAGACTAGAAAGCAACAAGACTCAAATATTTTACATTGGTATAGATTTTTGTATATTGATAAAGTTTAAGGTTATATTTTTGCTACAGCATGCTGTATATATGTTTAACTCTTGTTTAAGGTATTGTAATTATGCAACTCATTTAAATATGTAATGGGATGTTCTAGTCCTTTTGAAATCTACTATTGCAAACTGTTTAGAATAATTAAGAAATGCAAGTAAATAGTCATGTAAACTTGTGATTTATTAGGTATTAATTTAGTTCATTACTAACTTTATTTAGCTTCCTATAGATGTTTTCAAAGTTAAACATTCGATAAATATCTAGAAATAAGCAATGTTTACCTACTCAGATATACTATAGATAGATGGTCTTCAGACACTTGTAGAGCGAGGCACTTCTGCTCCTGACGTACCTCAATCTACTTCAAAGAACCTTCATATGGAGTTTGCTCCAAATGCAGCAAAGCTAGCCACTGGGCAAGACACTGTCCTTGTCTCACCTGCTGACAGCGGGCTATCCAAGCTGTGCTCAAGCAGGACATGAGGAAGTTGACTGCCAAATACGGCCAAGACAAGGTAGGCCTGTCCTTCATAGTGCCTGCTTCACAAAAAGTCTGTCAGATCTTCTGGGCCAGTAGGCCAAAAAGATGGATGCTCCAATATTGCAGAAGGACCTTGGGTGACTATCAAGAAAGTCAACAGTCTCTGTCTTTTCTGTTGTTTTGAAAGCTGGTTGCTCTGCACATTCTGTTTACTCAGACAATATTTAACCTTCTCAAGTCTCTGATGGGGTTAAAGACTAGATAATTGTTGTCTTAAGTGTTTTCTTCTTATCAAATTCAGGAAAAAAAAACTCACAAAAGAGATGTAAAATTTATAATATTGAGAGGCATAAAAACTTAAGTTGTTTAGGATTTAAGAAAATGTTTTAGGTCTAGAAGGACATTTTTAGGTTGATAAAAGCAAGTTAAGATAGAAAGTATTTACATACGGATCATTGGACTCACCAAGATAGGATAGATGATAGAATACCAGGCCTTAATTTATTCAAACTGTCTTCCCACTGTACACCAAAAGCACTGACTGGGCCTGTACACTATACAATGACATAATAAGCACCATAGTTTGCAATGTCCAGGGCTGCAGAGCATCCTCCACCCCAGGTAATTTACATTCAGAAAGACTTAGAGCTCAAGGGCCTCTGCCTAGATCACCACATGTACCAACACAACCATAGTCTGGCTTGCAGTTCATTCCAGTCCCAGGAGATCAGACTCTGATATCTCAGCCAACCTGTTCTTCCTGGTCTAAGGACAGTGGCTCCCATATTCACCATGGTTGGTGTGTGTTCTCCTTCACATTACCCTACAGACGCATCATTGGAAAATTCTGGGAAGAACTCACAGGCTGACTCTCACTGGTGCTTCTGATTGCTAGGTCTTCCTCGATTCCATCATACTAACCTTACCCCAGCTTTGCCTCAGGAGAGTTAACAGTTCCCCTACAGGGTGGCAAGATGAAATGATTCAGACAACACAGGCCTTCAACACAGACAACAACTCTGTCCTTCCACCTTTGAGGTACACAGGCTATTAGCCTGGGAAGTTTGTAATACTGTAAAAATTCTTTCACTCTTGCAGGGCTCCTCTTCCTTTTCCAAGGCACAGGGTCCTTTGTGTACACGCTTCATTACTCCCTCAACATCAAGTACAGCCATCCCTTTGTTTCATACCTGGGAAGTCCTGTAGCCAATCATTGTAGCAATTATCAATTAATGTACTCAAATGGTCCCAGCAAGATAGGTACAGGACAGAGAGACAGCCAGCATATAAAAGCCAGGGAAGAGCTGCCCTAGAGAGCCGCCCCCCATGTGTCTAGGGCAGCTAAGATGAAATAAAGACTTTTAGAATGTAGTAACTTGGGATATTGGAGGGAATAGGTTAGCCATGTGGAGATTTGGAAGTAGACCAGCCAGTTTAAGGCATATAAAAATATAAAAGATATGTGTATATGTCTTTCATTTGCGAACCCAGAACATTGGGTCGAGTATCTGGGAACAAGCCACTGGGATCCATTTGAGTAGCATTTAGTTGGATCCTGCTACAAAACATAGATCACATTTAAACAGTAATGGTTGTTAAAGTAAAAAGAGGGGAAGCAGGGAAGCTTTCCCTCTTTGATGACCAACCGTTTCTGTGCTGGAATTATTTCATTTTCAGAGTTGGTCATGGAACTCAATTCATGCACAGGCCTTTCTTTATTTGTAAGTCTGCTAAAAAAGTCAGAGACATTGAAGGACACTCACTCAATGGTCCAGTTTACTTCACTGACCAGTCAAGGTCCAGCCAGGAAAGAGTTTTAGGACTGTTTTCCCAGCATTGGGCAGCAAGACAGGTTTGGGTGCTCAAAACTGAAGAGCAGTCAGTGCTCCTAACTGAGCCATCACTCCAGCCCCAACATAGCTTTCTTAACATGTGTAAAGATAAGAAAAGGTGTTGCTGAAACCAGTCAGAGTCCAGTTGGATTATATTAGGAAAATCTCCATAATTCAAGATATACTCTTTCTTTTTGGAATTTTTTGAGACAGGATATTTCTACATAGTCATGGCGTCTGGAATTCACTATGTGGACCAAGCTGACCTCAAATTCAGAGAGATTACCCTGCCACTGTCTCCCAGGTGCTGGGATCACAGGGATGCAGCTCTAAACCCAGCTGAGATATGGTTTAAAATGACTTATCTTTGAATCTGAGAATGAAAGCATAAATTAAGATTTAAAAAGGAACCATTATTGTTTTGATGAGTAATAATAATTCTTGAAATTCTGCAAAAACTTGCAAATAATTTTGTATGTTCTCATTAATTATTTTCTTTGCTTTGTTAATTTCATCCATTCAGAAAATGTTTGAATGGTTTTTATGTATATACAGCTGTCCCACTGTGCTCATATGGCAGTGAGAGGACAAATTATTGGTGTATAATTTCTACTTTCCTATGTGAGTTCTAGAAATGAAATCCAGGAAATCATTTGGTTCAAGTAACTTCATTGGCCCTTATTTTGGTTTAAAAGAAATTTATGTACGTGCTGGTGTATGTGCATATGCCATAGCCCAAGTATAGAAATAAGAGAAAAAAACCTGTAGGAGTAGTATGGGTCTCCCAGACAGTGAACTCAGGTTATCAGGTTAGCAGCAACCACTTTACCCAGTGAGACAATTCTCTGGCATTCATCTGTGGTTCTGAGAAAGTGTTAAGGACAAATGTTCACTCCTAAGAATAAAATAACACATTCCAAAAACAAAACAAACAAAACCAAAACACAGTAGTAGTATATAATTTTCATTTGCAAATAGGGTTTATTATTCAAATCATCCTGTTTTCCTTGATCGTTAGATAACAATGTTTACAATTTGAAAAGAAGACAATATTTTACTAATCTTATTTGAACCTCAGTGAGATGGCTCAGTGGAAAATTTCTGTAGTATGCAAAGCTGGCAACCTGACCTTTATCACCATAGAAAGATGGTCAAAGTAGAAAGTTGTTTTCCAGTCTCCATCTATCCAACATGGAAAACCAATAATCACATTACACACACAGAACAGAAAGAAATTAATAACTCTCATTGCTGTTACATTACCATCTTGAGATAATTCCCTCAGAAGGCACTACTTTTAAGAGGAACTGTCAAATGTTAGCTAATATGAACATAAAAAGCAATGAACATGAAATAATATATACATATCCATAGCACCTCAAGCTAACCATGGCTTCTGTTCCCTAAATCATGACTGTTCCTAACAACAGCATCTGTTAACATCTTTTGTTCCCCTAAACATAATGACTGTTTCTAATTACAAAAGAACAAATGAATATGATTGATTAGAGCATAAAACAAGCATTCTGTATCCATGGACATGGATCAATCACATAAGAAAAGCTACTATCCTTAAATGCTGATTGGTAGAAAAATGCAGCTGTAACTTGGCACAGATGTTTGTGCTTTTCAAGCTTAAAAGCTCCATAACATAGGTCACAATTCATCTCCATAATATGTTCAAAGGCCCTGATTAATCTGTAGCAGCTTTATTACAATTAATTTTTGTCATTTGCATTGATTTGGTGTTTGACTTGTGTGGATATAAATGGACCCATAACACAAAGGCTTTACTACATTGTTTACATTCATAGAATTTCTCTTCAGCAGGAATACTTTCATGATGATGATGACTATAGAAATGTGCAAAGGCTTCACCATATTAAATACTTTCATGAGGTTTCTCTCCAGTATCAATTCTTTCATGCCTCTGAAAATGACTTTGACCTGCAAAGGTTTTACCACACATTATATTCATAGAGTTTCTCTCAAATATGTACTTTTTTATGCTTTGAAGAGTACTATGTTGTGCAAATATTTTACCATATTGGTTACATCCATAGGGTTTCTCTCCAGTATGTGTTCTTTTATGTCTTTGGAGATATCTGTGACATGTAAAGGCTTTACCACATTGGTTACATCCATAGGGTTTCTCTCCAGTATGTATTCTTTTATGGACTTGTAGAGAACTTTGTTGTGAAAAGGCTTTATCACATTGATTACATTTGTAGGGTTTCTCTCCAATATGCATTATTTTATGTGTTTGGAGAAGACTGTGATGTGCATAGGCTTTATCACACAGATTACATTTATAAGGTTTTTCTCCAGTATGTCTTCTTATATGTTTTTGAAGATTATTCTGACTTGCAAAGGCTTTATCACAGTGATTACATTCATAAGGTTTATCTCCAATATGTCTTTTATGTCTTTGGAAATGACTGTGAAAAGCAAAGGCTTTACCACATTGGTTACATTCATAGCTTTTTTGTTCAGCATGTGTTCTTTTATGTATTTGAAGATGACTACGGCATGCAAAAACTTTACCACATTGCTTACATTTATAAGATTTATCTCCAATATGTGTTCTTTTATGATACTGGAGACTATTTTGATAAGCAAAGGCTTTACCACATTGATTACATATATAAGGTTTCTCTCCAGTATGTGTTCTTTTATGTCTTTGGAGATGACTGTGACGTGTATAGGCTTTACCACATTGGTTACATTCATAGGGTTTCTCTCCAGTATGTATTCTTTTATGAACTTGTAGAGTACTGTGTTGTGAAAAGGCTTTACCACATTGACTACATTCATAAGGTTTCTCTCCAGTATGTGTTCTTTTATGCCTTTGAAGACGACAGTGACTTATAAAGGCTGTACCACATTGATCACATTCATAAGGTTTCTCTCCAATATGTGTTCTTTTATGTATTCGGAGGTGACAGTTCCATGCAAAGGCTTTACCACATCGATTACATTCATAAAGTTTCTCTCCAGTATGTGTTCCTTTATGCCTTTGAAGGTGACCATGCCTTGCAAAAGCGGTACCACAATGATTACATTCATAGGGTTTCTCTCCAGTACGACCTCTTTTATGCCTGTGAAGATAGGCACATGTGAAAAGCTTTACCACATTCATTACACTATTGAACTTTTTATCTGTATGAATTAATACTATAATTTGGTCTAATGGTAAAGAAGAATCAGATCCTAGGATTTTATCACTTTGTTTACATTCAATGTGTTCCCCCTTCATTATGGGTTCTTATGCATCTTTGACAATACCTGTGCTGGTAAGAGCATTTATTACATGGCTCACATTTATAGCATTCTTCTCCTATATGAAAATTTTGCATATTTGAAGAAAACTGAAAGAACTCAGAGAGTTACCATACTGTATGAATTCATAAGTTATCCTGTAGTGTGAGTCATACCACATTTGCAAAGTGAACCAGGATAATCAGAAGAATTTCCATATTTCTAGTATCCACAGTGAGTTTATATATATATATTCCAAATTGCAAACTTGCACCACATTTAGGAAGTCTATTCAAAGTGGGGACTACTAGATATCTTCTAATTTTTTTCTGTGAGAGAGAGAGGTACGTTGCTTCTTTGAATATCCCTAAGCTCAATGGTGTGTATCCATTGTGACATATGAAATACCCATTAAGAGAAGAATAACAAAATAAAGGTTTCCACATTGCATACACACAGTTTGATTTTTGTTCCTCATAGACATGTGGTAAGGGGTTAAGGTATCTAATTCTTGACTCTCATAAACTGCCCTTCTCACTACATTTAGCAATGTTACTGCAAGTATATAAATAATACCAGCTTTACTATGGACTATTTTCTCATTAGAATATTTTGAAGATATATTTATCACCTATTAAAAGTGTATACCTTTTACAATATTTAGTGAGACAGATAGCATAACTCTAATAGGGCTATGATTCAAATGGTGGTCTATGTTAAGGCATTGTTTCCTTGTCTCCTTTCTTAAAAGAATGCCTCAAACAAATCAGACACCTGACATTGAGGTACATGGATTTATGAGAATGTAATCATCATCAATACACTTAAAGAAGTACTTTTTTATGTTGTGGCTTTTTTTTGGTCTTTTTTTTTTTAGAACTTCAAGAGTTCTAAAAAGTAAATTTCTTCAAAGGCATGTTTGTATCAGCTTGCACATGAAAATTACCTTCCATCTCTTCTAGAACTTTGAAATTGTTCTTCAATATAATGGTCTTCCCAATTGAAGCCTAAAATGCAGTACCAGAAAATGTATATATTATTGAAAATTAAGGAAAATTTAAGTTAGTATATTCAGTGAATGTTAGAACAATGCTTGATTTATTCACCTCATTTTTCCTCATTCTCAATTGAAATCACAGAAGATCATCAATAACAAGGAAACATTTCTCCCCTTATTTTAAAAGGTCAAAGAAAATTTACTAGCTTACCTATAGCAGTGAGGTTCTCATAAGTCTCCTGCATCACATCTTTGTAGAGACTCTTCTGGGAAGGATTCAGCAAAGTCCACTCTTCCCAAGTGAAATTCACATGCACATCATCATAGGTCATTGCATTCTAAAATATCCCATATATGTGTAGAACAGAAAACATGATACTGACAACACTGTAAATGTATACTTCATTGACAATACATTCATATAATTCTGGTGCTTCTCCCACTTATTTCCTGACATAGTAGTTTTAATGTAATTACCAAGTCATTGTAGAAGGAAACTATATAATGAGGTTCACCTCTGTCATTTCTGTGCTCTTTGAATAGGATATAGCCTTGCAGGAGAATTGCTAATCAACAGAGAGAGAGAGAGAGAGAGAGAGAGAGAGAGAGAGAGAGAGAGAGAGAGAGAGAGAGAGAGAGAGAGAAGCAAAGGGATTACACTGAACACACATCAGAGATATTGTATGAACAATTAACAAATACAAAAAATGATGGACAATCTGGGTATGCTGACTCATGGCTTTAATCCTAGCACTCCAGAGACAAAGACAGATGTATTTCATTGAGTTGGATGCCTGGTTTGTGCAGGACAGTCAGAGATACATATGAAGACCTTGACTCCCCTGCAAAAATCAATCAAACAAACAAAAAAGATGGAAAGAACTCAGAGGTCTTTAGTGAAGTTCATACATTCTTTCTGGTTCTGCATTCATGTTCCAGAAACCTGAAGTGTCCCAGTTTAAATAGTAACATAAAGATTTAACTAAAAGGGAATGCATGTTTAAATAGTAACAAATGAACCGATGAAAATATTAGCAATGTAAATGCTGATCATAAATAAGCAACAGTGCAGGAGAGATGGATCAGGAGTTAACAGCACTGGCTGGTCTTGCAAACAATTGAGCCCAAATGCCAGTACTTACATGGGGGCTCACAACTATCCACTATTCCAAGTCTGGGAGCTTTGAGGCCATCTTTTGTCAAGGCCCATGGAAAAGCAACAGCAAATAGCTTTAGAACTCATGGAGTGAGGTGCACCAGTTAACATGCACAACCATGATGGAAGTGCCTCAGAGAGGCAGAGCCCTAAGGAATATGTGTCCTGAGGACTGCATGAATACAGGCAAAATACTCATATTCATTGAAAAAATTTCAAAGCAAATGCAACAGGTAGGAAAGATATTACATATGTGAAATTCAATGACTCAAAAGGCTCAGGTAGTATTAATGTCATGAATACATGCCATCCTGAGAAACAAACTATAGCCTCTGCCAAATTTCAAACTTTAAGATGTGAATGAAGATCAGCAGAAGAGCATATGTTTGACATGTACAAAAACCTACATTCCATCTAATAATATAAAAACAACAACAATAACAACAACAACAAAAAAAACCAGGGATGTTGTCCCACATCTAATCCCAGCACTTGTGAGCCAAAATCAGGTGAATTTCTAACTTTAAGGCCGGCCTGGTCTACATACCTACTTTCAGGACAGCCAGGGCTACACAGAGAAACTTGTCTTCGAAACAAAAACAAAACAAAAACCAACCAACAACAACAACAAAACAAAATTAAAAATAAAAAACCAGCACAATAGCAAATTAGCTTAGCACTGAATAGCAATGACTTTTATTCTATCTTTTGTGATTTAGGGATAAAGTATATAATGGTAAAGGCTGTGGCAGCATGAGGAGGAAGCTGACTGATGAGTTTCAACCACAACACAGTAGATACACACACAAAAAACAGGCAATGGGTTGAGTCTATAGACACTCAAATCCCATCCTCAATAAGGAAGCTAGAGAGGCTCCTCCTACAAAAATTTCCATAAGCTCCCCAAAGAAAGACACAAAGGAGAGACGAGTGTTCAAAGAAACCATCCTATCTAGGATGTCTTCGATTCAATCAACTACACCCAGACCTGGTCACTACAGGCTCATTGTCATCCTATTAAGGAAATGCATTGAGTCTAACTTTAATGATGCTAATAGTCTGCAATAGCCTGGACACTGTTCAAATGTCCAAAGTTTCTTCTGACACTCAAGACAATTTCTTGATCACAGCTTGTAAAATCAGAAAGCACGTTCTATCTTTCCAACCTCAAGTTGCACAACATCAATAGTAGATATTACCTCAAGTGCCATGAACCAGCCCAGCCTGGCTTGGTTTGAATTGAGTCACAGCATTGGATATAACTTTAAAGATTGATGATCTCTGGCCTTCTCGCTCTCTAACTAAACTGAATGCTTGCTGAAGGCTTCTGTGGACTTAATCTCTTGTGCTTATTCTATAGCTGAAAACTGCTGGCTTCTTTTCTCTTTAACTCCTTGTGGATTTTTTCTTTATAAATCTCTTTGCTTTATTAAATGCTGTATCTTTACTTTATAATTCTCTGATATTGTTCTGTGCTTCATTAAGTGCTAGGGAAACTTAACTCTTTATTACTGTTCTGTGCTAAAAACTTCTCTTTCTTACTTGTGCCGACATAAGTGATAATATCTGGTGATTAACACATGCCATTTAACGAGGGAATTCAGTAAAGGCTTTATTGCTAGTGCTCCTTTTTCTGGCCATTCAGCAATAAGCCCTTTGTAGGCCCGGGTAGTTAACTCCTTGTGAACAAGACTGGAAGGAAAGGAAAACAATCAAAATGTTTTACACAGGCAAATATGCACAGACACACATACATTCATATACCCATACTCTGGTGAGCCTGACCAGTTGTCACAATCAACTCCACAAGTATTCATGCATGTTTACATGTATACATATATCTACACACATATAGATATATACATTCATTTGGATGGATGGATGGATGGATGAATGGATGGATGGATGGATGGGACAAAGCTCCCCAAGGCAAACCATCCATCCAACAACTTTATTTCTTTTCTGTCAGGAGCCATAATGGGACAAGCTAATATACCAGCAGGTGATCATCCTGAAATGGCCTGCTTCGGATTATTATATAATCTGTGACAGGTGAGCCCTCATTAAGCAAGGCTGTGAGGGACTAATTTTAGGAAAGATTCTGCTATTAATATGCTTTTCCTGTTATTATTAAAGATATATAATAATCAAAAAGTAATAGCACACCTCTTTGGAGAGGATCTCTGCAGATCCACGAAGATGTACTGTCTTATAGTGATGCTATGTAGACACATAGATGACTTAAGTTTTAATGATGATCCTATAAGAATTCCTAAAATTATATCTGTGATTATTAAGCTCTTTTATCGTGGAACTTCTAGTAGGTCCTTTTCTGATAGTCAAAACTGCAATGAGAAATCTGCCAGTCTCCCAAGTGTCAGCAGTTAATGGCTCTTAGATGGCAACCAGACTTTCTCCTACTCAGAGCACATTCCAAGAGGTTGTAAAACAATTAACCAAAGGTCATAAAAAGGGAACTAATGATTTATTATACGTGCTAGGACAGAAGATAAAATATTGATTGGGTTTATCTGTACAAAACTTCACTTATAACTTAGTTATGGTGTTAAACTTTCTATGAATCTATAGAGAAGACAAATGGTAGATGTTTAGCTAGATAATTACTCCTAATGGATATGCATGTAAACTCTCTGTTGTAAACTTCTATTTCAATTTATGATTTGATTTTTGTGTGAACTTGTGATGAACTTTGTAACATGTGATCATGTATTCTGAAAGATGTATAAGTACTGAAGGCAAAAGAGAAAGAGCCCCTCTTTCTCTTTCACTCTCTCTCTCTCTCTCTCTCTCTCTCTCTCTCTCTCTCTCTCTCTCACACACACACACACACACACACACACACACACACACTTTTTACCTTCCCCACCTAGAAGAATTTTCCCCTTTCCCCTTTCCCTACTAAGGTTACTCTCTGAAAAGTGACAGCAGGGCTGCATTGCTGAGGACAACTTCTACACAGCTCACTGAATGTAGAGAGGTGAAGTACGTGCAGACTTGGAAACCCGCCCATTGGTTCTAGTCTCTGGGGTGAGAAGGTACAGGCTACAGAAAGAGAAACGTGGACATCAACCTGGCTAAAAACCCTCTATCTAAAATCTGTCCTGCCTGCAAGATGTGTAGGGGCATGGTGGCACCAAACTTCTTGCAAAGGCAAATCAGTGTTTGGTTTAACTTGAAGCTTACACTATGAGAGAGAACCTATCACCTACACTACCTCGATGGCCAAAAATCTCAGAGTCTTAAATGGTAAGTATAGGGCATTGCATGGGTATGCACAAGGTCCTCTGCTGATACATTATTGCTGTTAGCATGCTGATTTTCTGAGACTCCCAACAGTGGGAGCGCTGTAGCTCTAACTCTCTCATTTCCTCTCAAGATTGTTGTCCTCCTATTGGGTTGCCTTGATCAGACTCAATATGAGGTCTATTGCCTTGTCTTTTTGTATCTTGTTTGGTCTTCTTTGGCTATCCTTTCTTAGAGGCTTGGTCTTTTCTAAAGAGGCAATAGAGGAAGGGGAGTGGATCTGTGGAAGAGGGAAAGTAGGCTGGACTTAGGAGGAATGAGGGGAGGGGAAACAGTAGTCAGAATATAGTTTATGATAGAAGAATCTATTCCAATTTAAAAAACATAAATTCAATTTTTCTTAAATGAAAATGCAAAGAAGAAAAGCAATAATGAACAAAAAGAAGTGAAATAGTGAAGACAGGGAAAAAGCATGATTTTGACAGATATAATTCCCGTTCTGTATGGATGAACATCACACAGGAGTTATGACAAGCTCATTCTTGGCTTTGTATACATCTGTGAAATAAAAAGTTATGCTCTCAGCAATGTGAAATACATATCATGCAGGAGACAAACCCAGGACATTTTCTTCTGTTTTCATTAGTTTGGATTGTGGAATTATAGAACTTCCTGCTCATTTACTTCCAAAAGACTATTCTTGCTTCTCTTTAAGGAAAACTAATGCTTAAACAACTATTCAAATAATAGAACTACATATATAATGTTATACAGTATTTCTATAAGAATTATACACACACACACAAACTGATAATATAAAAAAGTTAAACACATTTTGGAAAGCAGAGATAAAATGTCACTAAGGTGGATTATTTGATTATAAGAAAACAAAGAGTCATTTATCCAAGACTATTACATTTTTGTCAAACTATAACTTATTTTTATTGTTTAAATTCAAAGAAAACAAGTCAGTCTGTTCTTTAACTCCTTTTTTTTTTATTTTTACATGCAGTATAACTCACTTGGAGAAATCTCTCATACTATCCGAATAAAGCAAATTTTTGGATTTTTATAGTATGCTATAATAGCATATTTGCTTATCATGTTTGGAAACAGCTCTTGCTACAAAACCTTGATATTTAATTTTTCTTCTCCACATACCAATTAAAAAATGTTAGAAAAACTCTCTAAATGTGATTTTTTTAAAGCTAGATTTTATGTTCTTTCTGCCCTTTTCTTTTGCTACCTGCAGTCTAGATAAGATGGTTGAAGTTCTCACACCCATCTGACAAAGGAGAGTGTATTAAACATTAAAATTAGATGGGAGAAAGAAGTGGATTTATTTAGTGTATCTGGTTTTATGTAGAGGTCTTTGATCCACTTGGACTTGAACTTTGGGAGAGGGGAAAGAGAGGGAAAAAGGGGCTCCAGTATCGGATAGAGAAAAAAAAAGAGAAATCCAGAGGGCCAGAATGAATTGAAATATGTAGCAGGGGGTAGAGCGGGTAGAGGTGGAGAATGAGGGGGAGAACCACTAGGAAGTCCCAGATACCAAGTGTACTGACTGGTTTTGTGTATCCACTTGACACAAGCTGGAGTTATCACACACAGAAAGGAGCTTCAGTTGAGGAAATGCCTCCATGAGATCCAGCTGTAAGGCATTTTCTCAATTAGTGATCAAGGGGGGAGGGCACAGCCCCTTGTGGGTGGTGCCATCCCTGGGCTGGTGGTCTTGGGTTCTATAAGAGAGCAGGCTGAGTGAGCCAGGGGAAGCAAGCCAGTAAGGAACATCCCTCCATGGTCTCTGCATCAGCTCCTGCTTCCTGACCTGCTTGAGTTCCAGTCCTGACTTCCTTTGGTGATGAGTAAAAATGTGGAAGTGTAAGCTGAATAAACCCTTTCTTCCCCAACTTGCTTCTTGGTCATGATGTTTTGTGCAGGAATAGAAACCCTGACTAAGACAAAGTGGTACCAGCATAGTGGAGTATTCCTGTGACAACCTGACCATGTTTTGGAGAGGACTGTGGAAGGACTTTGGAACTTTGGGCTAGATGAGCCAGTGGGATATTAAGAGCTCAGTGTGATGTTGTGTAGGAACTTGGAAGATAATGTTAAGAACAGTACAGAAGATGGAGACCTGGCTTGTGAAATTTCAGAGGGAAGATTAAAGACTCTTATCAGGGCCATTTTTTGATTATGAAGATTCTGTGGTTTTGGTTATCTGGAGCTGAAGAATCAGCTGTGATTAACAAGACACCAGAACCACTAAAGTGAACCTTTTTGGGACTATTGATGCTGGAACTAAGAAACTGGTGGTGATTAAGAAGAGACCAGCATCACTGAGGTGAAATCTTCTGGGAAGTGTTTTCTGAGAGCACAAAGGCTGTGTTCCAGAGATAGCCAAGGTTATACCTTGTGCTGTGGCTGGACTTGGAAATGTGTAAGAGTCACCCAGGTGGTACTGGTTTTGAAGGTTGAAGGGGTCGTGAAGAGCGACTGAGGCCTGACACTGTGAGAGGCCTCGGAAGGCCATTGGTGAAGGTGCAGCCTCAGATGCAATTGATGGCCCAGGACTGAAGGGGTCATGCAAAGGAGTTGAAACTTGGCACAGTGAAGAAAGCCTATGAGAAGCTATTGGTGAAGCCTAATTACAGTGGAAAGCAGCAGCGTTTTGGAGATGCCAGTCCCATGAGATGACAGCCAAGAACAGTAGCAGCAGTGGTATACAGGCATCTGGAGCTTAGAAGACAAGGTGTGTGCAACAAAGGGCAGAACTGGAGACATGACAAAAGGCCTTGGAGGAATCCAGAAGATCGTGAGTGGATCCCAGACATTGGCAATTGGAGTTTGATTTTGTTTTTGATTGTGAAGGTGCCCTGATATTTTTCCCTCTTGAAGGAAGGAAGTATTTTAGTGGAGCCCATAGTTAAAAGATTTTTAATTGTACAAAGACTTTGAATTTTATAAGAGGTTGGGTATTTTAAAGGGATTGAAATCCTAAGAATTTGCAAGGACTATGGGACTTTTAAAGTTATTTAGATCTTGGGGATGAATAAGAAAGTAAAGGTTGAGGCTAAATAGTGATGTGTTTGTGTGTCAAGTTGACAAGGGGTCAATTGTGCTGGCTGATTTTGTGTGTCAACTTGAACAAAATAAGCTAGAGTTATCACAGAGAAAGGAGCTTCAGTTGACAAAATGACTCCATGAGATCCAACTGTAAGGCATTTTATCAATTAGTGATCAAGGGGGGAGGACCCCTTGTGGTGGTACCATCCCTGGGCTGGTAGTCTTGGGTTCTATAAGAGAGCAAACTTAGCAAGCCAGGGGAAGCAAGCCAGTAAGTAACATCTCTCCATGGCCTCTGCATCAGCTCCTGCTTCCTAACCTGCTTGAGTTCCAGTCCTGACTTCCTTTGGTGATGAACAAAAATGTGGAAGTGTACGCTGAATAAACCCTTTCCTCCCCAACTTGCTTCTTGGTCATGATGCTTGTTCGGGAATAGAAACCCTAAGACATGAGGGATGCAAGAGGCTCCCAGAACCCAATGAGGATGACATTAGTTGAAATGCTCAACAGTTGGGAGATAGAACATGAAGAGACCACCTCCAGTAAGATGGACATGGCTCCAGTTGAGGGATTGGGTCAGCCACCCATCTCACAATTTTTAACCCAGAATTGTTTCTGTCAAATGGAAACACGGGGACAAAAAAATGGAGCAGAGACTGAAGGAAAGGCCATCCAGAGACCACCTCACCTTGGCATCCATCCCCTCCGCAGACATCAAACCCTGACACTATTGCTGATACCAAGGTATGCTTGCAGAAAAGAGTCTGCTATAGCTGTCCTCTGAGAGGTTCTGCCAGCACCTGACTAAGACAGAATGCAGATACTCACAGCCAACCATTTGACTGAGCCAAGGGACCCCAATGGAAGAATTAAGGGTAGGACTAAAGGACCTGAAGGGGATTGCAACCGCATAGTAACAACAACTGGATCCCTCAGAGTTCCCAGGGACTAAACCACAAACCAAAAAGTATACATGACCGAGTCCATGGCTCCTGCTACACATGCCAGCTTTAACTGGCATCAGTGGGAGGAGAGGCACTTAGTCCTTTGAAGTCTTGATGCCCCAGAGAAGGGGTATCCTAGAAGAATGAGGCAGGAGTGGGTGGGTAGGTGGGAGAGCACCCTCTAAGAGACAAAGGGGTAGGAGTTTGTGGAGGGGAGTCTAGAAAAAAATGACAACATTTGAAATGTAAACCAATAAAATAATTAATAAACAAAACAGAGAAAGAAGTGTATTGATTGAAACTGCCTAAGTTGTAATTACTTGATGTTTTGTAATGTATACAGCACTGACTGTGAGAGTCTTTTATAAGTCTATAATCCTTTAACTATTGCTATTGTCTTCATTCATTTAGAGCAGTGTCCTACTAAGGCACCCAGCTTGCCCTCAACAAATGAGCATTTAGATTATTTTCATTTTAGGCCACCATGAATATAACTGCGATGAGCATGAGAATTCTAATACTTCTCAAAACTAATTTCAAGTCCATGGAAAACAAACTGAGAAGACTGATGAGAGGCAGAGCAATTCTGTCATTCCATGAGAACTCTGTATGCTGTAGACACATAAACATGGAGCAAATGAGATGTGTAGAGAACAGGGTTTACAGTGTTTTTTGTGGTATTGAGGTAGCATGGGTGTAGGTAGTTATGTCCAACTGCATCACAATACATATACTAAATATGTTCAATTTTATATCCACTAGAACAAAGGAACAGGTTTTAATTAATTTTAGTTGATATCTGTGGAAAATCCCAACCTACTATCAGTTTATTTTGTATGCTAATACATAATTCTGTGTCCCAGTCACACAATTCCAAGACATATTGAGATTAATTGTCCAATTCTAGACCTTGTTTTATTTTTACTTTTTGTCTTCTCAACTAAGTCATACTTGGTGGGACAGTTTTTATGTGTTCTTCACATGTATTCTGTATGACTAAACTCTGTATTAATAAAGTCCTCTTTCTAGGCTTTGTACATTATTCGATACCAGGTTCAGTTTCACACACTTACTGTAGCTTGCTAAATGAATGATAGTGTGGAATATCTTTTATTGTTTTATTCTACAATATAAAACTACTGAACCGTAAACACCACTAAAATGATGTACTTTCAAAAACAAAAGAATGATGCTTAGTTTAATTTACAGCATAAATTCAATACAACCCAAAGGAAATCCTTAACAGTTTATAACAGGAAAGTTGATGCTAAAGCTATATTTCATATGAAAAAACTCAGAGTTCTCAATAGGATTATGAAGAAATAGTATATACATTATGACAATGTGATTTTGTACTTACTACAAAGCTACAACGATCAAGAATGTGTACAATATTTGTGAAAGAATGAGGGGATGGGGAGAAAAAGCCCAAAACAAGCCTAAAAATATATTCAGGTTTTCATCAAATACCTAAGGAACTCAACCAGGAGAAATGTGAACTTTCCAATGTTCCCTTTGATTGTATGTGTATAAGAAATTAAACACAGACTTCACAGCTCTATGGAAATAAATCAAAGTGACCCCTAAACTGTTGTATTTCTGACCCTCCAGCTACTACTGATCGTCTAAACAGAGAGGTGCCATGCACTAGAACTCTTTGGAAATGGAGGTGATCAGAAAAGGGGGCTATTGCTCTGCAGCCTCTCAACACCCCTTGTGGTTTCAGGCAAACCCAGTCCCACTGAAGCACACACACAAAATCATGTTAAAGAATAATGTCTACTTCCTACCACATGAATTATGGCATAAGATACAGAAGTTGCCCTATCCACCTACCCAACACCATGTACACCTAGCAAAACTCTGCATCTCAGAAACTCCTTTCATACCCTGAAATTTAATTTCCCTGAAACATGCCATTGTGCCTGGTGGCAGAAGAATCTGATCAAATACAGCTGAAGGATGATCCCAACCACCTCCTTACAACCACTTTCAAAACTATTTATAAAATGTATCACACGAAGCTGAACGTGGAGTACAAGTTTCAAATTTTCTAGGAAACAGATCTTTAGTTTTCCAATCTGTCTTCCTACTGCACATGAAAAGCAATGTTTGTGTGTGCACACTGGTTAGTAATGCTATATGCACCACAGCTTTCCACTGCTAGGGCTGCAGTCTCCTCACTCCCAGGGAATTCACACTCAGGTAGGATAAGAGTCCCAGGTCAGCACATGGAATAATGGAATCAGAGTCTTACCCACTGGCTATCTCAGTCCAATCGGATGCGGCTCTGATAGCTCAGCAGACATACTTCTCCTGAGCTGGAGATACCGACCCCTATACTCATCATGGCATGCCTTATGGTCTCCCTCACAGCTTCCTACAGCTGCATCAGAGAAGAATCCTGGGAAGAACCTGCAAGCTACCGCCCACTGGTGCTCCTGACTCTTAGGCCTGCCCAGCCTTCCTCATTAGCTCAGAGTGCCAGCCAGCTGGGAATCAAGACAGTCAGTAGCAGCTCCTCTCCTGGGGGATCAGAGATCAAAAGACTCAGATAGTTGAGGCCTTCTCAGTTCTGCGCTCCCACCCTAGGACAGACAGAGCCCTAGTCTGAGAAATTTGCATTTTAGTAGAATTCTCCAGTCTCCCAGAGCACTTCCTGTTGACCTTCAAGGCACAGGGTCCATTATGTGCACATACCATTACAGACTGAATGTGTAGTGCAGCCATCTCTACCTCATAGCCGGGAAGTCCTGTAGCTAACCTTCAGTCAAATCAAATAGTAACCACAATTAAAGCAAAGAGTGGCCATGGATATGAAAGCAGGGAGCAGTAAATGGGAGGTAAATGAAAAAAAGAAATAAAAAGGAAAGGCGATGGCTGTTCCTAGGTATGGTAGGGCAGAAAGTGTATTACAGATAAAGGGAGAGCAGAGCCAGGGCAGGGGCATCTGGGAGAGTCCAGAGTGGACATGACCCTAAGCCATGTGAGGAAAGGGTGAAAGGCAGAGGGGGTAGCCAGACTTAAGAGGCCAGGAGGGTAAATGATAGATGAAGAAGACCAGGAAACCAAAATGGCTGGATTACATTAGGAAGGGCAGCTGGGAGGACAGCCCAAGCCCTGGGCTAGAGGGCAGGGTATATGACATACCCTGTGACAGACAGGGACTAGGGATGCTGGGCAAACATGACAGCCAGCCCTGCTTTCATTTGTTAAATAGGCACTTCAGCTATTTTCCATAGGGTTGAGACTCAACAGTAGGAAAAAAAGGAGAAGGTTGAAATGATTTAATTATAATCTCAAAAATTATTTTAAAACATTGAAACAGGCTTTATGACCCACTATTCTTCAGGGGCTACACAAATGTATTAGAGCACACCAAGAATTACTCATACCTTTCTCTTAGGTTGTGCATTTCAGACAGAAAAAATAACATTTCTGTTATACACAGTCACACCAGTTTGTCCAGATCTTCTGTGTTGGGTGAACTAGTGTAAGTACAGAAATTTGTTTCTAGAAATAAGTTCAGTTCCTCATCCAGATTCTCAATTGCCCTAGCCAGTGAACTCCCCAAAAGGACCAGTTTGTACTTTTGCTGATATTCTCAAATTGATTACCACACCACTCACTGCTAAAGCAAACTACTGTCAAAAGCAGGAAACGTCTCACCTTCCTTCCTCCTGTTCCTTTCTGAGCTGTGACCAGCTTCAAAAGTGGTCAGTGAACTCAGTTCTTACACAGGTCCCTTTAAAATATGCGTGTGTGTGTGTGTGTGTGTGTGTGTGTGTGTGTGTGTGTGTGTATGTTATGTATAGTGTTCTGTCTGCCTATATGCCTACATTCAAGAAGAGGGCATCAGATCCCATTACAGATGGTTGTGAGCCACCATGTGGTTGCTGGGAATTGAACTCAGGACCTCTGGAAGAGCAGTCATTGCTCTTTAACCTCTGAGTCATCTCTCCAGCCCACACAGGACCTTCTTTATTTGTAATTCCTGTCAAAAATCCAGGGAGGTTGGAGGGCACTCATTCACTGGTGTCTCCTCCTTCACACTGACCTGATAGCCCAGCCTGAAAGGAGTTGCAGGACTGTCTTCCAGGCACTGGGCAGCAGAGGTAGAATTAGGTGTTCAAAGCAACTCTTAAGTACAAAGCATGAGGAGAGGTTGAGCTACAGGAGTTGTTGCTCTAAACAGAAACAAATATGAAAGCCCTTGAGTAAAAGGAATGAAATTCTTAATGACTGAGAAGCATTGGAGAATAGAAGTAAATAAGAGATTCGCACAGTAATACGTAAAGAAAATGACATTTAAAAGGTAATACCAACAATTAACTTTTTAAAAGAGATAAATATAACTGACAAAGCATATAGGTCCTTCATAATGGTGACCCCTGCAGCAGATTCCCTTAAACTTTTGTCTGTGATCTAGCTATTGCTTACCCTGTTTCACTCCTCAGCCTACACAGTAAACTGTTTCTTCTGTTCTGGTCAGAAGGCAGATGCCATACTCCACAGGTAAAATCCTTTTCTTGTTACTGAAGTGAACAGTTTAATGCATGACTCAATGGAATAATTTTAAAACACTGTTGTGGCACAGTCCTTTAAAGAATTTAGGGATTTTTATCAAGTGGAAAGCAAGGTCATTTGCCCTGGGGAACAACAGACTGGAATCAAGGCAACCTGAATCAACATAGCTTGTCTCAGAAACATTTTTCTAAAAGGCTGAAGATTCAGCTGTACTAGAATTATGCCTTCCCAAGGAGAAATCGCTCCACACACAACTAAAAGAGTCAGGAAAATCTCTTTAATGACAGCATGCCTGCAGCACTGGCTAATGCTCAGAGAGACAGCTTAGAAGAGATTGTTTATCCCACATTTGCTGTCACCATTAAGTCTCTTTTAGGTGCAGGCCCTAGGTTATATATTGAACAATTTAAATATGGATTGAAGACTACAAGTCTAGCCACTTAGACAGATAGGAGATTTACACAGCAAGATTATTCCCAGAATTATTTTTTAAGTATACCAGTGCTCTGAAGTAGCAGGTCATTCTTCAGTTACAGGGTCCTAACTGGAAGGACAAGATGATGAAAAAGAGAAAAAATAGAAAAGTAGAAAGCATAAAAGCTGGGGTGGGGAAGTCTTGCATGAGCAATGTAGTATGCCAAGTAAGCTTGTGAAGAATAGCATCTTGTATACCACTTACAGGAGAAAAATGGAAAGAAATGGGAGACTCAGCAGAAACTATCATACAATGGGACAAACTCAGGAGGAATCTAATAAAACAGTACTAACCCCAGAAGTACACAGGGTATCTCAAAAAACATTAAAAACTCTTTTTCCTGTTCTGGTCTGAAGGCAGAAGTCCAGCCTACACTTGCCTTAGGACTGATAACCACAGCCCCATTTGGTGGAAAGAGCTAGGTTTGAGGATCTGAAACAACCCCTCACCAAAGGCCCTGGTCCTAAACCCTTACCTCTCTCCCAAGCTTATTCCTGGATTTAGAGGAGCTTTAGTTTATTGTCAATACACAGGGGCCTTAAGGGGAGCTCCCAGGACCTAGGCCTTCATCCTGGGTTTGAGAAAGAGCTATGTTCCTTCTCCATACATGCGGAGCCTCATGGAAAGACTTGCTTAACCAGGTCAGCCCTCAACATGACAATGCTCTTCCTTTTCAAACGGTTGTCACCAGGTATAGTCTTGCCCATGTGCAAAACTATGCGTTTATCAAGAAGCAAACTGGACCTTTATGGCACACCAGGCCTTAATGTTGGTTGTGACCCTGGAATGCCCCCTCTGAAAAGCTTTTTAGAGGCCTGCTCTTTGATATGAGGATGGGCCTAGTGGCTGATTGTAAATCACAGTTGTTTCCTTTGTTATCGTTAGGAGCCAAATGTCTGGACAATCCTGGTGAATAAACCATGGCTGGTTAGCATACTACTTATCTGTGGGGTGTTTTAGAGGCAGTCCTCCCTCAGCTAAATTCTAATTCATGTTATTTACTATTTCCTGAGGATTGGTAAATCCTTTAATCATCAATTCTAGTTTTCTACATCACAGCTAAATATTGGAGTGCTACTCAACACAAGAGATGCCTTTTACAACCTGCACAAAATTAACTCCAAATGGATCTTACATCTAAAGGTTAAATGCTAAGGGCAGAACATGTAGAAGACACTAGAGAAACCGGGGCTTTCCAAGTTTGGCATCCTGACAAGGATGTTTCTACACACAAGTTCCTGTTCTAAATGCTTTGCGTAGATCCAACCCCCACAGTGAAGTTATTCCGAGGACACTCCCGGGTCCAGGGAGTGTCTGGGACCACAAAGGATCTCACAGGTTGCTGTAGCAGGAGGCTGCTTACCCCCCACTTCAGCTCCCGCGGCTCAGCTGCCTGCTCCTCCGCTGAGCTCACAGTGCAGCCCTGGTGCCAGTCCTCCAATAGCCTGTCGGCAGTTTTTGGACCCAGCCTCCTGGAGGCTCCCGTGGCTCAGCTGCCTGCTTCTCCCCTTTGCGGGCAGTGAGTGACCCTGCGCTCACCATGTCGCAACTTCGGAGCTCGCCTGAGCGCGCCTCACAGCACCCAGCAGCAGGGCTCAGAGCACATCACATCGAACCAACCACTCAAACTTGCTCAGCTACAGCGAACCTGCAACATGGCACCCGGAAGAAACCTCCTTGTCGCCTCACTGACATATCCGCCTGATTGGCCAGTGTGTCTTGAGTGACGTGAACACCTCCCTTAGTGTTTGAGTGTCTTAAAGGTACACAGCATACTATTTTCTGTTCCAGGTTTCCAGTCCAGGGCCAAAACTTTTCCAGATATGCAATGGTTGCATTCTATAGCACTTGTGCCTGTCTTCCAATAGCCTACCCGACTGTCTTCCCGCCCAGTCCCGAGGACCCACCACTTCAGCCTTTTGCTCAGCTGCCTCCTCCTTAAGGGTCAGTGAAGCTGGGCTCACTAAGTAGCAATTTAGGAGCATGCCTGGCACTTCCCCATCTTCCTCCTGGAATCAGCTTGCATAGCTCCTTACTGAACTTGCCGTGGAGTTATCAATCTGCCCCACAAGTAAAAGGATGCCCAGGGTATTAGCAATTAAAAAGAGATTTTAGGAAACAAAAGTTGTGTGGCTTTCGATAAACTGCAGATACTTCTTGTCTGGTAGGTATGAGACAATGCAGGAAGAAAAGCGGGAAACAGATGACGCTGTTGAACTCTGTTGTTAGCCAGCATATCTTCCTGAGTGAGAGGTTCAAAATCAAAACACAATAAAAAGAAAACCCAGCTGTATCAGTAAAGGTTCTTTAGATGAACAGACCCGATAAAATGCATCTCTATGTATGTAGAAAATGGACTTATTAGAATGTCTCACAGGCTCTGGGTCACCTAGTTCACCAATGGCTGTCTGCCAATGGTAACTTAAAGAATCCAGTAGTGGTCCAATCCAGGTTGCTGAATGTCTCAGCACATACCAGAATTCTGAAGGCATAGGCTCTAATGGTAGAAAGAAAAAAAGAAAGAAAGAAAGAAAGAAAGAAAGAAAGAAAGAAAGAGAAAGAAAGAAAGAAAGAAAGAAAAAGAAAAGACAAGGAAAAAGAAAAAGTGTGGGGAGCTTTGGGGGGCCACTTGGCAGGAATCTGACATTGGCCAAGGACAAGGAAATCAGCTTCAGGTAGAAATCTGACATTAGGTCATGACACGGATGTAAGCTCAGGTAGAAATGTAATTTTAAGCTAGAACAGGGAAGTAAGTTCAGGCAGGAATCTAATTTTAGAGTGGAACAAAAGAAATAGGCTTCAGGCAAATATCTGATTAGTGGCTTGGACAAGGAAGTAGGCTCTGATATTTTGGTCATCCTGACAAGCCCTTAGAAACAGCGATCCCGGGAGTGATCATGGGACTTTGCTTATTGCCTTGCTTGTTCCTTGACTATTTGTGTTTATTGCACTGCTTGCCCTTATTACTTGCATGTAATTAAAATGGTGTAAAAGCGGATTGGAAAAAAAACAAGCCTGCGTTCAGTCTCAGAATTGACTGAGGTCATGCTGCAGCGTTGTCTAATTGTCTCTTTTCAATCCTCACTCCAATGCTGGAGAACCTGTTGACTGACTGAGCTGGCTTGGTCAAAAAAGAAAGAGAAAGAGAAAAAGAAAAAGAACTTTCTAGTTAGAAGTAGGGCAAGCAGACAAAGAGAAAGAGCTACCATCTTCAATGTCATATATATATATATATATATATATATATACACACACACACACACACACACACACACACACACACACACACACACACACACATATGGGCTGCCACCAGAAGCTGTGGTCTAGATTAAAGCTGGATTTTAGCACCTGAAAAGATCCAGATTAAGGAAGGGTTTTCCCACTTCAAAAGCTATAATAAGGAGAACTTCCCATGGTACCCAACATTTGGTTTTACTTAATGCCAGAAGTAGTCCATAAACAAAAGCCATCAGAATAGCCATGCAGAAGAGCTGAGAAAGATTTTTCGCCTGTGACAAACAGGGAACGCATGGGAGTCATTTTCAAACCAATGATTTTCTTCAACAAAGGAAGCACTGGGATTTTACTGAGGGAGTCTGGATCTGTTCACATATAGGTTTTCCTATTCTTATAAATGTCAAGTCAAATCCTCTGATAAATGTGTTCAAAATGTCAAAGCAGAAATATTTAAGGACATTCTTAGCTCAGAGTCAGCAAAAACATATGTAAATTATAAAAAATGGTGTACAGAAATGCCTCTGGAATGCTCACCACATACTACAAGGTCTTAGCTGCAAATCAAGTAAATGACACTGTGAAAGTAGATTTCTCAGGAGCCAGTGCTACCTGTTAATCATGTTGCATGATGTAACAGAGGTATCAGTGCCACAATTCTCACATATACAAAGACAGAGAACACAAATTCAGAAAACATCAAGGAAAAGCCACCTGTCTGCACTGGGCACTGTTCTCACAGGAGCAGTTTGCTGAGGTGTTCAAATCTCATAATAAGGCTGCTTTAGCCTCTAAGCAGGCTGGCTCAGAGGAAGGACACAACTAATTTCATGCAAGACCAGAAGGGGTTCATTTTAATTAGCCTTGATTACTCTCTGTCTCAGGACTGACATCACTGTACAAAATTCTATTTTTTAAGCTTTATTTTAATTTGTCTGTGTGTGTGTGTGTGTGTGTGTGTGTGTGTGTGTGTCTGCATGTGTCTTTGTACAGTACTGACAGAGGCCAGAAGAAGGCAGGAGATGCCTGGAACTGGAGTTTCAGCAAATGGTTAGCTACTACGTGGTTTCTGGGGATGGAACCTGTGTTCTCTGTAACAACACCTATTGCTCTTAACTGCTAAGCTATCTCTCTAGTCATTTTTTATTTAAAATTTATTTTTATATATTTTAATTTAAATATATTGTGTCACTTTCCATTCCTGTCCTCTCTCCATCACTTCCCAAATTCTTCTAAACCTATTTCTTCCTTGTTAAGTATGTGTGAATAAGCATGCTCAGATAGATGAATAAAATTTGCTGTGTTGTTTTTAACAAATTTTAATTCTTTGATTTTACCAATGAAGACTTGGAGCCAGATACTGGGGTGAAAGCTGGCTAACTCAGAGATGAAGAGACAGCACACAGTATTTCCCTGCCTTTCGTCCTAAGCCAATGTCCCAAAAGGAAGAGAGTTCTCCTTCTCCACTCTGTCTCTAACAAACCTTCAAACTTAATGTTTTTCCTTTCAACTTCCTGTGCATCTGTCTTCCTGACTTCCTCTTACCCTCTAAGGGTCTTTTTTCTTTGTTCACTCTCTGTCAACTGGTTGCTTTCTCTGCCTCTTGACCTATAGATGACTTTATTTACTCTTGTTTACAATAAACAGAAAGCTCTTGGATCAAAGGTTTGTGCTAGGGTTAAACTACATCACAACTGGAAAACAGGTCTTTCCAGTAAATAACACAATCTCAGTGTGCACAGTATGATCAAATATCCTATAACAGCTGATTCCATTTCTGTTGGCTGTGTGTATATGGTTTCAGGACTGTCCACATTGCATTTGATAGCCAAAGATGGAGCTTGTGGTGGTTTGAATATAGTCGGCCCAGGGAGTAGCATTATTAGGAGGTGTGGACATAGTGTGTCACAGTGGGGGTGGGCTTTGAGGCTTCTATGCTCAGGCTCTGCCCAATGTGAAATGGGATACTCTTTCTGGCTGCCTGCAGAAGACAGTCTCCTTCTGGATGCCTTCAGATCAAGATGTAGAACTCTCTGTTCCTTCTCCAGCACCACATATGCCTGGATGCTGCCATGCCTCCTGCCATGATGATAATTGACTGAACCTTTGAAACTGTTAGCCAGTCCCAATTAAATGTTGTCCTTTATAAAGTTGCCTTGGTCATGGTGTCTTTTCACAGCAATGGAAACCCTAACTAAGACAGAGCTCATCTTTCCCCAAGGCTAATTTTCCCACATACAAGAGAGTTCCATTTTTTAATGAGCAACAGGATGTTGAAGGCACAGATGTCCTTGCTTCCATAGATCACTAGGGAAACAAGGAATATCAAACACACAAGCCTTCTCAATGAAGGAGATAAAATAACTGCATTCAATCCAAAAGACTGGGAGTAGATTTTGTTAGTGATCTGGTGACCTCTTTGCTATCTGTGGAGCCAGACCTCACCCAATTCTCCCGAATGATTATTCCGGACTATTCCTGGACTATTACCCATCATTAGGGGGAGATGCCATATATATTTTATGCCTATCTGATCTCTATGCTATTGGTTAGAGTCCACATTAAATTGGCTATAGAACCCAACCTCATGGTCACATGTACTTTGTAAAAGAGTTTCTATGTAGTCACACCTTAACCACTATTATGCATTTGGCATTGCCTGATTGGATTGATTGTTGCCTGGAAATCTTTTCCAAAATTGCACTGTGTTTTAAACATACTGGCAATGAACTGACTAGTATTAAACTCCCCCACTCTGATCCCTCAAGTCAGTCTGCACTGGGTTTCATTCTCTTCTCCTAGTGTGTGGTTTGTTTCCCTCTCTGATACCTGCAGATACCCTCCCCTCCCCAGAAGTCTTCCCCCCTATGTGACCTAGAAAGCTTTGGACAGGAAATATTAGAAACAGAAAACTTGGGATTAGAAAATACCTCAGAAGTTAAGAGCATTGAGGTTTCTTTCAGAGCACTCAGGTTTCATTCTGAGTACATAGGGCAGCTCATTACTATTTGTTATTCGAATTCCAGGGTTCTGATATCATCTCCTGGTGTCCCTGGCCAAGAGGTGTAAAGGGGCTACAAAGACACTCACACTAATAGAATAACATCTAAAATTCTCTCTCTCCCCTCTCTCTTTCTCTTTCTCCCCTCTCCTCCCTCCCTCCCTCCCTCCTTCTCTCTGTCTCTGTCTCTGTCTCTGTCTCTCTCTCTCTCTCTGTGTGTGTGAAGACAGAGACAGAGAGAGAACTTGCACTGTAAAGCCCACCAGTTAAGTTTTTGAAGAAATCCCATCTTGTGCAAGACCAGGGGCTAAACTCCAATTCCAGGAAGAAAATCACAAAGTCCACTTAAGCAAACATCCTATGGCCACCCCTCCCCAATCAGGTTACAGTAGCATAGTCAAAGTACATATATAACCTAAGACATCCTGCAGAAAATAGATAACCTAACCATCCTGTTTGTCAGGTGATTTTGCCCCCATGTATGGCTCCTGCAGATTAGCCCAGAAATGCAGTTTTGTTTTTGTTTTTTGTTTTGTTTTTCTTACAATATTAACTTGCTGACTAGTATTTACCTCAATAGTATAACCCATCTCAAATGGACCTTTAATAAATGATGACTATTATGGTGTCAAGTGTGGGGGGGAAAAAAAGGAAAATGCGGGGCCAGCACGCGCAGATTCTGGGGAATAAGGGGCACGCGCCAGGCCGGGCCGGCGGCACGTGGGCCTTGCTCTCGGGCCAAGGCAGCGTGCATATACAGAGGACGCAGGCAAGATGCACGCATGCCTCAGTCTAATGGGGAGCGGGCAGTCACACCGCCAGCCGGTCTCCGAGAGTGGGCGCATGCGGGGGTGCAGAGAAATGTCACGCAGAAGGCGGAGCCATTCTGGTGTGGATTTCTCTACCTGTTACCTGTGCTCACAGACTGTCTGCGTGGCTGAATCTCTGAGTCTCTGACGGCGCATACCAGCTAGCTCTGTGTGGTGAATTTAATAAGAGGCGGTCCATAGCTTTGATGTTTTATTATTAAGAAAAAAGAAAGAGAAAAGAGATAGAAAGACAAAGGAAGAAGAAAAATAGATAAGAAAAGCCATGACCACGTGGAAAGGGGAGAAAATGGAGAGACAGAGAGATAGACAAAGAAGAGGGCCGGGGGAGAACAAGCGGGGGGTGGGGGGGGTGGGGGGTGGGGTGGGAGAGAGAGCACGCTCTGAGGGGTGTTATTTATAGTGAGTTGGGTGGTCAGGTAACCCGAGAGGCGGGGAGAGTGTGGCTGCAGGCAGGTGACTGCTGAGGCTAGAACCTGGGGCGTGGCCACACGTCTCATTAAGGTCCTTCATTAAGGATTATAGGTATAGAAGAGAGTGAGAAGTTACATCTTAAAGGGCCAGTAAATATCTTCAACAAAATTATAGAAGAAAACATCCCTAACCTAAAGAAAGAGATGCCCATGAACATACAAGAAGCCAACAGAACTCCAAACAGACTGGACCAAAACAGAAATTCCTCCTGACACATAATAATCAGAACACCAAATGCACTAAACAAAGAAAGAATATTAAAAGTAATAATGGAAAAAGGTCAAGTAACACATAAAGGCAGACCAATCAGAATTACACCAGACTTCTCACCGGAGACTATGAAAGCTAGAAGATCCTGGGCAGATGTCATACAGACCCTAAGAGAACATAAATGTCAGCCCAGACTACTATACCCAGCAAACTCTCAATTACCATAGATGGAGAAAACAAGACATTCCATGACAAAACCAAATTTACATAATATCTTTCCACAAATCCAGCTCTACAAAGAATAATGGGTGGAAAATACCAACACAAGGAGGGAAACCACACCCTGGAAAAAGCAATAAAGTAATCATCTTTCAACAAACCCAAAAGAAGATAGCCACACAAACAGAATTTCACCTTTAACAAAGAAGATAACAGTAAGCAACAATCACTTTTCCTTAATATCTCTTAACATCAATGGTCTCAATTCCCCAATAAAAAGACATAGACTAACAGACTGAATACATAAACAGGACCCAACATATTGCTGCATATAAGAAACCCATCTCAGTGACAAAGGCAGTCACTACTTCAGAGTCAAAGGTTGGAAAACAATTTTCCAAGCAAATGGTCCCAAGAAACAAGCAGGAGTGGCCATTCTTATATCAGATAAAATTGACTTTCAACCAAAAGTTGTCAAAAAAGATAAGGAGGGACACTTCATACTTATCAAAGGAAAAATCTACCAAGATGAACTTTCAATTCTGAACATCTATGCTCCAAATACAAGGGCACCCACATTTATAAAAGAAAATTTTCTAAAGCTCAAAGCACACATTGTACCCTACACAGTAATAGTGGGAGATTTCAACACCCCATTCTCTACAATGGACAAATCATGGAAACAGAAACTAAACAGAGATACAGTGAAACTAAGTGAAGTTACACACCAAATGGATCTAACAGATATTTATAGAACATTCCATCCTAAAGCAAAAGAATATACCTTCTTCTCAGCACCTCATGATACCTTCTCCAAAACTGACCATATAATAGGTCACAAAAGAGGCCTCAACAGAGACAGAAATATTGAAATTATTCCATGCACCTTATCAGATTACCGCAGCCTAAGGCTGGTCTTAAATTCAAACAAAAACAATGGAAAACACACATACACACAGACTTTGAACAATGCTATTCTCAATGATAGCTTGGTCAAGGAAGAAATAAAGAAAGAAATTAAAGACTTTTTAGAATTTAATGAAAATTAAGACAAATCATACCAAAACTTATGGGACACAATTAAAGCAGTTCTAAGAGGAAAACTGATAGCTCTAAGTGCCTCAAAAAAGAAAATGGAGAGTGCTTACACTAGCAACTTGACAGTGCACCTGAAAGCTCTAGAACAAAAAGAAGAAAATACGCCCAAGAAGAGTAGAAGGCAGGAAATAATCAAACTCAGGGCTTCAATCAACCAAATAGAAACAAAGAGAACTATACAAAGAATCAACAAAACCAGGAGCTGGTTCTTTGAGAAAATCAAGAAGATAGATAAACCCTTGGCAAGACTAACCAGAGGGCACAGAGGCGCTATCCAAATTAATAAAATCAGACATGAAAAGGGAGGCATAACAACAGAAACAGTGGAAATTCAAAAAATCATCAGATCCTACTGCAAGAGCTTATACTCAACAAAATTTGAAAATCTGGATGAAATGGACAACTTTCTAGATACATACCAGGTGCCAATGTTAAAACAGGATCAGATAAACCATCTAAATAGTTCCATAAGCCCTGAGGAAATAAAAGCAGTTGTTAATAGTCTCCCATCAAAATTCTATCAGATATTCAAAGAAGAGCTAATACTGATACTCTTCAAACTATTCCATGAAATAGAAACTCAAGGAACACTACCCAATTCATTCTATGAAGCCACAATAATGCTTATACCTAAACCAAACAAAGACCAAAAAAGAAAAGAGAACTTCAGGCCAAACTCCCTTATGAACATTGATGCAACAATACTCAACAAAATTCTGGCCAACCAAATCCAAGAATGCATCAAAACAATAATTCACCACAATCAAGTAGGCTTCATCCCAGGGATGCAAGGATGGTTCAATATACTGAAATCCATCAAAGTAATCCACTACATAAACAAACTCAAGGAAAAAAAACCACACATGGTCATTTCATTAGATGCTGAAAAGGCTTTTGACACAATCCTGCATCCCTTCATGATGAAAGTCTTGGAGAGATCTGGAATCCAAGGCCCATATCTAAACATAGTGAAAGCAATATACTCCAAACCGGTAGCCAATATCAAACTAAATGGAGAGAAACTTGAAGCAATCCCACTAAAACAAGACAAGGCTGCCCATTCTCTCCCTATTTATTAAATATAGTACTTGAAGTCCTAGCCAGAGCAATCAGACAACAAAAGGAGGTCAAAGGGATACAAATTGGAAAGGAAGAAGTCAAAATATCACTATTTGCAGATGATATGATTGTATACTTAAGCGACCCCAAAACTTCCACCAGAGAACTCCTGAAGCTGATAAACGACTTCAGCAAAGTGGCTGGACATAAAATCAACTCAAGCAAGTCAGAAGCCTTCCTATACTCAAAGAATAAGCAAGATGAGAAAGAAATTAGGGAAATGACACCCTTCACAATAGTCACAAATAATATTACATACCTTGGGGTGACTCTAACCAAACAAGTGAAAGATCTGTATGACAAGAACTTCAAGCCTCTGAAGAAAGAAATCATAGACGATCTCAGAAGATGGAAGGATCTCCCATGCTCATGGATTGGCAGGATTAATACAGTAAAAATGGCCATCTTGTCAAAAGCTATCTACAGATTCAATGCAATCCCCATCAAAATTTCAAATCAATTCTTCATAGATCTAGAAAGAGCAATTCTCAAATTCATCTGGAATAACAAAAAATCCAGGATAGCAAAAACTATTCTCCACAAGAAAGATTTCCTGGGGGAATCACCATCCCTGACCTCAAGCTCTACTACAGAGCAATAGTGATAAAAACTTTCTGGTATTGGTATAGAGACAGGCAGGAAGATCGATGGAATAGAATTGAAGACCCAGAAAAGAACCCACACACCTACGGTCACTTGATATTTGACAAAGGAGCTAAAAACATCCAGTGGAAAAAAGACAGCATTTTTAGTAAATGGTGCTGGATCAACTGGAGGTCAGCATGCAGAAAAATGCAAATTGTCACATTCTTATCTCCTTGTTCGAAGCTCAAGTCCAAGTAGATCAAGAACCTACGCATAAAACCAGACACACTGAAGCTTATAGAGGAGAAAGTGGGGAAGAACCTTGAACACATGGGCACAGGGCAAAATTTCCTGAATAGTACACTAATGGCTTATGCTCTAAGAACAAGAATTGATGAATGGGATCTCATAAAACTGCAAAGGTTCTGTAAGGAAAAGGACACGGTCAATAGGACAAAACGGCAACCAACAAATTGGGAAAAGATCCTTACCAATCCTACATCAGATAGAGTGCAAAGGTCCAATGTATACAAAGAACTCGAGAAGTTAGACTCCAGAGAGTCAAAAAAACCTATTAAAAAATGGGGTACAGAGCTAAACATGGAATTCTCATCTGAGGAAACTGGAATGGCCCTGAAGCACCTAAAGAAATGTTCAGCATCCTTAGTTATCAGGGAAATGCAAATCAAAACAACATTGAGATTCCACCTCACACTGGTCAGAATGGCTAAGATGAAAAACTCAAGGGATAGCAGATGCTGGAGAGGATGTGGGGAAAGAGGAACACTTCTCCATTGTTGGTAGGATGGCAAACAGGTACAACCACTCTGGAAATCAGTTTGGCAGTTCCTCAGAAAATTAGGCATAGTACTACCTGAGGACCCAGCTATACCACTCCTAGGCATATATCCAGAAGATGCTCCAACATATAATAAGGACACGTGCTCCACTATGTTCATAGCAGCCTTATTTATGATAGCCACAAGCTGGAAAGAGCCCAGATGTCCTTCAACAGAGGAATGAATTCAATGGAGTACTTCAGCTATTAAAAACAATGACTTCATGAAATTCTTAGGCAAATGGATGGAACTAGAAAGTGTCATCCTGAGTGAGGTAACCCAATCACAAAAGAACACACATGGTAGGCACTCACTGATAAGTGGGTGTTAGCCCAAAAGCTCAAAATAAACAAGTTACAATCCACAGACCACAGGAAGCTCAAGAAGAAGGAGGACTGAATTGGGGGTGCTTGTGTTCCTCTGATAAGGGAACAACATACTCACAGGAGCAATAATAGAGACAAAGTGTGGAGCAGAGACTGAAGAAAAGGCCACCCAAAGACTGCCCTACTTTGGGATTCATCCTATAAGCAGTCACCAAACCCTGACAGTATTATGGACGACAAGAAGTGCATACCAAAAGGAGCCTGTTGTGGTTGTCTCAGGAGGGGCATTGCCAGAGCCTTATACATACAGAAGCAGATGCTAGCAGCCAACCATTGGACTGGGAGTGGGGTCCCCAATGGAGGAGTTGGAGGGGTTTACAGCCACATGGGAAGAACAATGAGGTTGGCCACCCAGACACCCCAGAACTCCCAGGGACTAAACCATCAATCAAGGGGTACACATGGTTCCAGCCAAAAATGTGGCAGAAGAATGCCTTGTCAGGCATTAGTGGGAAGAGAGGTCCTTGGTCCTGTGAAGGCTCAAAAGATGCCCCGACAAAGGGAAATCAGGGGTGGGGGGAGGTGGGAGTGGGTCAGGGGGCGGGGCACGTACTTGGAAGCAAGGGGTGTGAGGAGGGGTTGAGGTTTTTCCGTGAAGGGGAAAACCAGGAAAGGTTAGCATTTGAAATGTAAATGAAGATTGTATTCAATAAAAAAAAGTGGGTTGGGAGAGCATCTGGGACAGGGCCCTTCTGGTGGCAATCTGCACCCAGAAGCTGAGCTGTTCCACAGCCTTTTGTGCACTGGTCCTGCCAGGGGAGAACTGGTCTCCAGGGAGTGCTTTGACTCTTGGGTTTGGAGGTAAGATCGCCATTTTCTCTCTAGCGACTGTCCAAGGCAGGTGCTACCAGGAGCGCACAGGGCACAGAAGAGGTAGACCAGCTAGGACAGGGTCCTTCTGGTGGCAATCTGCACCCAGGAGCTGGGCTGTTCCACAAGCTTCAGTGCCTGGGGAGAGCTGTTCTCCCAGGGGTGCTGAGATAGGCTTGCAGGTCCACAGGAAGGACAACATCCAGCAGAACCAACTTACACTGCAGATAACCAGCTGACGAAAGGCAAATGCAAGATGTTGCCAACAGAAACCAAGGAGACATGGCATCATGCGAACCCAGTTTTCCCACAACTGGGTACCCCAACACACAGGAAAAGCAAGATTTGGATTTAAAAATCACATCTCATGATGCTGACAGAGGACTTCAAGAAGGACATAAATAACTCCCTTAAAGAAATACAGGAGAACACAGGTAAACAGGTAGAACACCTTAAAGAGGAAACACAAAAATATCTTAAAGAATTACAAGAAAACACAACCAAACTGGTGAAGGAACTGAACAAAACCATCCTAAAAATGGAAATAGAAAAAATAAAGAAATCACAAAGGGAGACAACCCTGGAGATAGAAAACCTAGGAAAGAGATCAGGAGTCACAGATGCAAGCATCACCATCAGAATACAAGAGATAGAAGAGAGAATCTCAGATGCAGAAGATACCATAGAAAACATTGACAGAACAGTCAAAGAAAATGCAAAATGCAAAAAGTTCTTAACCTAAAAACATTCAGGAAATCCAGGACACAATGAGAAGACCAAACCTAAAGATTATAGGCATAGAAGAGAGCAAAGATTTCCAGCTTAAAGGGCCAGTAAATATCTTCAACAAAATTATAGAAGGAAACTTCCCTAACATAAAGAAAGAGATGCCCATGAACATACAAGAAGTCTACAGAATTCCAAATAGATGGAACCAGAAAAGAAATTTCTCCTGTCACATAATAATCAAAACGCCAAATGCCTAAACATAAGAAAGAATATTAAAAGCAGTAAGGAAAAAGATCAAGTAACATATAAAGGTAGACCTATCAGAATTACATCAGACTTCTCTCCAGAGACAACAAAAGTCAGAAGATTCTGGGGAGATGTCATACAGACCCTAAGAAAACACAAATGCCAACCCAAGCTACTGTACCCAGCAAAATTCTCAATTACCATAGATGGAGAACCAAGGTATTCCACGACAAAAGCAAATTTATACAATATCTTTCCACAAATCCAGCCCTACAAAGGATAATAAATGGAAACACCAACAAGAAAAGGGAACTACACATGAGAAAAAGCAAGAAAATAATGTTCTTTTAACAAACAAAAAGAAGATAGACACATAAACATACTTCCACCTCTAATAACAAAAATGACAGAAAGCTACAATCACTTTTTTAATATCTCTTAATTTCAATAGGCTCAATTCCCAAAGAAAAAGACAAAGACTAACAGACTGGATACTAACAGGACCCAGCATTTTGCTGCATACAGGAAACTCACTTCAGGGACAAAGACAGACACTACCTCAGAGTAAAAGGCTGGAAAACAATTTTACATGCAAATTCTCCCAAGAAATAAGCTGGAGTAGCCATTCTAATAGCGAATAAAATCTACTTTCAACCTAAAGTTATCAAAAAAGATAAGGAAAGACACTTCATCCTCATCAAAGGAAAAATCTACCAAGGTGAACTCTCAATCCTGAACATCTATGCTCCAAATACAAGGGCACCCACATTCATCAAAGAAACTTTTCTAAAGCTCAAAGCACACATTGTACCTCACACAATAATAGTGGGAGACTTCAACACTCCATTCTCATCAATGGACAGATCATGGAAACAGAAAATAAACAGAGACACAGTGAAACAAACAGAAGTTATGAACCAAATGGATTTAACAGATATCTATAGAACATTTTATCATATATATATGATAAAATGTTATATATATATGTATATAAATATATATTTATATATTCTTCTCAGTACCTCACAGTACCTTCTCCAAAACTGGTCATATAACCGGTCAAAATACAGGCTTCAAGAGATATAAGAAGATTGAAATATTTCCATGCATCCTATCAGATCACCACAGACTAAGGCTTGTCTTCAATAACAACAAAAATAATAGAATGCTCACATACACGTGGAAACTGAGCAACACTTTACTCAGTGAAAACTTGGTCAAGGAAGAAATAAAGAAAAAAATTAAAGACTTTTTAGAATTTAATGAAAATGAAGATACAACATACCCAAAATCATGGGACAAAATGAAAGCAGTGCTAAGAGGAAAATTCGTAGCTCTTAGTGCCTCCAAAAAGATATTGGAAAGGGCATACACTAGCAGCTTGACAGAACATCTGAAGGCTCTAGAACGAAAAGAAGCAAATACAACCAAGAGGAGTAGATGGCAGGAAATTACAAACTCCGGGCTGAAATCAACCAAATAGAAACAAAAAGAACTATACAAAGAATAAACCAAACCAGAAGCTGGTTCTTTGAAAAAACCAACAAGATTGGTAAACCATTAGCCAAACTAACCAGAGGGAACAGAGACAGTATCCAAATTAAAAAAAGAAAAATCAGAAATAAAAAGGGAGACATAACCACAGATACTGAAGAAATCCAAAAAAAGCATCAGATCCTACTACAAAAGACTATACTCAACAAAACTGGAAAATCTAGATGAAATGGACAATTTTCTAGACAGATACCAGGTACCAAAGTTAAATCAGGATCAGATAAATGATATAAACAGTCCCATAACCCTTCAAGAAATAGAAACAGTCATTAATAGAGTTTAATGAAGAGTTCTATCAGACCTTTAAAGAAAACCTTATACCAATACTCTTCAAACTATTCCACAAAAGAGAAACAGAAGGAACACTACCCAATTCGTTCTATGAAGCTACAATTATTCTGATACCTAAACCACACAAGGACCCAACAAAGAAAAGGAACCTCAGACCAATTTCCCTTATGAATATCAATGCAAAAATACTCAATAAAATTCTTGCCAACCAAATCCAAGAACACATCAAAACAAACATACACTATGATCAACTAGGCTTCCTCCCAAGGATGCAGGGATGATTCAATATACAGAAATCCATCAATGTAATCCACTACATAAACAAACTCAATGAAAAAAAACACATGATCATTTCATTAGATGCTGAGAAAGCATTTGACAAAATCCAACACCCCTTCATGATAAAAGTCTTGGAAAAGTCAGGAATTCAAGGCCCATTCTTAAACATAGTAAAAGCAATATACAGCAAACCAGTATCTAATATCAAATTAAATGGAGAGAAACTTAAAGCAATCCCACTGAATTCAGGGACTAGAAAAGGTTGTCCACTCTCTCCCTAACTGTTCAATATAGTACTTGAAGTCTTAGCCAGAACAATTAGACAACAAGATAATCAAAAGGATACAAATTGGAAAGGAAGAAGTGAAAATATCACTATTTGCAGATGATATGATAATATACTTAAGTGACCCCAAAAATTCCACCAGAGAACTCCTACAGCTGATAAACAACGTCAACAAAGTGGCTGGATATAAAATTAACTCAAACAAATGAGTAGCCTTTCTCTACTCAAAGGATAAAGAGGTTGAGAAAGAAATTAGGGAAACAACGCTCTTCACAATAGTTGCAAATAATATAAAACACCTTGGTGTGACTCTAACCAAGTGAAAGATCTGTATGACAAGAACATCAAGTCTCTAAAGAAAGAAATCGAAGAAGATCTCAGAAAATGGGAAGATCTCCCAAGCTCATGGATTGGCAGGGTTAATATAGTAGAAATGGCCATCTTGCTGAAAGCAATCTACAGATTCAATGTAATCCCCATCAAAATTCCAACTCAATTCTTCATAGAGTTAGAAAGAGCAATTCCCAAATTCATCTTGAATAACAAAAAACCAGGATAGTGAAAACTATTCTCAACAAAGAAAAAAAAAGAAATTCTGGCAGAATCTCCATACCTGACCTCAAGCTATACTACAGAGCATGATTTAAAACTGCATGGTATTGGTACAGGTAGATTAATAGAATAGAATTGAATACCCAGAAATGAACCCACACACCCATGGTCACTTGATCTTTGCCAAAGGAGCTAAAACCATCCATTGGAAAAAAGACAGCATTTTCAAGGAATAGTCCTGGTTCAACTGGCAGTCAACATGTAGAATAAAGCAAATTGATCCATTTTTATCTCCCTATACAAAACTCAAGTTCATATGGATCAAGGACCTCCACAAAAAACCGGATAAATTGAATCTAATAGAAGAGAAAGTGGGGAAGAGCCTGGAACACATGGGCACAGGGGATATTTTCCTGAACAGGACACCAATAGCTCATGCTCTAAGACCAAGAATTGACAAATGGGACCTCATAAAATTGCAAAGCTTCTGTAAGGCAAAGGACACAGTCAATAGGGCAAAACAGCAACCAACAGGTTGGGAAACGATCTTTACCAATCCTACATCTGACAGAGGGCTGATATCCAACTTATACAAGAACTCAAGAAGTTAGACTCCAGAGAAACAAATAACCCTATTAAAAATGGGGTACAGAGCTAAACAAAGAATACCAGGTGGTTGAGAAGCACCGAAGGAAATGTTCAACATCCTTAATTATCAGGGGTATGTAAATCAAAACAACCCTGAGATTCTACCTTACGCCACTCAGAATGGCTAAGATCCAAAACTCAGGTGACAGCAGATGCTGGCGAGGATGTGGAGAAAGAGGAACACTCCTCCACTGCTGGTGGGATTGCAAGCTGATACAACCACTCTGGAAATCAGTTTGGTGGTTCCTCAGAAAATTGGGTATAGTACTACCTGAGGACCCAGCTATACCACTCCTGGGCATATACCCAGAAAATGCTCCAACAGGTAATAAGGACACATACTCCACTATGTTTATGGAAGTCTTATTTATAATAGCCAGTAGATGGAAAGAACACAGATGTCCCTCAACAGAAGAATGGATACAGAAATTGTGGTACATTTACACAATGGAGTACTACTCAGATATTAAAAACAATGAATTCATGAAATTCTTAGGCAAACGGATGGAACTAGAAAATATCATCCTGAGTGAGGTAACCCAATCACAAAAGAACACACATGGTATGCACTCACTGATAAGTGGAAATTAGTCCAAAAACTTGGGATTCCCAAGATAGGATTCACAAAACATCATGAAGCTCAAGAAGAATGAAGACTAAAGTGTAGATACTTTAGTCCTTCTTAGAAGGGGTATCAAAATACCCATGGGAGGAGATACAGAGAAAAAGTATGGAGCAGAGACCGATGGAAACTGCCTCACCTGGGGATTCATCCCATATACAGTTACCAAACACAAGTACTAGCTGACTGGAACCTGATATAGCTTTTTCCTGAGAGGCTCTGCCAGTGCCTGACAAATACAGAAGTTGATACTCACAGCCGACCAGTGGACTAAGCACAGGGTCCCCAATGGAGGAGCTAGAGAAAGGACCCAAGGAGCTGAAGGGGTTTGCAGCCCCATAGGAGGAACAACAATATGAACCAACCAGTATCCCCAGTGCTCCCAGGGACTAAACCACTAACCAAAGAGTACACATGGAGGGACATAGCTCCAGCTGCATATGTAACAGAGGATGGACTTTTCAGACATCAGCGAGAGGAGAGGCCATTGATTCTGTGAAGGCTCAATGCCCCAGTGTAGGCGAATGCCAGAACAGGAAAGTGGGAGTGGGTGGGTTGTAGAACGGGGGGCAGGGCAGGGATGGGTTAGGGAGTTTTTGGAGGGGAAATGAGGAAAGGGGATAACATTTGAAATGTAAATAAAGCAAATATCTAATAAAAAAGAAAGTATATCTAAACTGTTAAACCTTGACTATTTTTAGTCAAATTTAATTTTGAATAATATTGAAAGCAATCTATTATAATTAAATTGGTAACTAATATAACCACGAGTTTACTCTCTGACCCTCAACTTCTGTTATTTAATCTTAAACAGTTTGTAACTGTACCTTGAAGGACCAGGTCAAAGCCTTAAATTTTTAAATGTACTGGATAGCACACTGTCTGTCTAAGAGTAATAACAACTTTAAATTTTGTAGCAATACATAAAGGTTTATATCAAGTAAGACTTTAAATCTGTATCAATATATAAATTGTATACCAATGTAAGAAATTGTAATTTTAATGTTGTATCAATTATAAAGATTTGTATCAATGTAATATTATGGCTTTACAATGTTTTGTTTAAGAATAAATTTAATAATCTAAAAACTAAAGAAAGAGAAAGAAGGAAAGAAAGAAAGAAAGTGGGTTGGTAGGGGTGGAGAGATCATTCAGTTGTTAAGAGCTCTGTTAGAACCAGTTTCATTCCTAGCACTCACATGACAGCTCACAACAATCTGTAACTACAGTTCAATAGGATCATAAATCTAAATAGTTGGGTAAAAACTTATACCTAGCATTGACTTAGGCGAGTACATATATGAGAGGTTTCCTGTGAGTCCTGACTTATAGATTAAAAAATGTATAGTGATATGCATTTTGTTGTACAAAATGTTACTGATATAAAAAGGTACTTCTGTCCTACAAGGGAACATGAGAAAGTTGTTTGAGTTGCTGTCCTCTGACAGCAACTGATAAATGTGATCTAAGGAACCTCTCATGATTGTTGCCTCTATTATGGAGTTCTGCTTTGCTTGTTGCCCTCACATCCCTTTTAATCTAAGAACTGTATGAGCACTCTAAGGGGACTTGCAGCTCCTCCCTGGGCAGTATCTCTGGTGCTCACTACAGTAGTACTTGACCTCTTTCAGACATTACTACTGGAGCAGATTAGTGATTCAACCACTACCCTAGGAGAGAACTTGGAGTTGTAGATTTTCAGCCATCATCCTTAGAAAGCATTTGGAAAAATAAAACTGCTAATGAAGCCAGGTCAAGATGGTTTTGGTCTTGGCTCTGATGTAGAAAATCTTAGAATACAATCTGAAGTTCAGAATGGAACACTCCTAATAGTTAAGCAAGGGAGTCTTTTAAGGTCAGGGAGCAAGAACAATGGCAGCCCTGATGTCATTCTCGCTGAGGCTGGACTGCTGGTGATTGATTTCTTTTACTCACTTTTGCCCTCAGCCTCTTGATATTATTTAATAAAAATTGCTGATGAATAGATAGATGTGCATTCTGAGGATTTAAAGTAGATATGACTGATTTTTATATACAAGTTTAGATTTGTGATTCTTTTAAGATTCTTATAAGATTATTTTTAAAGATAAATAATTAATCTTTTCTTTATAACTGCAAATTGTTGCCTGTCAGTAAGAAAAACTGGCTGAGAAGGCAACCTTGCTGGTTTACACTTTGTTAATCTATAACAAGTTGCTTAGTTATGAACGCATGTGGATTCTTGGGAACAAACTGTTTTTGTTACCTCTATTATGTAATGCTATTTCTTGTAAAAGTTTTGGGGAGCATACTATTCCTTCATAGTCATTCACTAGAAAATGGAATCACATTGTAATTTTATACTATTTGAAAGATTTTGCTGGGATATATACTCTTCAGGAGAAAAAAAGGTGTTGGACCTTTGTTTCATCCATCAAGTTTGTCTGTATGTATATATGTATGTTGTATGAGTGCGTGTTGGAGCTTGCTCTATCCACCAACTATGTGTATACATGTGTGAAATGCTTGGAACCTGCTTGTTGTAACTTTGTTCCTTCCACTCCCTAATTATGTGTGTATATGTGCATATGTGTATATATACATATGTGCTTATGCATATATGATGTGTATATATGTGTGTACATGTGGATGTATGTATGTGTAAAATGCTTGGAGCCTGCTTATTGGAATTTTTTCCATCCACTCGATGTGTGACTCTCTGTGAATGTCTGTCTGTCTGTAGATATATATGCATGTAGTAATGTATGTATGTGTGTATGTATGTGCATAAATGTATATATTTGTATGTATGAAGTTATTAAAATTGGCATGTTGCCGCAACTACTCATATATGTGGTGTGTGTGTGTGTGTGTGTGTGAATTTTCTCTTTCTTTTTCTTTCTCCATGGCCCCTAAGAGTTAAAAGAGTTCAGAGTTTTTTGCTGGCCACTGGAGTGCCAACCCCAGGGAATCGAGCTTTGTTCCCTCAGAGAAAAGTCTGCTGAGTAATTTCTCTAATCACTGGCTGCCAGAGGCTGCAGCCTCCATCAGTCGATATCTGAACTGATCCCTGTCAGCCCCTCTTGGTGCTGACCCCCTTCAGCTGCTCTCAGCACTGATCCTAATCACAAATGCCACACCATCCTGCCTGCCTCGATTTACCCCCTGGATGCCAAAGTGGGTCAATGACATCTTTGGCAGCTTTGACAATTATGACCTAGTAAAACAGATTAGATTAATACAAATTCCATGTTCTTGAATAATAACAGTCTCATAGGTGTTTTTCACCAGCAATAAGAGAATAAAGAAATTTCTGAATAAAAGCATTTAAAATTTAGTAGTGAAAGCATGGTATAGGTTTGTTACATAAAAGTGGGGAAAAGTCTGTTTCAGACTTCAGGTTGGACCTCAGGGCAATGTGATCTTATATTCCATGAACTCAACATGGAAACAAAGTAGGGCATCATTCAGTAGTCACAGGTGGATGAGGCTTGAAGTGTGTGGTATATTTAAAAGGTAACAGTGTTCATATTTTTAGGCATTTACAAGCATATTTTCACAGTTATTGTTAGATTTCCTAAGATACTCTAACTTTCATGGAAGAGTCAGAGGCAAGTCTAGAAACCATGGAAGGCTCACAGGATGAAGAGACCAGGGAAACTTAGGTGTAGTGAGTAGTCAAGATAACTTATGGGATTCCCACAAGATAAGTCATCTCAATTTCGATTTCTGTAACCTACAGTGAGCTGGTTCTTCTCATGAACTGCAAGAGAATGTGCCTGAAAAATTGCTTCCACGTTAATGCTTTCTTCAGCTTTTGCATGCAGCAGTCAAGTTCAGTCTTTAAAGCACATAATTATATTATTGTTTTGCTGAACAATTTGGAAGCTTTTCATTTACAGATAAAGTATAGTCTCATTATAAATAATTGATGGGATTGTCTGAGTCCTGGCACTTCAAAGTATTTAGTCTTCTGAGCTTCAGATTCTTCTCAGAGAAAGGAGACTAATACCGCTCTCAATATGGAGAAATAGTGAGAAGTAAAGAGCCCACATTGCAATGTTTAGAGTCATGTCTGCAATGAATATAATACATGGCAAACGTTTGCTTATTTTTCCATTTGTTCCTCACATCCTATATTGTTCACAAATGTATTAAAAAATTACATGAATCTATGCAGACAAATTCCAATGTTAATTTTCCTTGTGCCTTTGATATAAATTAATATATGTATAGCCAACATTCATGAGTATCTCTTGGTATAGCTATTGCACAATAAACACTAGTTTCTATACACCATGGCAATGGACTACAGAGACATTTCTTAAAATCCCCATCAATAACATAGCAATGAGTAGTATCACCCAAAGACCTATGTTTGGATTATATACTCTATGAATGGCACTCTAATTAAAACTGTTGGGTGCCAATTATTGCCAGACTACCTCAGTGTGACAGCTAACCAAATTATGACACAGAGACATTTTATTATTTATGATATCTTGGATTTTCCTTAGGCTTGTTCTCAACTAGCTCTTAAAACTTAAGTTAACCTCTATTGGGGTTACGCTTGTGAGCTGTGTATTTAGAAACTGAGTTGTGTGCCCCTATTAGACTGTAACTTGATATTGGGGCACTGTAATAACCAATGTGTTGTAAAGAATGTTCCCCTGTAATCTGTGATTGGTTCATAAAAGGCTAGAGCATTTGACTGTGTAGGAAAGAGAGAAAGGAAGAACTTAAGATTGAGTAGGGGTTCTCAGGTAGGGACCATGAGGAAGAAGAGAGAACAGAAAGAAGAAGGAGTTTCCCATGAAGCAGGATGGACCATGAGGATGGACCATGACCATGTGGCAAAAGAAGCTCCCAATGAGGACACACATGGAACAGAACAAGCCAGGTGAGACTCAAACTGCTAGTAGCATTGTGTCTATGGTTTGAATATAAGTCAGAATAGCACAGAACCTGCCTAGTTTAGGTTTGTAGCTTGTTAATAAATTCTGACATCTCTGTGTTGTTTACTCTGAAACTAAACAGGATGGAGTGGGACAGGAAAGCCTACAGTTAGTACATTACCTGGCACACCATATGTGGGGCATAGAATTCAAGCTAACCTGAGAAAGTCTTTGGTAGAGTCTCCCAAAAAATGAAAGTGTGGGTCCTAAGGCCCTACTGAGCTACCAATCAATTGAATGAGGTCCTTGAGACCACAGTTTCACTCGGGTCAACAGACAGAGGTGCAGCAGATCTCCCAGTAAAGGTAGAGTACTTGGGAGCAGGTGCAGGACTAGACCAAACTAGCCTGGGTAGAGTCACACTCCTGCAGTCGCTGAGAGAACAGCAGTGGCATAGCCCAAAGCTCCTCAGCATTCCCACAGTGGCAGAACTAGTTCAGCAAGGACTGTGCTGGGCCTTGTGCTTGGATCTGAAATTAGCCACAGGATGACTCAGCTCAAGTGTTCAAGAGCTCCACAGTAGCTTTTCTAGAACCTTTCCTCAGACACACTGAGGCTTAGGGGCATGCCAGAGAGAAGGTGGACTTAAACCAAAGCTCATCTGGAACCTGGCACCAATCCTTTCCTTCCCCAAAGACTGGTACAAGGTTATGAGCACTGGCTCAGCATGAAATGTCAAGGTGTCACCAGGGTCCAGGACATCAGTGGCTCAAAGTGGTTTTTCCAGTTGAGAGGCCTTTCTACCTCTTCCTGTAAGCAAAAGTAGCAGGACTGGACTAACTACTGTAAGTGTCCTGATCTGAGCAGCAGAGGGAGACAGAGAACACAAAGGGGAAACTAACACTAAGACCTGGCTAAGTAAAAGAAGCTTGGAATTAGATGTCTTAACATTAAGAGGAAAAGGATCTGGACACAAAATTTCACAGACAAATATAAATGATTTGAAAGATATAAATTTAAAGAAATACGGTATATAAAAATGAAAGGCACACTATCACAGATATTTTGGAGTTTTATCTAATGCCATTTTAAATGGGGGGGGGAGGGGAGAGAGAGACAGAGAGAGAGAGAGAGAGAGAGAGAGAGAGAGAGAGAGAGAGAGAGAGAGAGAGAGAGAGAGAGGACATAACTGAAACTGACACAGCACTGGTTATGATTATTGTTGAATTAATAATCCTCATTCTTTCCTTAAATAAGCATACTGATTTTCTGTGTCTTCTCAAAGAAGATCTTGATAGGATCAGAGGTGAGGAGGATGCATTATCTGTCCCAACACTGGAAGATACTGGGATCAGTGGGACCCAGGCATGCTGGAACTTCACCATACTAGAGGCTCAGGCTCCTCCCTGTCTGTCTGGGCTGGTGCCCTGAGCAGACCTTGGGTGAACTCTGCAGCCAGTCTCACAACATCCAGAGGAAGCTCCACTCCCAGGCACTTTTACAAGTCCGGGAACACAGGATCACAGGATCATAGAATCATAGGATCCTAGGAGCTTCGTCACCCCAGGATCTCAGGGTCCCAGAGGCAGCTTGACCCCCAGGGTCTTAGACATATCCAGGATCCCAGAATCACAGAAACAGCTTAACTCTGAGGAGTTCTGACACAATGAGAGTCACAGGAAGGACAGGCTCCAGTCAGATATATCGAGGGAAGGTAGCACTAGAGATAACCAGATGGTGGGAGGCAAGCGTAAGAACATAAGCACCAGAAGCCAAGGATACTTGGCATCATCAGAACCCAATTCTCCCATCATAGCAAGTCCTGGATACACCATCACACCGAAAAAGCAAGAATCAGATGTAAAATCACTTCTCATGATCATGATAGAGAACTTTAAGAAGGACATAAATAACTCCCTTAAAGAAATACAGGAGAACACAGGTAAGCAGCTGGAAGCCCTTAAAGAAGAAATACAAAAATTCCTTAAAGAATTACAAGAAAACTCAATCAAAGAGGCGAAGGAAATGAACAAAACCATCCAGGATCTAAAAATGGAAATAGAAACAATAAAGAAATCACAAAGTGAGACAATTCTGGAGCTAGAAAACCTAGGAAAAAGTTCAGGAGTCATAGATGCAAGCATCACCAACAGAATACAAGAGATAGAAGAGAGACGCTCAGGTGTAGAAGATACCATGGAAACATTGACACAACAGTCAAAGAAAACACAAAAAGCAAAAAGCTCCTAACCCAAAAAACATCCAGGAAATCAAGGATACAAAGAGAAGATCAAACCTAAGGATAATAGGTATAGAAGAAAGTGAAGATTCCCAATTTAAATGGCCAGTAAATATCTTCAACAAAATTACAGAAGAAAACTTTCCTAACCTAAAGATAGAGATGCCCATGAACATACAAGAAGCCTACAGAATTCCAAATAGATTGGACCAGAAAAGAAATTCCTCCTGTCACATAATAATAAAAACACCAAATGCACTAAACAAAGAAAGAATATTAAAAGCAGTAAGGGAAAAATGTCAAGTAACATATAAAGGTAGACCTATCAGAATTACACCAGACTCCTCACCAGAGACTATGAAAGCTAGAAGATCCTGGGGAGATGTCATACAGACCCTAAGAGAACAGAGATGCCTGCCCAGGCTGCTATACCCAACAAAGCTCTCAATTACTATAGACAAAGAAAACAAGATATTCCATGACAAAACCAAGTTTATGCAATATCTTTCTACAAATCCAGCCCTACAAAGGATAATATATGGAAAACACCAACACAAGGAGGGAAACTACACCCTAGAAAAAGCAAGAAAATAATCTTTCAACACACCCACACAAACATAATTCCATTTCTAACAACAAAAATAACAGGAAGTAACAATCATTTTTCTTTAATATCTCTTAATATGAAAATTAATATTACCAACATATCCTAATCAATTGAAAATAAAAATATGAGGAATTAGAAATCTGTTGGTTGTAGCCCAGTGGTCACTCTGATTTGCTTATTGGAGAGATAGGTCCAATATTTTACAATCCATATACACTTTCTGCTTTTTTGTATGTGGCAGTATCTTGCTAGTGTACCACATAACAGTCTTGAAATCATGTTTCTCCTATCTCAGCCTCTCTATAAATAGGATTGTTTATTTGATGTTTTTACACTATACTGTGGTTTTCAGAACAGGTTACATATTTCAAAATTATTTATACAGCCAAAAGAAACTTACACAATTAATTTGGGAGGTGACTTGTAAGAGAACAGCAAAGAGTGAGACTGAATGTTTTGCTTAATATTTATAATTATTATATAAATTTTGAAGAAGAGGACCTTATACATTTACTCTTTTTCTGAGATGAATGCTTTTTAAAATCATCACAGCCAATGAACCAGAATCTTACTCTCACCTAATGTCTGTGGCATACTCCAAGCAGTACCATTGTTCATTAAAACAGTTGATGAATGACTTCATGGATAGACCATCTTAATACACACACCATTTCTTATATGAATGTAACCTGTTCCCTGTGGGCTGAGAATGATGACAATCACTCACATCAAATAGCTTTGACCATATCAGGAAATTTGTATCCAAATAATTGTGCCTATAATTCATTACTTGGCACAGCAGAACTGTCAACTCTTAGCTTAGTTACTACGGAGGTAAAGTCCTTTGGGGATGTGAGGGACATTGAAGTACAGCCTTATTACAATGAACTCTAATGTCTAAATTTTTTCTTATTTTGGGTTTCTATCACAGTAAGAGCCAAGATTTTAAGCGCTAAGAAAAATGAAATGAACAAACAAACAAAAAGATTTTATCTTTTTATGTTCATTTAATAACATGTCCATTATTTTTGTGATTGATATAAAAATATATATTGTGTTGAATATGATTAAAATTAAAATTAAAAAAAGAAAAAAAAAGATCTTAGCAAACTAACAGTTCTTTCCCTAAATAAGCATACTGGCTTTCTGTGTCTTCTCAAAGAAGATCTTAGCAAAGTAACAAGATTTAGAGGAAATTTTACAAAAAATTATAAATCAGACTGAGGAAAATACTAAGATAATGAAGATATAGAGACAAACATTAGAGGAAAATTTAGAGAAATTTATAAACAAAATTGAGGAGGATTTTAAGATAATAAAGACACTAGAAAAGGGGAATAATAAAATTAGAAACATCTTAGAAGAAAAGTTACAAAAAATTACAAATAAAATTAAAGCAAATCATAAAAAACAAAAGAAGGAAGAGTAGAACCTACAGCAACACTTTGTAACCAGACTTCAAAAGAGCAGGCTATATTAGTTAAAAAAACAAAACCAAACCGAAATGCTTTTCCTATCCTTAATAAAGGAATTAGGTGGAAATGAAGGAAATTCCCAGGCTAGTCAAGAATTTGAGTGGCAAACTATAGAGGCAAAAATTTAAAAAGATTTAAGGAAGTAGTAACAAGCTATGGCTTATATTCACCACATGTCAAACAGATACTTAACTGGGCCACACATTATTGTATAATTCTAAAAGATAGGAGAAACTTGATGACAGACATTCTAGAGCCTGGCCCTCAATTACAACAGCAAGCCTGATGGAAAGAGGAGTTTTCAATTGAGGAGCAATGAAATAGGACTAGAGGCAATGGCATAGTACAGGATCCATTACTAGGTGAAGGTTTATACTCTGAAATAAGAGTACAAATTACTTTTGAGGATGCTGTTCTAGAACAAAGTCACACAATAGCCTTAAATTCTTGGGACAAACTTGAACAATGATGAGCTGAATCATTTACAAAGATAACCCAGTGTTTAAAAGAATCTTTCACTGACATTTTACGAATTTAACTATAGCTCTGAATAGAACAATATCAAATCCATCTGCTAGAAAAATTTTAATTGAATCTCTAGCTTTTGAAAATTCTAATGCTAAATGCAAAAAAGGCTATTAGATCTTTAAGGGCAAGATGTGTACCTCTTTATGAATGGATTAAAACTACTGTAGATAAAAAACCAAATGCTCCAGGGTCTGGTTTTATTCATCTACTTTCTGCCATGACAATAAGTGCCTTAAAACTGACCTCCTCAACCCCCCAAAAAACAACAACAACAACAACAACAACAACAATAACAAAAATCCAAATGCTCACAATACAGATGTGACAATCGGACAAACAATTGTAGTAGATGCCAATTGTTATGGCTGTGAGAGATCAAGTCATTCCCTAGAGGACTGTAGCTAACCCGTTCCTAAGTAAATTCTTCTATAACAGTAATAATTCAGGGAGGAAGCTTCCTATACGATTTATAACATGTGGAAGGAAAGGTCATATGGCTCATGAATGTAGGTCATCCAAAGATATCCAAGGCAATTCTTTAATGTTGGAAAACTCAAGCCCTGACTAAAAATAACATGAGCCATTTGTTTCCTGTATACCAAGGAAAAAATTTCTGAAAAGCAACTAGAAAATTCAAGGCCTAATAGTGTAAACAGAGCTGCTCAAAATGTAAGGTTGTTTTGTTTGCATTATTTTATGATAATAGAAATTTAAGGTGGTTTTCTTAGACTGTATTGTATATAAGCTGTTTATTTAAAATATGATGAAAAGTTCTACTTTTATGGTTCTTATAATTATTTATATTGTATGTAGATTGTTAATGTTATGGAAAAATACAATTTTTATACAAAAGTGGGGATCTGAAATGTAAGTTTCTGGTTGTGTCATGTGATGCAGACACACGTGGTGTCTTGCGGACTCACATAAGGTCTTGCTGAGGCAAGACCAGTGTGAAGACATGTGATGTTTGTAAGAGTATAAATAAGACCCAATGGACAGTGATAGCATGCTTGCATAGTTAGCCTTGCAATGCTTCATTAGTCTTGAGTCATCACTGATCTTCACTTCATTAAGAGAGGCACAGCAAAGAATTTCTTCTGGTAACCCAGCTGGTACTGATTGTTCCCGCTGACTTGGGCCATTTCAGTGGAGACTTGGCTATTTCGGCTGGATTGTGCCACCACTGCTGATCTGTGTTTGGTATCTACTGAACTGGACTGCTGGTTTCCTGACAAATGAAGATTGGAATCATCCCAAAAGAACTACTTCTAATCAGGTCTATATCCCCTTGTCCTTTTTACCATCTTTTCTCCCCTACCTTTGGATGGTGGGCTAGAAGGGGGGGTCAAAGCATCTTAGAACCCTTATTCAAAGTATGTTTCAAGAAATCAAAGCCTACATAAAGAGGTTAACCAACCATACCGAAGAAACAATACCGAAGATACTGTCTCTGTGCCCTCTGGCTATTCTGGCTAAGGGCTTATCTATCTTGTTGATTTTCTCAAAGAACCAACTCCTAGTTTTGCTGATTCTTTGTATAGTTTTATTTGTTTCTATTTGATTGATTTCAGCCCTGAGTTTGATGATTTCCTGCCTTCTACTCCTTTTTGGTGTATTTGCTTCTTTTTGTTCCAGGGCTTTCAGGTGTGCCATTAAGCTGCTAGTGTATGCTGTCTCCCGTTTCTTTTTGGCGGCACTCAGGGCTATGAATTTTCCTCTTAGCACCACTTTCATTGTGTCCCACAAATTAGGGTATGTTGTGCCTTCATTTTCATTAAATTTTAAAAAGTCTTTGATTTCTTTCTTTATTTCCTCCTTGACCAAGTTATCATTGAGTAGAGCATTGTTCAGCCTCCATGTGTATGTGGGTTTTCTGTTGTTTTTGTTGCCATTGAAGACCACCCTTATTCCATAGTTATCTGATAGGAGGCATGGGATTAGTTCTATCTTCTTATATCTGTTGAGGTCTGATTTGTGACCAATTATATGGTCGATTTTGGAGAAGGTACCATGAGGTGCTGAGAAGAAGGTGTATTCTTTTGCTCTAGGATGAAATGTTCTATATATATCTGTTAGTTCCATTTGGTCCAAGGCTTCAATTAGATTCACTGTGTCCCTGTTTAGTTTCTGCTTTCCTGAACGATCCATTTCAGAGAGCGGGGTGTTGAAGTCACCCACTATTATTGTGTGAGGTGCAATGTGTGCTTTGAGCTTTAGTAAAGTTTCTTTTACGAATGAGGGTGCCCTTGCATTTGGAGCATAGATATTCAGAATTGAGAGTTCTTCTTGGTGGATTTTTCCTTTGATCAGTATGTAGTGTCCTTCTGTGTCTTTTTTGATGACTTTAGGTTGAAAGTCAATTTTATCTGATTTTAGGATGGCTACTCTGGCTTGTTTCCTGGGACCATTTGCTTGTAAAATTGTTTTCCAGCCTTTTACTCTGAGGTAGTGTTTGTCTTTGACACTGAGGTGCGTTTCCTGCACGCAGCAAAAGGCTGGGTCCTGTTTACGTATCCAGTCTGTTAGTCTATGTCTTTTTATTGGGGAATTGAGACCATTGATATTAAGAGAGATTAAGGAATAGTGATTATTTCCACCTGCTATTCTTGACGCTATCTTTATGTTTGAGTGGTTATCTACTTTTGGATTTGATGCAAGAAGGTTACTATCTCATTTTTTCCAGGGTGTTGTTTCTCTCCTTGTATTGGCAGTTTCCACCTATTATCCTTTGCAGGGCTGGGTTTGTGGAAAGATATTGTGAAAATTTGGTTTTATCATGGAATATCTTGGTCTCTCCATCTATGGTGATTGAGAGTTTTGCTGGGTATAGTAGTCTAGGCTGGCATTTGTGTTTTCTTAGTGTCTGCATGAGATCTACTCAGGATCTTCTGGCTTTCATAGTCTCTGGTGAGAAGTCTGATGTGATTTGGATAGGTCTTCCTTTGTATATTACTTGGCCTTTTTCTCTTACTGCTTTTAATATTCTTTCTTTGTTTCGTACATTTGATGTTTTGATTATTATGTGACGGGAGGTATTTCTGTTCTGGTCCAGTCTGTTTGGAGTTCTGTAGGCTTCTTGTACGTTCATCGGCATCTCTCTCTTTAGGTTAGGGAAGTTTTCCTCCATAATTTTGTTGAAGATATTTATTGGCCCTTTAAGTTGCAAATCTTCACTCTCATCTATACCTATAATCCTTAGGTTTGGTCTTCTCATTGTGTCCTGGATTTCCTGGATGTTTTGGGTTACACGTTTTTTGCATTTTGCATTTTCTTTGACTGTTGAGTCGATGCTTTCTATGGAATCTTCAGCACCTGAGATTCTTTCTTCCATCTCTTGTATTCTATTGTTGATGTTTGCATCTATGACTCCTGATTTCTTCCCAAGGTTTTCTATCTCCCAAGTTGTCTCCCCTTGTGATTTCTTAGTTGTTTCTACTTCCTTTTTTAGTTCCTGGATGGATTTGCTGAGATCCTTCACTTGTTTGTTTGTATTTTCCTGTATTTCTTTAAGGTATTTTTGCATAACCTCTTTCAGGATTTCTTCCTGATGACCCACGTTCTCCTGCATTTCTCTGAGCGATTTTTGTGTTTCCTCCTCACGGGAATCCATCTGTTAATCCATTGTCTCCTGCATTTCTTTAAGCAGTTCTCGTGTTTCCTTTGTAAGAGCATCTAACCGTTGATTCATTTCTTTAAGCAATTGTTGTGTTGCCTCCTTATGGGCATCCGTCTGTTGACCCATATTCTTCTGCATTTCTTTATGCAATTTTTGTGATTCCTTTGTGAGTGCATCTACCCGTTGATTCATCTCGTTAAACGATTTTTGTGTTGTCTCCTTGTGCTCCTCCATCTTTTGATCCATGTTCTCCTGCATTTCTCTAAGCGATTTTTGTGTTTCCTTTGTAAGGGCTTCTAACCGTTGATTCATGGTCTCCTATAATTCTTTATTAGATTTATTTGTGTCCTTCTTGTGATCCTCTAATAGCATCATGAGAAGTGATTTTAAATCCAGATCTTGTCTTTTGGGTGTGGTGGGGTATCCAGGACTTGCTGCTGTTGGAGAGTTGGGTTCGGATGGTCCCACATTACTTTGATTTCTGTTAGTAACATTCCTACGTTTGCCTTTTGCCATCTGGATACCTCTGGTGTTAGTTGGTCCTGCTGCCACTGGCTGTTGGTTGGACCTCCTGTGAGCCTGCAAAGCTATTTCTGCCCCCCCTGGATTACTGGGATTCCCCTGGCACCGATTTCTGGGGCCTGCCTTGCTCCTGAGTGACTTTGGAGCCCTGATGTGCCTTGCCCCAAGTGATGTTATCTTGGGGAATCCCTGCACATCCAAAGGATTCCCGGAGCAGAGGTCTGCCAAAGGGAGGCTGGTAGGCTCCCGCCCTGTGCAGGGGTGTGTGATCTCTCCAGGAGGGGAAGGGGGGTCCCTCTGTAGGGCAGAAGTCCCACAGCAGAGCTGGCGAGTCGGTTACTGCAGATCAGCCCAGCTCTTGGGAGCAGGGTACACACAAGCTGCCTGAGACCCAAGCGATATTATGCCTGTCTGTCTTTGAGCCTGGAGGTCCTAACTGCCCTGATGCTGGAGCAAAGAAGTCTTCAGTGTTTAATAAAACACAGAAAGTTATAAAGTAAAATAAAGCATAGAGAGTTAAAGAGAAAAGGAGCCAGTGGTTTTCAGCCATATAATAAGCAAGAGAATGTTTAGTTTTCAGAAGCTATCAGCTTCTTTTTCCAGTACATTTAGAGAGTTAAAAGGCCCGAGATCATCAGTACTTTGGCCTGCATCCCACATGGTGTCCCACTTCAGACCCAAATTTTTCCCAGGCTGAGAAGGCTCACAGCATAGATCAAGGACAAGAGGCACTCATCTAAACACAATAAAGGCAATATATAGCAAACCAATGGCTCAAGCACTATAATTAATAATTAATAAATAGGACCTCATGAAACTGAAAAACTTCTGTAAGACAAAGGATATCATAAATAGGACAAAATGTCAACCTACATATTGGGAAAAGATCAATCCTACATCTGATAGAGGGCTAATATCCCAAATATATAAAGAACTCAAGAAGTTAGACACCAACAACTCAAATAACCCAATTAAAAATAAGCTACCAAGCAAAACAGAGAATTCTCAACAGAGGACTCTCTAATGGTCAAGAAACACTTAAAGAAATGTTCAACATCTTTAGTCATTAGTGAAATGTAAAGCAAAACCACTCTGAGATTCCATCTCATACCCATCAGAATGGCTAAGTTAAAAAACTCAAAGGACAGCGTAGACTGGAGAGGATGTGAAGCAAGGGGAACGAACCCGCATTGCTGGTAGGAGTGCAAACTTGTACAACTACTTTGGAAATCAACTTGGTGATTTCTCACAAAATTGGGAATAGTTTTACCTCAAGACCCAACTATACCACTCTTGGGCATATACCACAAAGATGCTCGACTGTCCCACAAGAACACTTGCCCAACTATGTTCACAGCATTTTTATTAGTAATAGCCAGAAACTGTAAACATCCTAGATCCTTCAAGTGAAGAATAAATGAAGACAATTTGGTTCATTTATATAATTGTATGCTACTCAGGTATTAAAAGCAAGGACATCATGAATTTTGCAGGCAAATGGATGGAACTAGAAAATATCATCCTTATTGAGGTAACACAAACCCAAACGATATATATGGTATGTATTCACTTATAAGTGGATATTCTCTCTTTTTCTTTGCTCTATCCTTCTTTCCTTCTTATGTAGAAGGAGTAGGGCTATGAAGAAAAATGGGGGGGGGAGGTTACCGGCATAATACAATAATAAGACTAGTAAGGGTAGATTGTTGAATATACTCTTAAACCAAAGAACATTCTATATGCCAATAATCTTACATTTGTATAGATCTTTGTGTACTGATGTAAAGCAAATGTTTTTTTTACAACACACTGAATATTATGTTTTAACTTTTGTATAAGATATTAGACCTGTGCAACTCATTTAAAATGTAACTCATTTAAAATGCAAAGTAAAGTTCTACTCTCTTGCAAGCTCCTATTACAAACTGTTTAGGACAATTTTTAAAATACAAGTTAATAGTCTGTTAGATTCATGATAATGTTAGATAATAGTTTAGTCAATTACAGAAACTTGCTTCTTAGATTGAACAGATAGTAAATAGCTATAAATAAACAATGTTTGCCTATTCAGACATGGCATTGAAAGATGTTTTTAAAAGGATTTTTGATGATGAGACATGTCATCTCCTGGAAACACCCCTATTCCACTTCAAAGAAGATGATGAGCATTGAAGAATCTCCTTATGGAGTTTGCTTCAAATGTGACAAGCTGCCACTGAGCAAGAAACTGCCCTTGCTTCAACTGCAGACACATTGCTGTTCAATATGGACAAATCTCGTGACAGGGAAGTTGACTCCAAGCTTTGCAAGGACAAGGTAAGGCAGGCCTCCCATAATTTCTACTTCACAGAAAAGTATGTCAGATATTCTGGGCCAGAAGGCTGATGATGTTCCAATGTTATAGAGAGTTTTGGGGGAACTGTTCAGGCAGCCAGCTTTTTCTGTCATTTCTACAATTTTGGAAGAAAATTTCTACAATTTACTCTGCACTTCCTACACATTCAAGTAAAATTTATTCCTTCTTAGGTCTCTGATGGGGCTGAAGACTCGATAGTTATGATCTCACATAAAAACTTAAGTTGTTTAGGATTGAAGACAATGTTCTAAGGTCTAAGAAGATGTTTTTAGGTTGGTAATACAGTCATGATAGAAAATGATTTTGGTACACAATTCTGAATTCAATAAGATAGGATAAAAAACAGAACACTTTCTCCAAAGTTGCCAAATACATATGGGTGGACATTGTAGATGCAACCCTTACTTGGTAGTTTTTATAATTGTTTCATAATTACTTTTATTATATATAATTTATTATAAGAAAAGAACTTTTTACTGAACTAAATGGGGAGAGATGCTAGGGTTAGTTTTGTGTTATGAGTATTCAGAAGCTGATTTCTGTGCCCCTGATCAAACTGTAACCTGATATTGGGGCACTCTATTAACCAATGTGTTATAAAATATGCTTTACCATAATCCATAATTGGTTAATATAAGGCTAGAGCCTGTGACTTGGAAGGAAAAAGAGGAAGACAGAACTTGAGATCTAGTAGGGAGTCTCAGGTAGGGACCACAAGGAGGAAGAGAGAAAAGAAAGGAGGTTGCCATGAGGCAGGATGGACCGTGACCACAAAGCACAAGAAACTAGCAATGAGGACTCATGGAACAGAGTAAACTGGGCAAGACTCAAACTACAAGTAAAACAGGAGCTATGCTTTGAATATAGCTTAGAATAGCACAGAATATACCCAATTTAGGTTTCTAGCTTGTTAATAAATTCTCATATCTCTGTATTGTTTACTCGTAAACTAAACAGAAAAGAGTGGGGCAGAACTCCACTCCCATAAAATGACTATGTTAAACCTCCTTTTACTACTCTATATTCTCCCATGTGGCTCATTAACTCTCAGTCTCTTAGTCTCTTTCTTCATGTCTGGCTGGCAAATCTTTCCACATCTGAATCTTTCTCAAAGTTCCTATCTCTACCCTAAAGTCCCACATTTTCTCTCCTGTCCCAGCTATTGGCCATTCAGCTCTTTATTAAAAACCAAGCAAAAGGTGTTGGAGGGAATGTTTACAAAAGATGATGCAGCCATAAGAACAACTATTACTAGAGTCCAGCCTGTAATCAGATCTCTGCCAGTACAGAAATCAGCATTTGAACAATACAAAGACAACTTTTATACAGTGCACAAAATATTATCACAATAGAGTGTTGGCAATAATTCTGTGTAACGTCAACATTTATGTCTAGGTTATGGCTGTTCTTGAAATGTAGACAGGAAAAGTACAATAGTGTGGGGAGCATACATCAAGAAGACACCCATTATGATGAAGGCAAACTTGCAAAGACCATACTGCCTTTATTCACTCCTCACTCACACAGAGCAAAATATAAAAACCAACAGTTGGAAGACAAGTAGCAAAATTTTCATCTTTAATGTCAGAAGACACTTCCAGAATTTTTCTTCAACTGGCCGAAATTATGGAGTAATAAAAGGGCACTTGTATTTCTTCTTTTTCCATCTGAGGTTTATAAAACACGAATTCAAACAAAGTGATCAGAACAAATATGACCCATTCTGAGTATACTTATAATGGTTCCACCAGGGCCCTGTCATGAGGCCTGCAGGTGACCACCTCCCATGAAAGAGCACCTGGCACTGTTGCACAATGAAAGGGGTGTTAAAAGGCACCTCACTGTGTAAGCTTGCAGAGTATAGTTCAATGAGAACTTTAAACATGAATTCACCAAGGCTTTCTCTATGTAAAGCACTGTGAGAGCATAATGGCCTGAGAAACAAGAAATAAAAATTAGAAACTAAGTTTAGAAAGTACACACTTCCTACATGCCTGAATCCTTCGTATTTTGCTGGGATGAATACAACCAATATGTTATCCTATAGCCCAACAAAAAACACAGTAGAACACAGCTGTGGCCCTACCAACTGAAAGGACCTGGTGCTGCATCTGTCATGTTGTTCCATATAACGATTCTCCAGACCATCCTGTATGAGGATGTCATAGTCATCCAGGGCCATTCTATGGATATATCCTTCCAGAGGAAAACACAAACAGGATTGGATCCACATAGCCATACTTTGCACTTCTTAAGGCTTGATTTAGCCAACTGGAGGCTATGCTCTGCATATTCATTAAATACTCAAGGACTTAATATGCCAGGTGTGACACTGTCTTCACTTAAATTCTTCTGACTGAAAAAAGATTTGCTGATGAGAAATGGATATCATTAATAAAGAGAAAATGGAGCATGTCCTACTTTTTATTACTTACAAAAGTTTTCTCATCACTGGAAGTGGTTTATAGGTAGGTTATATTTTGTTCCATTTGGTTATAAAAATGTTTGCAAATATGACACTGCTCTAATCCTCACAAACAAAGTTGATGAGGTCTAATGTCTTACCTCTTGATTGAACTTAAAGGAAGAAGGACTTAGATTCTCAACATACTATCCAGGAGATTTGGAATTAATGGGCCAAGAGAATACTGCTTCCTTTTAAACAGAATGGTCCTGATCTTGAGAGAATTGAGAAACCACAGTCACAGAGCTCAAGGACCAGATGTAATCAAGAAATTTAAGTTGCTCAGACAGTATGAGGCTCTATGTTGAGCCACTGAGGGAAAATAAGTTCTTCTTTTCTTGATCCTCTCTACTACTCAATCCTTGACTTCCCTTTTTCCTTTTGTCAACTCTTCTCCAGGCCACTCAGATAAGGGAAGTAAGTTACTATTGTTTCCAATGATATAGGAAGCATAACAGGTCCCACTGTCTCCAGTTCAGACCCAAGGTTCCTAACCCTCAAGTGTCGTGTCTCACTAGTACTGATGGAGGTCCATATGCTAAAATAAGACAATCTGTGTCAAGAACCATAGCACGTGGCAAGTCTTTGGGTTTTTATTACCATACTTGAAGGATGATATGTTTGACTAGAAATGAGATCCCAAGAGAGCATTTAGAGAAAATGAAGTTCATATTATAGGCTAGGAAAAATGTTGAAGACAAAGTGTGGCAGAAATTGGTGTTTGTCCTGGTGAGTGGATTGTTGCTTCAAGTGTTCATGTTGAGAAAAATAGAAATGTTGCAAGAAACAGAGAGTAATTAGTGCCAGGATATTTCAGGGAGCTTATTCAGCTCACAAAAGGATCCAGAGGAAGAAAATTCTGTGAAGCTATAAAAGTGACAAGTCAGATGTAAATACAGTGATGAAGTAAAGTTTAATAAAGATGGAAGAAAAAGAGACAAAGAGAAAGTGTTACCTGGGCTGGGAAGTTTGAGGAAAAGGTGAGGATATGAGTATGACATGAAAAGGGTTGATCTAAGAAGAGGAACTTGAACTAAAAAAAAAAAAGAAAGAATGAACTGCTCCTGGGCCAATGACTATGTATCTGTAATCAATCTGATTTGGGAACCAGTCCTGTATACTGGCATAGTATTTATAATGGCATCATTGGTATTATCATCAACAATGTACCTTTGGAGTAATGGTTATAGAAAGAGTCCATATAAAAATAAAAATGGAAAGTGAGGAAATGCTAAGAGAAAAATATAGAAAAGAGGGAGCCCAGTCAAACATGCTCGGGCATGATGCTCCAAAAATGCCTACTGCTGAAAAAGAAAGGGAAACACAGGTTGGTACAGTGAGAACCCAGGCTGTGGCCACTTCCCAGAAGACCCCCAAGAAGGCTGACTAGCAGCTGGGGACACCTTAAAGAGCCAGGTGTGCAAGATAAATCATACATTTCTTCTCTTGCTACTTGTCTGTCCTACTTTATGAGTAGCAAAGACAAGCTTCTTGTCTTTTTCCTGTGCTTTATCCCTCTGGTTTCACCCCCTAACACTAGATAGGAGAGAAAGAAGGGCAGTGGGGAGAGAGGGGGTGGAGATTCCTGAATCTAATTTCTTTCCTAACCATTTCTCCCAGTTTTCAGCCCAGCTCCTTCAAATATTTCTCCCAACTGTTCTTCCCTCAGTTCCATAATGGTCCATTTAACAGCCCCTTCTCCTAGGTTTCCCAATCCTAGCAGCTTCAAACAAACAACGTTTCTAGCATATCTGTTCAGCTCAGCTTTTGCTGGCTCAACTCTCCTAACAATATCTTCTGCACCAACTGACTTCTCTTCTCATTCCACTCAATATCCCTTTCTCAGCCTCTGCTGTTTTTGTTTTTTTTTTTTTTAATCATCTTCTATTCCCAGAAATCTAAGAGGCTACCAACACTAAAGGTCATATGGTCAAGCATTTCTAACTCCTAACAATTCTTAAGGAGACAGTTGACAAGCAACTGAAGATCATTTAAAGGTCCAGGCACACAAGATAAATCACACTACACCCTCCCTCTACTCAGTGCATGGAGTTCTATGAGGAAGCAGGGGTCATCAGGTCTTGGAAAGCAGTCTGCCTATGGTGGCTGCCACAACCAGAGTTAGTTATGGCCCTTCTCCTGTGTCTTGCAGGCAAGCGACTTGGAAGTCAGTAGGATATTCAGGACCATGTGTGAGTTCATAGAGGAGGCTTGGACATTTGCAGACAGGAGAAAGAAAGTCATGAGTGCACAAACTGCTTTTTAGATGGCTAAGTGGAAATTAAAAAGAAATAGAAGCCTAACCCTACCCCCTGAATAAGCTTAAATAAGTTTGGCCCTCATAGATTCATATTTGAATGCTTGACCCATGAGAAATGACACTAATAGGAAGTGTGGCCTTGTTGGAGTAGGTGTGTCACTGCTGGAGGAAGTGTGTCACTGTTGGGATGGGATTTGAGGTTTCCTATGCTCAAAATGTGGGACAGTCTCTGCTGCTTTCAGATAAAAATGTAGAACTCTCAACTCCTCCAGCACCAAGTCTGAATGTACACAACCATGCTTTCCACCATGATGATAACAGATGAAATCTCTGAAACTGCAAGATAGCCCCAATTAAATGTTGTTCTTTATAAGAATTGCCTTGATCATGGTGCCTCTTCATAACAATGAAATGTTAACTAAGACACTAACCTAACTGTAGAACTTTATTGCTATATGACACAGAATCACATGATGCTGTGTTTTCACACACAAAAAAATGCACCATTGTGTAAATCCAGGATCATTCCAACTTCCCACTTGCAGTATCAATTTATTTTGCTTTATTTCAAGCATTCTGCCTAATACTGTGCAGATGAGGATAATTTTTAAATATCTTTAGAATTATAAAAAGGGTAAAGCTTAAAGGTTTGAATCTAAGTAACAATGAAAGTCCTTTTTACCATTCTAATGAGTGACAGAAAATAAAGGGTCATTATGCCACTCAGCTTTCCATAGCAGACAGAATATCTGAGATAACTCAAAAAAGAGAGGGAAAGTTGGACTCAGGTGAAAGATTAAAATGTGTAATCCCAAGGGCCAGAATTCAAATGCCTAGAACTCATGACCAGGTATAGTAGCTCATGTCTGTAATCCTGGTGTATCTATAGAGAGACAGCAAGAAGAGACAGGAAGGTTCCCAGAAGCTCACAGGTCAGATAGGCTGGCATACACAGCAACAAATTACAAAATACACAGCCTCAAAAAAGTGAGATCTGACATTCAAGAATGTCCTCTTACCTCCACAGATGTACCCTGACACCTAAACTCATGCAAACATTCACACACACTTAAATAAATAAACACATATACAAAGAGGTGTGGGGGGAGGGAGGGAGGGAGGGTGAGAGAGAGAGAGAGAGAGAGAGAGAGAGAGAGAGAGAGAGAGAGAGAGAGAGAGAACCAAAACATTAATAGATAGGCATTGGAGACATTTATTGAAACCACATTCATGCCTTTTGGTGGCACTAAACCATGTTCTGTGGCTTTGACCCTTGGAAACTTTAACTATGAAAGTCTGAATTCCTGTTTATCACAGTAGTTATGTTCCACTTCCATAATAAAAGCTGTCACTTTGTACTCTCACTATTCACTTCGTGTAAATCATTCATTCATCCAACAAATATTCATAGGTTGTCCAGAATCTGTCCAACCATGTTCTAGATGCTGGGGATTCATCAATGAACAAAAGAAGATAAAATCCTGACCTTTGTGGAGCTCACACCCAACAGTTAAAAATAAGTAAGTGAGTGATAGGTAGTAGAAATTTTCATGAGAAAGTAAAGTAATATAGGAGAATTGAAGGACTGGGTGGATCAGTAGTGAGAAGCATCCTTGTTGAGAGGATGGGCAAGAAATCAGCAGAGGTCCTTCAGTCCTTCCCCTAGCTCTTCCATTGGGGTCCTCAGGTTCAGTTCAATGGTTGGATGTGAGTATTTGCATCTGTATTGGTCAGGTGCTAGTAGAACCTCTCAGGGAACAGCCATACCAGTCTCCTGTCAGCATGTACTTCTTAGCATCAGCAATAGTGTCAGGGTTTGGTGTCTGCAGATGGAATGGGTCTCTAGGTTAGGCAGTCTCTGAATGGCCTTTCCTTCAATCTCTGTTACATTTTTTTGTCCCTGTCTATCCTTTGGACAGAAACATTTCTAGGTTAACAATTTTAAGATAGGTGGATGGCCCCATCCCACAACTTGGGGCCATGCCTATCTACTGGAGGTGGTCTCTACAGGTTTTTTTTCCTGGAGACCCTAATGGAAGAGCTAGGGGAAGGGCTGAAGGAGCTGAAGGGGATTGCAACCTCATAGGAAGAACAAGATCAATTAACCAGACCAGTGCTCCCAGAGACTAACCATCAACTAGAGTATACATGGAGGAATCCATGGCTCAAGATATACGTGTAGCAGCAGATGGCCTTATCTGACATCAGTGGAAGAGGAGGCCCTCGGTCCTGTGGAGGCTTGATGCCCTAGCATAGGAGAATGCTAGAGCAGTGAGGTGGGAGGGGGTGGGTGGGTGGAGGAGCAACCTCATAGAGGCAAAGAAGATGAGGGAGAGGGGTTTGGGATGGGATGGGGGGTTTGTGGAGGGGTAAACAAGAAGGAGGATATCATTTGAAATATAAACAAATAAAGTAATTAGTACAAAAGAAAGAAATCAGCAAAGGATAGGTTCAATCAAAAACAGCAGTTGCCCTATTCTTTCTTGCAAAATTCTTACACCTTGGGTACTGAAAGCACACACTAGGTCATAACTTTAGCAATAACTGTTTAGAATAAACAGAAATATTATGTAATGTAATATTGACTCAATTTTAAAAGCAAAGGATGCACAGTTCACATCATCAATATATTGCTTTGAGCTCCTACTCCACCCTTTGCAGTATTGGACATAGATGGTACTGACCACTTTTCACTGATTTTGCAAGCATCCTTACTATGGTTTGTATACAGTCCGTGTTTCACAAAATTTCATGTGTATGAAGCTTGGTTTTAGTGAGGCAATGTTGGAAGAAGAGAGTGAGAGTTAATTAGAAAGGCACTGATGCAGTCCATACAGGGTCTTAGTAAGTTCATGTAAGACTGAGTGAATATAAATAAACAAGACTGGTAACTCCTTCGGTTTCTGACTTCTTATCTGACTATGTGACTTTACAATTTTTCTCATTCTCCTATCATAAAATGATACCTTGAGGTCTTCATCAGAGCTGAGATGGTGTGAATCCATACCCTTAAACCTCCAAAACTATGAGCTAAATAGAACCCTTGGTGCCTTCCTACTGAATTTCTCTGACAGAAGAGGTAGCCTCTAGTAAAATTTTCTGGCATCTTGGTAATATATTTCTTAACAAAGCATATAGTCACCTTTCCAAAAACATTAAGGTGTTATTTGGCAGAATTTACTGGTGGAGACATGACACAAATTCACCCCAGAAAAGAGATCTATTACATACTAAAGTAAAGATTGCATAAATGTACAGTTTGATAAACCAACATTTTTTATTATGGTTACTAACAGGAATATGGGTGAGGGGTTACTTAAAAGAATTAAGGATGACTCAAAAGTATCTGCATGACTTATAAAAGTTGCAACACTGGAGCTTTCTGTACAGCTTAAGGAAACCAGTCAGAAGATCTCTTTTCTTTGTAGTTGGGATAATCACAGTTTCCTCCCACCACTGTTGTTTGCATGTGGTTTTCATGAAGGAAATGGCCATAAAACAGAATGGAAGAATTCTTAATTTAGTTTATGGTTTCAATGCTACTTTCTGCATATTGAAACGTTTGGGAGAGGCAGAAGAAGCATGAGCCTCACAAGAAACATATATTCAGGAGCCCACAAACCTGGTGGTTCTTCCCCAAGGAAGCATAAATAGCATACATTTTCTGGGAGAGAGTAGACTCTTTGGTGGAGCTGCCTGCACATTGTTCAGGAAGTTCTGGTTATGTAACTCTTAACACCCATGATGGTGTGGGCTTTTCAGTGATGTGCCTGCCTGAGTCACCCAAGTTTCTGTAAGTAGCCCCTTAACCATGTTCCTGTAAGTAATCCCAATAAATTCTATGGTTTAACAAGCTAAGCTTAAGCAGGATCATATTCTTGGTCTGTTGTCTTTGACTTATTTGGATAAAACAGACATATTATTACCTTTTCCAAGGAAATGTTATATAACAAGAATGTTCAGTTTGTGTTTGCTTGGCCCTATGTGTTTGGTCACAATATCATGGTGTCAAAGAATGTGATGGAGGAGATTATTCACCTCATGGTAGACAGCAAGCAGAAAGAGACAGAAGAAGCAAAGATCTTCAAGAGCACACCTACAATAACCTGCTTTGTCTAGTAGAAACATTCTTCCAACTGGTTTCCACTACCTCCCAAAATACATCACCATCTGGCACCAAGAACTCAACACAATGAGTTTATGGGGGGGGGAAATTTCATATTCATGGGATTGCACAGAGGCATGAAGGATACCTAGAGAACCTCTGGCTTGTGAATCTCACACATATATTTGAAGCAGTTTCAGGCTTATAGACTTAACCTGCTATAACTCAGTATCTTATTGACCACTTAGTAGTTTACAAAATTCCCCCCTCAACACAACTTATATCAACCCAGGAGGTTTCTTTCTCATGGGTATTTCTTGACACATAAATATTAAATTTAGCTCAGTGACAGAATGTAGAAATGCCGAGATGGTGAGTACTGACTGAGTGTCAGGTATCAAGGTTGTAAACTGACATTCAAAAATAGACTGTTTGGAACTATCATAATTGAATATATTCCCTATAACTGTCTCTGAAAATATGTTTTCATAGATTAGCTAGCAATCTAATTTTAACTACATTATAGAAAATTTAAAATGTTTATTAAAAAGAATATACAATGGTGAAACTGTCAAAAAGCATCTATTCTAGTAGTCATATAGTCCTTAGTTGGAAAAGTACCAAAGCTACTTCTAGGAAACAATCTGTTTACTGCTGGGTTACATGAGTAAATATTTGTGTGTTGTGAGTTTTGGAGAACTACTTTTTGGTAACATAGAGATGAAGCATGGGGGGCGGGGAAGTCCCAGAATCCAAGTGACATTTTATCACCTGTTGACACCTGTAATTTTCAGTGAAAGTGAAAAATTAAAACCAAGAACCAGATCATTTAGATTCTTGGAGATCCAGAGCTCCAAGAGGGTGTGAAGCATGTGTGTGAAAAGTTTGTTAATCAGAAACTTCCCTATATGGGACAGGACAAGGAATCAGGCAGTGTAGAAGGAGCCATAATGTAGTAACAATCAGTGTTCAACTAATATGATAAAGAACAGTAGAGATAAGATGGCCTTGAGGTGTTGGAGTACACTCTCTGTCCTTCCTCACCTACCTAAGGGATACTCGATTGGCTTTAGTAAAAATCTGAGGGCTATTCTTGCTTTCCTGCTCTTGCCCTGTTCCTTTGCTCCTGCTCCCCCCTCTACCCATTCCCCTCCCCCCTCTCTCCACCTGCTACAACTCTTCTCTCTCTCTCTCTCTCTCTGCCTTTCTCTGTCTCCCTTAACTCCACTCCCCGTGGCCTGAATAAACTCCATTCTATACTATAAAAAAAATCTGAGGGATGGTAGCTTGGCATGAAGTGGAAGACAGGACTTCTGGTAGAGAGAGGGACAATGGGGGGGGGAAATCAGAAGCAGGGATTCAGTGAGAGAATTTGGAGGTGGATGGATACAAACATGAGTAGAGAGGTAGAACAGGTCATGGTGGGACATGGGGGTAGAATTAGTCAGGTTAAAGGGGATCTGGAAGGTAGCGCAAGTTAAACCCTAAACTTTAAAAATATACAAGAGACTCTATGTCCTTATTTATATAGCTGACCAGTCCATAAAAGTCTGGCTACACAGGGATGTTCTGAATAAGGGTAATTGGACCAAGTCTTTCTATCAGCTTCCATATTTATCCACTCACTATGAAGCATTATAGTCTGGACAGGTAGTTCCACGTCTCAGTAGCTCCATGCCCAATAACCAAGGGAGTGTTAAGTATATTGGCCCTGAAGAGAATGTCTGAACAGCTCTCACAGTATTCTTTATAAATAGAAAAGGGGATCTGGGTTTATTACAAATTTTATTTACTCTGAATAAGAAATGAAAACTAAAATTTATAAAACCACAGTTTTTTAAGACTATAGAAACCACACAGGGACACGTCACCCTGAAAGAGGAAGTCATGTTTCCAGTGAGGGCACAGTATCTATTACTCCACCAGACCATTAGGTTGGCTTTTCATTCTGTCCACAAAATGTGAACAAAAAGATTAGAGATTGAGACATCTGCCCAGCCCCCATTTTTCTAACTCTCCTATTTCCTCTTCTTGGATGTCTATTTGGACACGCAAGATTGATGGGGTTTGGATATCCTCTAATAAAAATGTTTTATGTTTCAATATTTTAAAATTAATTAACTAGATACATCCTCATTTTATAATGGTACTTCTATTAAATTAAATTATGACTTAGTCTCAGTCTGTGCTACAGCCTAGATGGATGTCATGAGTTCTAAATGATGTTGAGCACTTAGAAAGCTCTGCTTTTCCCCTGCCAGATGTCCCCAGGGACAGTCCCTGAGACTTCTCAGGGTTTGCACATCATTACTTTCACAGGCTCCAGAGTCCAAGGATGTGATTTGAGCTACTCCTATCTACCCCAGAGTCGATGACCCTCATCTTTTCCTCTCAAAGAATTTATCCATTCCCTCTGGAATGGTTCTTAATAAATGCCTCCACCCTAAGTAAACAGACTTTCTAAATCACAAGGCTGGCCTCATACTTTCTGAAGAGATAAGATATGGGGATTAAAAAATGCATTTCTAGGGTAAAGAAAAAAGTATTTTTTATTTATTTTGTTTTGTTTTGTTTTCCATTTCTTTGCAACAGATCACCCAAGAAGAAGCAGACAGGAACTGCGTGGTTTGTCATTCTTATACCACCACAAAGCTGTGGAAGTTTTGTTGTCTACCCATGTCATGAATCCAGCATCCCTTCATGCTAAAAGTCTTGGAAAGATCAGGAATTCAAGGCCCATACCTAAACACAATAAAGCAATATACAGCAAACCAGTAGGTAAAGGCTTCATCCCAGGGATGCAGGGATGGTTCAATATATGGAAACCCATTAATGTAATCCACTACATAAACAAACTCAAAGAAAAAACCAATGGTCATTTCATTAGATGCTGAAAAAGCATTTGACAAAATTCAGCATCCCTTCATGTTAAAAGTATTGGGTAGATCAGGAATTCAAGGCCCAGACGTAAAGATAGTAAAAGCAATATTCAGCAAACCAGTAGCCAACATCAAACTAAATGGAGAGAAACTTGAAGCAATCCCACTAAAATCAGGGACTAAACAAGGCTGCCCTCTCTCTCCATATCTATTCAATATAGTACTTGAAGTTCTAGCTAGAGCAATCAGACAACAAAAGGAAGTCAAAGGGATAGAAATTGGAAAAGAAGAAGTCAAATTATCACTATTTGCAGATGTTATGATCATATGCTTAAGTGACCCCAAAAACTCTACCAGAGAACTACTACAGCTGATAAAAAACTTCAGCAAAGTGGCCAGATATAAAATTAACTTAAACAAAGCAGTAGCCTTCCTATACTCAAAGGACAAACAGGCTGAGAAAGAAATTAGGGAAACTACACTCTTTACAATAGTCACAAACAATATAAAGTATCATGGTGTGACTCCAAGCAAACAAGTTAAAGATCTGTATGACAAGAACTTCAAGTCTCTGAAGAAAGAAATCGAAGAAGATCTCAGAAGATGGAAAGTTCTCCCATGTTCATGGATTGGCAGAATTAATATAGTAAAAATGGCAGTTTCATTGGAATGATTTTACAGAGACATGTTGCAGGTGGAGACAGAATGATCCAGAGAATGAGAGAAGAAGCCAGAAGGTTAGAACAGATTACTAGAGTTAGTTTGAGGCCAAGAAGAGCAATTCAGTCAGAAACTGAGAGAAGCCAGTTTGAAGCAATCGCTTGGAGAGGAGTTTTGAGCCAGAACTGCTGAGTTGAACCAGACAGCCAGAGTTAAGAAAGAATTAGAAAGAGTGAACTTATTCAACAGAAAGCTTCTGAAATGATATCTGGCTAATAAAACTAAACGTTTACACTTTCCTTTGAGAGGACAATCTTGTGTACTTAACGTATTTTGTTTTCCCTAGGGATCTGTGAGCACAAGGACCTTTGACCAGTGTCCCAATACTTTTCATTCTTAAAGAATCCACTTTGCATTCTGAGGTTGCTTTCATGTTTATACACAATTCCTATTGAAAATCCATTTCTTTTTCCACACTTATACTTTGTATAATAGATTTAACCCAACATTATGCATATACAAACTAAATAGGATGTCTAGTGTCAGAAGCCATCTATGAAAGGCTATGGCAAATGAGTTTTCTCAAGATGGGCCAATGTTTTGCAAGGCTGTGGTGGGTGTGTTTTGAGATGCAGGATCCTCAGAAACTTCATTTCAGTATTGCTTCTTGCCACTATTACATAGCTTAATGATTCTTGAGCATTAGCCCACCTTATTGAGCAGATTTCCTGCAGAATCAATATGAAGATGTACTTTCATGTAGTAATGCTGTGTAGATGAGCTGATGATTTTGAATTCCTGATAATGATTTTTTAGAACTCATAAACTGATACAAGTAATCACAAGTCCCCTATAGAATCAAAGCTGCAATTAGAGCTCGGTAAACCTTTATGTGTCACAGGCTAATTGCACTAGGAAAAGAAAGCAAACTTGGAACAAATTTACACTCAAGGAAACATTCCTTCTAGGTCAGGAATAAGGCCACTATCTGGTAACTAAAGGTTAAAACCTGGGAATGGGCAATTTATTGTAGATACAAGGACAGAATATAAATGATTGATTAGTCTATATATACAAGACTTCAAAATAATAAGACACAAGGCAGATGATTTGTCTCTTGACAGAACCGTGCTAACCTGGCAGAAAAATTATTGCTTTAAACTTATAATGAACTTATGGAGCTAGTAAAAGATAATGAATGTTTAGTCAGGAACTAGTCTTAATGAAAATACATATAAACAATTCTGCTGTAACTCCTTAAGCCTTGGTGACCTATGACATGAGCTCATGCTTTCAAAAACAAAAACCTGAGAACATGTAAAAACTAAGAGCAACTACAATAAAGCAGTGATTTTGCCCTTCTCTGCCTGATCCTGTATAAGTGTGTCTCTGTATGTGTACCTTTCTTTCCTTCTTTCTCTGTTTTCTTTTCTTTCCTCTCTGGCTCATGAAGAGTTAAGGAACTCCAAGCCTCTTGCCTAGCTAGCAGAGGCCTGATCTCAGAGAAAAGAACTAAAGCAATTAAGTTTCTTTTTCCCTGCTGCTATCAGGAGGAGTTAAATTGCCAGTAACTACTGGCTTTTGGCCACAGAACAGCAAAGAGCTAAAATAAGAGTTAAACTGCCAAAATTAAGGAGCTTTTGGCCCTGGTATCACCAATGCTATCCTTGCTGCCCTTCTCAGGGAACTGTGTTGCTAGGCTGAACTCCAGTAGTCTAGCACTACCATGAATTAGGTACATCTTGCAAGTTAGGATACAGGCTACAAATGCTCATCAGATCCACTTATGCCACTAAGGATCTGAGAAGACAGGAATTCTGGGCCCTGAAACAACTCATGAAGAAAGGTAATGGACACAGCATGATGATACCTTGTGTAGATTAAAATAAGGTTTCTGGAGACAGTCTGAGTCTCCTGTGGTTAAGCAAAAAATCAAGGACATTCTATGAGTATAAAATCAACCCCAAAAATCATCCAGAGCCTGTTCAAGTCTCTTTTGGGAGAGCTCTCGTTCACGTGGCTATGGTTAGCTGAGAACCCTGTGACAGGGCTTCAATCAAGTCTCTGTGGATACTCTGGATTTAATAACTTTTCATAGTGGAGTAATATTATTTATCTTGTCCATCAACTAGATTGTATTGAGAAGTACCTAGAAGAACATAATAAAGCCCTCCTCTAGGCAATACTGTGAAGATGTTTACAGAGAGATTTATCTAAAGAGGGAAGATGTGTCCTGAAAGTAGTTAGCACCATTGTACAGGTTAGAAGCCTAGATGGAATAAAAGGGGGAAAAAGAAAAACAACCAGAGTAGCCATTTTTTCTATGTTTTCTGGCCACCATGTTGCTAGCTGTTCTGCTCTACCATTATCTTTCTGCTATTATGGACTAACTTCTGAAACTGTGAGCCAAAATAAATCTTTCCTCCTTAAAGTTGTTTTGCTCAGGCATTTTGTCAGAGTGATAAAAACTTTTATAAAATGATTTATTGTGTATATTGTAGAATGCTAAATGGCATTGTTGACTTCACCCATGAGGTCCTACTAGTAACAAGTGTCTCAGTTCAACCACCAAAATATCTCTAGAAATTGCTGGATATCCCCCGATATCCAGAGGGTATTACCATCCTCTCATTGAGAATAACTGCTCTAGAAGAATCAATAGTGGATTAAATAAGGAAGAAGCAAAATCAGGGAGCACAGAACAAAAACTAAATTCTACATATCTTGAGTATGCTTGAAAGTTATGGAATTAGATACTAATATTGGATTCTAAAGCATATGTAATTTGCATGGTTGTAACTGGTAGATGTTGGAAACCTCACTCTTAAGGCTCATGTTCTCATTGAGCTACACCATAAGACAGTTTACACAGAGTCATTTAGTATCTTATGTGCCTTATGTGCTTCAAGATTAAAAGGAAGAAGACATTCTCAGAAAACTTTTACAGTAGCAAATATCTACAAGGATGTCTGTGAACTAGGTGACACTATTTTAAGGTCTTACCATGCAATATCTTATGTGTCTTCTAATCAAAACTATGAGACAGATATTATTATTCTCAGTTATAGAGAAGACAGTCAAGGCTTGAAAATAGTACACTTCCATAGTAACTCAATACTCTAATGACTAAACGCAAGTCAAACTATACTATTTATATGCACATCAGACTTGGAATATTCAATGTAACAATCCTGGCCACATTAAAATTAAATACAACTTATAATCCACATTATCTACATTCTACATTCATGTAATATGCTACCATATTAGAAGATATAGAAAGACAACATGACGTTAGGGGAATTCTGGTACAGACATTTTCTATACAAAACATCCCTGGTAGCTGATATTAGAAGTCTTCAAATTACCAAAAGGAACTAAAGGCTATAAGAACTCAGATTACTTCCTAAGTTCCCACCACCTCAAGATGACATTCAGGCCAATATGACTTTAAGTTCTTACCTTCTGAGACCAGAGTATGGTAGACTGAGTTGTCTAATCAACAGATGATTGATTTGATAATATATTGAGAAAACATCATAACTTCTTTATAGGATATTTTTGAGCAATCTAAGATAATGGAAATAAATGTAAGAAGAAAAATTATGGAGTAAATATAGACTATCCTGAATCATTTCCACTATGTTTTTATTTTTAGACTTAGTTGCATTATGTTCAATGATACTTAGTTTCACAACGGGGCATTGTCTTGACTCAAAAGAAAAAGAGCAACTTGTCTGCTTTTCAGAAATACCCCTCACACGGCCATGCTTTGTGCATAGCAAAACATGTCCAGATGGTGGCACTATTGATAAGCCCATCGATTCTTTAGGAGGTGAGGTCTGGCTGGCTTTAAGGCCCTAGGGATGGTCCTTTGAAAGTTATAACTTGCCCCTGCTTCTGGACTTCTGTAACATCAACAGTCTCTGGTGTACATACCCATGTACTTTGATACAATGCTATGACTTCCCCATAATGAACTAAAAATATGAGCCAAAGTAAACTTCTCCTTCCTTCAGTTGTTTTAACTGAGTACTATGGTCACAGTGACACAAAAGTAACTAATACAAGCCAACCTTTGGTGTGTGTGTGTGTGTGTGTGTGTGTGTATGTGTGTGTGCGCGCGCGCACGCATGCATACATTTAAATTAGGTGCCAGGACATCTAAAAATTACTATCTTAATGCTAACTTTTCAATCTTTTCAGAATTAACATTGCCTGACCAGGTCATGATCTTCTTCGTGCCCCAACTCTCACACTCAGTGTGACAATGCTCAGACTCCACCCATCAAACCAAATATACAGTCTTCACTCCCAGTGTCTCAAACTTGGCTATTTTGAGAACCACTTGGGGAGTTTCTAAGAGTTAGAAGCACAGGCACACATGGGTTGATTAAACAGAATTGTTTGGTGTAGAATTGGAGTGGGACTTAGTGTAAAACTCCCAATGTCTTTTCAAAGTGAAGCTAAGATTAAGCCAGGACTAGAATATAGCCTTCATTAATTGTGTGCCCAACTCCTGAATTTATCTAGGCATGATTGTAAGTGGTATCAGACCCTCTCCCCACCTACTCATTCAATGTCTTATCACTGACTGTACACTGAGATTAGGAAACACTGTCAAAATTTGCTAATTCTTGGGTCCTCTGAAACCTTCTTTGAGGGCATGGAGTAGACTCTGCTTTTCACTTACCGAGAGAGCTACCTGGACTGAGTGATCTTCAACAGCTTTTCCATTTTAAAGATATATAGTTTTGTAAGAGTGTTTGATCCATGTGAAGTAATAATGATAATGAAGAAAAGGGAATAAAAAGAATCAAAGAAAACCACCTGCATCTCAACTATATTGGAACACTGCAAACACTTGAGATATGCAGGGTTAGAGTGAAATGCAAGGAAAGTTTAGGACATTTCATGCATGTGAAAATATCTGTTTATAAATAATTTCTGGAGCTTTTTCAAGGTCTGGGCTCCAGTATTCTGCAGATCCACCTGAAACAATTATTTCAATCAAAGTTTCAACTTGTATCCTCAACTGATGTTCTTTCTGTTCTTCAGAATCAGTGAGAAAGAGCTGTGTGTCATCTACCCTGAGCTGCTCTGGATATGCCTCTGTCCACACTGGAATTAAAGACACAAACAGTAAACAATTCAGTGAGACCATACTCTTTATTTGTATAATGTGGTCCATGCTGGCTGTCAAACATCTTTGTTATTTGCTAGTTGGCTACTGGGGAGCAGTAGACCATGTAGCCTAGGCTATTTTCAGTTTTGATAGCCTTCCCTTTGACTCAAGCAGGAAAAGGGGTCATTTTTCTATATGTATGCTTTAAAACTCATTTTTTTTGAGCCAGGCAGTGGTGGCGCACACCTTTAATCCCAGTAATTGGGAAGCAGAGGCATATTTCTGAGTTTAAGTACAGCCTGATCTACAGAGGAAGTTCCAGGGCAGCCTGGGCTACACAGAGAAAATCTCAAAACAGACAAACAAACAAAACCCCCTATTTTTTTTAAAACAAAATAAGCTCTTGAGGCATTACAGAATTTAATAACAAAGAAATTATAATTCATCTAAATAGTAACAATATGGAGCCAAATGGGACATTAAAATATCTATAAAATTATGAAAGAAATATATATATAGTCATATGATACCATGAACAGTTTTTCTTTGTAAATTCATCTAATATATAAAAAGGTAAGAAGGAGTGTGCATATCAGCCATTAAAAAAAAAGAAAGAAAGAAATGGACACTTTTTGTAATGGTTGGTATTGATTGATTGCTTTACTAGATTTAGAATTACCTAGGAAACACATTTCTGTTTCTTTTTTTTTTTTTTTTGGTTTTTTTTTGAGACAGGGTTTCTCTGTGTAGCCCTGGCTGTCCTGGAACTCACTCTGTAGACCAGGCTGGCCTCGAACTCAGAAATCCTCCTGCCTCTGCCTCCCAAGTGCTGGGATTAAAGGCGTGCGCCACCACCGCCCGCACATTTCTGTTTCTATGAGGATGTTTCCAGAAAAGATTAGCCAAGAAAGAAAGACCCATCTTGAATACGGACAACACTATTCCATGGACTGGGGACTTGGGCTGAATAGAAAGGAGAAAGAGCTGACACCAGCATTCAGTTCTTTGCTTCCTGGTATAGATGTGTCATGACCCCCAAGCTCACACTCCTCACACACCACTGTAGAGTGTATTCCTTCAAACTACCAACAATAGTAAACCTTCCTTCCTTAGGCGGCCTTTGCCAGATATTTTGTCACAGCAACAAGATAAGTTATTAGTACATTTTCCCTCATCCATCCCCACAAAAACTGGCTCTATCACAGCAGATAGAGGGCTCCCTTCCCCTCACTCTTTTCTTCTAAGCCCAGCTGCCTTCTATTCTTCTTTGCCACTTTCTACCTTCAAATCTAAGGGATGAAAAGCAACCCTTTGACTCTGGCCAGAAGTTACTGAACCACTCAGAGCCCATTTTGCTTCTACTTGCTTGTCTCTTCCATTAGGAGCATGAACAGCCCAAACATCTTTGCACACCCTCTTTCGGAGCCAGGGCTGTAGCAGACTGAAAACCAGCATGTTCCAAACACTCCTCGGAACATCACCACCACCCATTTAATCTAAGAACTCTATATTTAAACGAGTATTATTTCGGGGTGTTCTCCAAAATAACTACTTACAAAATACTCTCATAATTTTATGTACCATTCACTAAATGTACACTTCATAGAAAGTATAAAATTTTTTTACAAAGCACTTTTTATAAGACTCATTATCTTCAAAGAATGTATAACTTTCTATATGCTAACAAATATAAAATACAACTGGGTATGTTCATATATACTTGTAACTCAGAGCTTGAGATGTAAGCAGGAGGATCATGAACTTGACACTAGTCTGGGCTACATAGTGGAGAAGAAGATGTGGATTCCAGGAAAGATAAAAGCAAATGTTCACTTCCTGCTGACAGTCACAGGACTCTGGTTTCACAATCAGAGCTTAAGAAAAACCAGTAGCACCTCTTGTTAAGCAGATACTTTAATCTCCCGAGAGATTCTAACCCCTTTGTTTCTTCCCCTAACTTTCACTATGAAGATCTTAACTGCTCTAAAATTCAAAACAAAATCAACTGCAAAAACAACAAAAAATCCTAAACCTTTCTGAAATAGCTTAAATGTAGCATTGTTTGCATGGAGAAACCATCCGGAAAGTGTGACTGAAGCCCTCATACTCAGACTGGAACACAGAGGGTAGTAGTTATACTTTCATGGCTCCTGACATGCACAACAACTTGTTTCTAAATGAATCTCCCAGATATGATGATTGCTAAGTAAACAGAGAAAATTGATGTTCTTCCCTCATCTCTTGGAGCCTCTCCTCAAGGTTATAAAGTTCTGGGTTCAAACTATGTAAACAACCCTCATCACAAGAATCACAAAGGGTTCCTATTGTTCCTAGACCTCAGGCTCATGATTCATAATCCAGGGGTTTCACAGCCCTCTGGTTACCCACCAGGATCAAAGCTGGTATGGTAGGGTTTAGGTCTGAAAGCAGGAACAAAATGCCAGCCTGAGATCACATTGTATTCAGGCTATAAAATGAGACTTCCTTCCTAGGCCAAACGCTTTCCTCTCTTCTTCCTTTGTATTTGCTGTTTCCTCAATGGTTATTCCAACCTAATTAGGCCTAGGGGTTCTTGTTCTCCTCTAACTCCAATTTACCCCAAGGTCTGCTGACTCTACATTTTTTTATGCAGAAGTGTTTCTTCCCTTTTGGAAATCAGGCACATCCACGGTCAGCAAGAAGTGACTTTATGTCAATCAGGCATATTTAAAGCCACCTCTCAGGAACCCAGAGATGAGACATGTCATCTCTAGGCAACAACATCAGCCCCGCGGCACATGCACCATGGCCTGCCTCCAGTGTCTTTGTGCAAATTTCCTGACCCAGATAAAAGACTCGTTCTCCTTGCCAGCTGCAAAACTCCCATTCAGCGTTAAAAGATCCAATCTATCTAAAATAAATACCAACAAGATGCATGTATCTTAGACCCTCTATGATACTAATTTCTTTTTTAAAAGAACTATTCCTACCCCCAAGCTACATAGTAAAACTAAGTGATACATAAAACTCAACCCAGGTCATAAACCAGTCGAAACTTCTTGTTCTCCTGTGGACCGGGTATAGACTGAGCTTACACGATCCGGATTGTCTTGCTGGAAAATTGAACAGCGTTTACAAAAGCGTTTGACAATGTGTTTTCGGAAGAACACTGAGAGATAATTCCGGAACTTCTCCCCAACAAAGGCATAGATGACAGGGTTTAGGCAGCAGTGTGTCATCCCAAGAGTCTCTGTTGCCTGCATGGCCTGGTCTAGTCTATTAGAACTACTGCAATTATTCAATCCAAAGAATTCCTGGAAGGTGGTCAGGAGGAAGACAATATTGTATGGAGTCCAGAAGAGAAAGTAGACAATCATGATGGCAAAGATGAGCCTCACAGCTCTGTGCCTCTTCTTCTCATTCCTACAGCGAAACAGGGTGTGGAGAATTCCTGAGTAGCAGATGACCATGACAAGTAGGGGCAGGATCAGGCTCAAGATGACCATCTTTAATGTTTGGAAACTCTTCCAGAAATGATATTGAGTTTGTGGAAAATGAGGACTGCATGTATAATGAAAACCTTCTTTCTGAGATCTGGTAAAGATTACTTCTGGGAGAGAGGCAAAGACAGCCACCACCCAAGTGACACTACTTGTTATCACCCCAAAGTTGACTGTTCTGACTTGTAAGGCAAACACAGCATGGACAATAGCCAAGTACCTATCAATCGTCAGGAGGATAATGAAGAAGATTCCACCAAAATAACCAATGTGATAGGCCCCTGTGAATACTTTGCACATTATATTCCCAAAGACCCATTCATGTGCAGCATAGTGAGCCCAGAAGGGGAGTGTGAGCAGGAAGAGGAGGTCAGAGACGGCCAGGTTGAGCAGGTAGATATCAGTCATGCTCTTCAGCTTTTTGCAGCTTATCAAGATGAGGAAGACCATCATGTTTCCCACAAAACCAAAGATGAATACCAGGGAGTAGAGTGGGGGCAGGAGCTGGGCTGCAATTTGTTTCACATTGACTTTTTGGCAGGGTGCTGACATACCATAATCAATGTCATAGATAAAGGTTGGAATTGACCCTTGAAAATCCATCCTGCAAGAGCCTATGAAAAAAACAAAAGGCAGTGTTTACTAAAGTTCAAAGCAGTTACTGGTCTACCACAATTATTGTTTTATAACTTAGTAGGTCATTGAGGCATAGATTTCTGCATTTAATTTTCCCATCATTAGATGGGTCAAAATCACCAAAGATGCTTTTCATCAAATAAAATTCTGTTTTCCATATCAACGGGTGGTGGGTGGGTGGTGAATTAATCTGTGAAATTGAGTCAGGTCCCGTGTAACTCTTGGGCTTAACATTTTTAATGAAGATGTTGTTTTTTTAAATGCTAGGTTTCACACAAATGCCAGTAAGAAAGAGTATTAGGTACTAATTACTGCTCTAAGCTTCTTACATATGCATTTGCTAAATGCTTGAATTAACTTTTTGAGGCAGGCAATATACGGTTTAGGTTTTTCTAGACAAAACACTCCCCAAGTACAGAGAAAATGAATAAGTTAATACAAAAACCACACCACCAGGAAGTAACTTACTTTGAATTTGGGCAATATGAAACCTTAACCGACATGTGTTGCTTGTCACTCCTTGGTAACTAGTAAGATTTTTCATTCTCTCTCTCTCTCTCTCTCTCTCTCTCTCTCTCTCTCTCTCTCTCTTTTGTAACATGGTTTGCCCTGAGCTTTCCAGAATACAGGCTCTTTCAGGATGGTAGCTGACTGGGAGAGCAGTGGGAGTGGGTGGAGGCCAAAACTTGATTGTCCAAGAATAAAGGTTCCTTAGTATAAATAATTTACCAATTTATAGTAATTTAATAATTTACTAATTCTTCATTGTTCTGGGGCCAGAAGCCAAAGGCTTCAGAGGAATTAAAACCTGTTGCTTAACAGCAGGGTACTAAGTAAAGGATTTATTGCAAGTGTCCCCTTCTCTGGCCAAGCTGGTTAACTCTTTTTGAATCAGAGATTAAAAGGAAAGGAAAGGTCACTCACACAGACACACACTGGATGTAGCAGAAAATGGCTCCATCACTACATTTGTATGTATGTATGTATGTATGCATGTATGTATGCATGTATGTATGTATGTATGCATGCATGTATGTATGTATGTATGTATGCATGTATGTATGTATGTATGTATGCATGTATGTATGCATGTATGTATGTATGTATGCATGTATGTATATATGTATGTATGTATGTATGCATGTATGTATGTATGTATGCATGTATGTATGCATGTATGTATGCATGCATGCATGTACAGACGGGTAGGTGGGTAGGTGGCACAGATTCCCCCTCCCCCCAGCTATCCCCTCATCTTTATTTCTTTTCTCTGTCCTTTTTATAGACAAAAGTTATTAGAAAATTATCTCATAGATAAAATGTTATACAAAATGAGAGTTACAAAAGGATGTTGATATTAAGTTTAAAGCAGTTTTTCATTCTATATGCTCATTTTAAGTTCATAGTAACTGTTTCACATGACCTTGTTTTATCATAGTGTACACCTGTGGCATCATTCTTGGACCTGAATACTTTTTCCTTGAACACAAGTTTGTCCCAAGCATATTTCTCTTTTTAGTGTAGTGATGAGAACTCATTGTATTTCTTACTTTGCAGCTTTACTTACTATTATGAGGAGTAGGTACAGTCTATTCTTGATTTTAACTTTATTACAACTTTCTAGCAAACAAATAAAACCATCTCTTAAAACTTTATTTCGAGGGGCTGGAGAGATGGCTCAACGGTTAAGAACACTGACTGCTCTTCCAAAGGTCCTGAGTTCAAATCCCAGCAACCACATGGTGGCTCACAACCACCCATAATGAGATCAGATGCCCTCTTCTGATGTGTCTGAAGATAGCTATAGTGTACTCAAATATAATAATAAATAAATCTTTTAAAAAAAACTTTATTTCGAAGATTATTTGAATCAAATCAGGAACTCTATAAAATCATTAATTCATCTAAACAGCATTAGTTAATTCATGAAAGTTCAGCTTTATGTGGATCTGCAGGAAATCTGACCAATACGGTGAACTGATACCCAGGAATTTTTAGGCTATATGGTAGTGATTGGAAAAGGCATATAAGCTTCAAGAAGCAATCCTGACATGAAGTCTCCTTATGACCTCGCCTCTCAGAGCTTTGTCCATGCAAAAAGGTGGGCCACCTCCATGAAGGCCACCTGCTAGCCTTAGCCTTTCCTAGATGGCTCCTGACAATGGTGCTTCTCTATAGTCAGGATGAAATGAGCTAATGTTCAAATACTCAAACAGTGTCATAGAATATAGCATCAGTAATTAAAGTAGACCATCCTCATTTTTTCTCTAAAGTTATTTCTGCTTCCTGAGTATCCACCACCAAGCGTTCTCATATAAGTAAAAGAAATGATCAAGTAGAAAATGATTCTTCCATCTCCATAGGTGATACTCAGTGTCCAGCTTCTACAACCGACTGGCTTGCCCTTTCTAAATTCCACTGCTTTACTTGAAAATTTTCTCTACTTAATTCTCTAAAGCTCTTTATACTTCCCATTCAGGCAGTTAAGAGAAGCACCCCCCCCCAAAAAAAAATCTCACCTTCAAGTTCTAGGCCAGAATAAAAATTCTCTACTAAGTGTGCTGTAGAAACTTTGATATCTTGATCTGCTATGAACTTGGACAATTTTTAGGTCTCTCTATTTTCTTGGAGGCAGGCAGGGCAAGGAGAATAAGAGAGAAAAAGAAGGCACAAGAAACTTAGAGCTTCTCGGACACACATGTTCAATGCTACACACATGACTCATGGAAAGATCTCATCTCTTTTCAGCGGATTATTATACCAGATTTCTCCAAATACCATTGTTCTAGAAGCTATTTTGAAAAGGTAAAGACTCTCTTGCTTTAAAAATTGTCTCTTAAATATTTCATCCACAATCATGTTTTGTATACTTGATGTCATCACATGCTGAAACATATCCTAACTTATTACCTTTCCTGTATCTTAAAGATTATATTTTCAGATAATTCTGTGAGCACCTGGTGCTGACAGATGTCCTCTCAGGATTTCCTGTTAAAGTTTTTACTCATCACAGAAGTTGAGCTAACTAGTCAACCAAGGGCTGAGAGGTGACTTACCAGATTCTCTTGTAGGGGGAACGGATGTCTCACCTCCTCTGACTAGGAGAGCTGTACAAATCAAACATAAAGACAGTATAAAGTAAGAAACACAGTTTCTTTCAGAGAGGGTGGAGTCTAATGAGAGAAGGTATTACGTAGTGTTCAGGGTTTGGGGGTGTCAGATCAGTTCTTCTTTTTTTTTTCTTTAAAGTTGCACTTAAAGTAGAAAATAGAGGGGAGTTCTGGTCTGTAAGTCTTTTGAGGAGCTTCCTTCTTCAGACTCTTTCACTTATGTTCTCTGCCCATCCAACTACATACTTTGTAAGAAATTAGAAAAAATGAAAGGGTATTAATGCTAGAAGAATACTTATGTCCATTAATTAAAACCCACATTTGAATTGAGAGAGTCACTGTTTAAGAGACAAATAATGCATGCAATATCTCTGCTTCTCACTCATACAGCCAAAACGGCAAGAGAATTTATTCTTCTCATAGTTGCTCTTGATTAAAGTAAACTCCAGCCAATTTAAAGTGAGATAGGAGCTTTATTCCAAACATCAACCTTATTACTTCTTTTACTCATCTTCCCCTCCCTGTCCTACATTTCACACACATAATAACTTTTACTGCTCAGTATGTCTCTTCTGCGTAAACTAAACAACTGGTTATCAAACAGGCTTACCATGTATTTTCCTGGAAACTAAACACATTTCTTTTTTTCCCTCATATATCTGATAGCTAGTGAGATCCCAAATTATGCACTTTACGTAGGCATTTATGAGTGCCTGTTCTATACCAGATTTGAAGAGAACAGAACGTCTCACTCTAAGAACATAATTTATCTGGAGCTGTGAAGGATTTTTCATGTAACAATAAAGAGAAGTACATGATAAAATTCAGGATAATATAATAATGCCAGATGTCACTGTGTCAGATCATCTGGGCGGTTGGTGGAATTTTAAAACCACATCAAGAAATGACAGCGGAGCTAATCACACAGTACAGAGCTGCCAATGAGACACAAGAGACCCTGCAAGACACAAAACTTCTGCAGCCAGTGTGTTAGGCGAAAGAGCAGTAGTCTCTTCATGGTTTGTTATAACAGGCTATTGCCTTCAGTAACTCCATTTTGCTTTATTCTTACTCCTCATTCCCAAGATATGGCTTTCTCTTTGTACTCCAGAGCATCTTGTCTGCCAGGTAAGTGGTCTAGACCACCACCAGTAGATTACTAACTCTGGCTAGCATAAGACTGTGTGACTCAAGTTCCTGGGAATGCGAATTCTATACATAACCCCTAATTCCCATTTCCCCCAAAACCTTGGAAGCAGGGAGTGGAGGCATCAGTTTGCTTTCTTCTGGGTGACTGACATCTTTAATAAAGACCATTTCCTTTCTACCAATGTTTGTCACCTGATGATTAATTTTCTATGTGGTAAATTTCCAGACCCAAGTTTGGTAACAATAGGAGGCACTCACAGCAAGTTTATAGACAAACCGCAACACAATGAACAGCAATCTCTTAATTACACACTCAGTAATATTTTCAAAATAAACAATTTAAAATCTTCATGTTTTAAAACCATTTTTGGAGGTAGACCTCTTCACTGCTGCTAGACAAATGTTATAATTCTGTATGCAAATACTATTTACTCTTATTGTCACCATGTATATCTAGGGCTTAGCTCTGTGCTGAGATAATTTCATAGGGTATCTGAAGATATGGGAGATCTAACTCACCCCCAGAGGGCAGTGTGGAGCCCTATACAGGCTCAAAAGTCACACAAACAGAACCTCCAGTGGCCTTGACAAGATATTTCACTTCTGAATTTCCATTGCCAATCCTGTTCAAGACGTGTTAGCAGATATGTGAAGGAATAAATGCTACCAGAGATCATGCAATTTGGAAAATATGCCTTGGAACATAGTCAGGGACAAGTTTGCAGTTTGCAGAAAGAAGCCCAGTTAAGCAAGACATTACCCCCTGTTAAGTGCCTGGTCCAGAGGTATGTTCCACTCATCTCCTGGATAAGTTTGCCTCAAGTATGCATAAAGAAGTGAGGGACTATGGACCCATGGAGAAATCTTTACTAGCAAATAAATGTACATTTTATGTTTATCACAACCATAGCACACTGTGCTGCAACTTGGATTTTGTTCTCTGCTTCACTCACTGTTTTGTCCATCCCAGTTTGCATGACTTCATTCTCATATATGTTGTACTTAGACTTTGATAAAGTAATGCTTATGGCTAGTTTGTCCCTCTAGAATTGATGCCCGTATGGAGTATCTCAATCTATCTCTCCTTCTGGGACACCAGGAAGTCTTTGAGCAAGTTCTCTATCTCTAGTTATTGTATTACTGTCCCTCTCCTTGTTTTGCTTTCATTGCCAACAATACCACTGAACCAATCAATATTCAGAGCATTCTTGACAAATAGGGACATGTTGATCTTTCCCTTTGAGTTCAAGGAAACTCTACACGAATTATGAGGACACAGCAACTTCATTCTAAGTTCTTATCAGTAGTAAAATGAGCTGTGAAAATAACAAATGAATCTTAAAAGATTCTAGGACTTGGGAAACAGCTCAGTGGGTAATCTGCTTACTTTGAAAGTAGGAGGACCTGAGTTTGCATTCCCCAGTATTCAGTTTTGTTTTTGTTTTTTTTTTTTTAAAGAAAAAAGTTAAATGTGGTAGTGCATGCCTGTAATCCCAGTCCTAAGGGACAGAGTCAGAAGGATCCTAGGGGACCACTAGCTAGTCTAACCAATTAGTGAGCTTCTGGTTCAGTGAAAGATGCTGTCTAAAAACCCAAGGTGAAAAATGACAGAGGAAGACAACTGATTTGAGCTCTGTCCACCACATGGGCACATACAGGTACACGAACCCACATACACATGCATAGACCATATACAGACAAATGTCTGACTATAACATCGATTATGCTTATTATATGAAGTGGAGGAAAACAAAAATAAGAAAAAATAGCCATATTCTCATAATTAAAAAACTAGCCTTTTTTAATTTACTTGTCCTCTTAAATTTTTTTATGGGATAGGCACAATGGGACACCTTTACTCTTTGAGTATGAGGCCAGTCCACTATACATAGTGAGTTCCAGGCCAGTTAGGGCTAAATAGTGAGACCTTGTATCAAAAAAGAAATTTTTTTTTGTTGTGAGTATATTTCCTTACTTGCAGTTTTAATTGAGGGCTTATATCTTATTTGTATAGCTTTTCCAGTTCTGATTTGCATAGACTTATAAAACCATCATCAAGATCTGGTGATAAGGAATATACCCTCTATATGGCACAGGAAGGTACCCTCTATCTTCCCTAGTGGGTAAGGGTCATTCTGTCATTAGATAGATCAGGTAGTTTTTAATTTCATGCAAAGGGAATTTCAGATGCTTCCCTCCTCCTGCCTGGTGTCTTTTGCTCCACATCACAGCATTAGCTGTGTTACAAAGCAGATAGGATCTTTTCTACAGTTTACTGACAGGGACAATGGCATACTAACTGTCATTGCCCATGCTCTTTTGTTGTATCAAGGAGGGAGTCCTTAGTGACCACAAGGTTACCTTTAGGGTAGCCAGAGACTCCTCACAGTCCTTACAGAAATAAGAACATTCTATTCACCTCTTTCCATGTCACACATTGTCATCTAGGTGCTTGAACAATGATGCTTGGGTTTAATGACTCCCAGTATTTTTGCCTTCTGCCTCACACTCCTGTCATGGAAACTGGAATTGGGAGGTATTATTCTATTTTCTCATTTCTGTCTTTGTCTTCTAGATATTTGTAATGGAAAATATAACTCTCTCCCCAACTTATAAACCACTTGTATGCACCATGGAAAACAACAAACCATGCAAATACTCAGAGGGTGTCTGCTGTATACATTCATTAGATATGTCTGGATATGTTATAAACTACTTATCTCAGTTTAGAATTCTTCCCAATATATTTGGAATCTTTATTTTAATACTGTGCTAAGACATGGATCTAAGGCAAGCTTGGAGATGATAACAGGTTCTAACTACCAATTAAGGCTTGCAACATGCCACTGTCATCTTGAGTGATCAGATCACACCTGCAGCTCTATGCATAACAGGATATTATGTAAGAATCTTCTGATGACTCTGGAACTGGCAATCTGTGGCTCAGGGCTAGAGTGTTAAGTGCTTCACCATTACAGAGGAAACCACTGACACTTGGGGTTAGACACCTCTCCTGGGTTTACTAAGAAGTGACAGAACCATTCCTGTGCTGTCTCATCAACTCTTCCTAATACTGTATAAGCAGCCAATTAGGAGAGGACACGTTTGATGAAGCCTCTTATTGGAGGCCAGCTCCAGAGTTCTTGTTCTCTCTTGAAGGTACCTGCAGGGAAAGAGTGTCAGCAGAGCGAGACTTGGACTTGAGAGACATTAGGGTTGCTTTTTAATATTAAAATGTTTACCTGTCTTAAGTCTTAGACAGAGGTAGCTGGACTGCCTGTCTTTCCTCTGAGGCCAGAAACTGCAGAGTCTCTGGTGTTTAACACTTAATTGTAAAATGGGGGCCAGGGGTTTTAAGTAAAGTAGCTTTTGTTCTTATCTCCTCAGAACTTTGGGAGTTCAGGCTGAGAGTGAAAGTCACAGGAAGAAAAGGGGACTCCTTGAAAAGTGATTTTAATCTTTATTTCTAAGTTTTTCTCCAAAAAATTCTCTTCTTCAAAAATTCTCTCTAAAAATTCTCCAAAAATTCTCTCTTAATTTCTGAATTCCCTTTTAATTCCTAAATTATTCTACTCTGCTGTTCTGATGTAATACTGCCATGCAAGGTGATAGTTCCTTGTTTTTAATACCTTTTCTAATTGAATAGATCACATGGTTTTTCCAAGCATCAAACATAAATTCAAATTATAAATTAAAAAAGTTTACAACAGAAATATTTTCATATGTTCCCATTAAGACTAGACATTGATTATCTGTCATTATTTCTACAGGTTCATGGAGAGTTAAAGACCATAACTAAGCTATCATTGAAGTTTTGTATAGATAAACCCAGTCTATTTTATCTTCTGTTCTTGCACCTACAATAAATTATTAGTTCCTTTTTATGACCTTTGGTTGTTTTACGACCTCTTGGAATGTGTTGTAAGTTGTAAATGCCTTCTTTTATCTCAGAAGCAATTAACATATGACATTTGAAGACTGGCAAACTTCACATTGCAGTTTTTTTTTAATTTTATTTTATTTTCTAAGTTTTTTTTATTTACATTCAAAATCATTTCCCCTTTCCTGTTTCCTCCCTACCCAAAAGTCCCATAAGCCCCCTTCCCTCCCTCTTTTCCCCATTCAACCCCCTCTCGCTTCTCTGTCCTGGAATTCCCCTATATCCAGTCTTTCCAGGACCAGGGGTCTCTCCTTCCATCTTCTTGGAAATCTATTGATATGCGAATTTTGTCTAGGGTATTCCGAGATTCTGGGTTAATATCCCCTTATCAGTGACTGCATACCATGTGTGTTCTTTTGTGACTGGGTTACCTCACTAAGGATGATATTTTCCAGTTCTGACCATTTGCCTAGGAATTTCGTGAATTCATTGTTTTTAATTGCAGAGTAGTATTCCATTGTATAAATATACCACATCTTCTGAATCCATTCCTCCGTTGAGGGACATCTGGGTTCTTTCCAGCTTCTGGCTATTATAAATAAGGTTGCTATGAACATAGTGGAGCATGTGTCCTTATTGCATGCAGGTAAAGCCTCTGGGTATATGCCCAGGAGTGGTATAGCCAGATCCTCTGGGAGTGTCATCACATTGCAGTTTTAATATCAGAGAGAACTTTAATAGTACTTCTATTATAAATGGCTCAATAATTACTGGTATACTTTCAGGAATTCTTAAAGGACCATAATTAACATTTAAGAAATAATCTATTTGTCTATATAGCATCACTACAAGACAGTACATTTTGATTGATCTACAGAAATCTACTCAAAAGGATGGGCTAATCCCTAGTGATTGTTATACGTATTTAATAACAACAGAAAAATCATATTAATAGTAGGCATCTTTCCTAAAATGTATTCCCTTTGGCCTCATCCATCATAGTTTTGCAGTCTACAGTGAACCATCTCAGGAAGATCACCTGCTAGTTTTTAGCTTCTCATAGATGGTTCCTGGCAGTCCCTCCCTTCAGATCTAGGTGAAAAATTAGTAATAGGGGCTTATAATATGGAAGTGTTGTACTTCTTGTGTCACAGTTCTTCATAGGGCAGTCATCCACCTGAGCAGGGGACGAAGGAATGGAATTGGAGGTGGGAGATAGATGCTGGGAATATAAATGAAGAAGCAAAGGTATTGCAATACTGCATGTTCACTAAGTTACACAGCTATAAAAGGAGGTAGCAAGTCCATAGTTGTATTGAGGAAGCCACTAACAGACATAGGTAATATCACCTAAGAAATGGAGGGTTGGAAAAAGCACAGTTGAAGAAAATCTTGCATATCTAATAAGTAGTCATGGTGATCATCACTAGCTCTGGGTCCTCTGAAAGAAGAACAAATTAGTGTTCATCTTTCTAGGCATCTTTGTCAACACAAAAGGACCTATGGCAGGGGCCAGCTATGTAAACACATGTGTGTCTTTCTCTTGGCCACATCCTCTTTCTTCATGGCTAGTTTATGCCTGGAAAGGAAAAGCAGAGGAGGTTATCTCGAGGCAGACCACAAACCAAGGCTGAAGATAGGGGTGGAGTTGAAACAGAAAAGTCAGAACCCATACTTGCTTTAGGCACATCCTTTTAGAATCCAATTGACCCTAAGGACCAATTGAATTTTATTCAAGAGAAAGAAAACTATTTCATATCGCAAATGCATTACATTAAAAGGTTTAATAGTCACTGTCACTGAACCAAAAATTACTCAGTTGATGTGGAACAGACATTATGCTCTGGCCAGCAGGGATACAGGTCTTGATTTACACACACACACACACACACACACACACACACACACACACACACACACTCACAAACACACTACATACATTACCATACCAGAACCTTCTCAATGTTACATATAATATGTGTGGTAGTTTGAATAAGAATGGCTCCTCATAGGCTCATAGATTTGAATGCTTGGTCACCAGGGAGTGGCACTATTTGAAATGATTAAGAGATGTGGCCTTGTTGGAGCAGGTGTGGCCTTTTTAGAGGAAAGGTGTCATTATGGGTAGGCTTTGAGGTTTCAAGGGACCAAGCAAGGCCCGGTGTCTTGCTCTTCCTGCTGTCTGTGGCTCTAGATATAGAACTCCAGCTGCTTCTTCAGCACTATGTCTGCCTGCTGCCATGCTCCCCACCACGATCTTAATGGACTAAACCTCTGAAACTATAAACAAATCCCAATTAAATGCTTTAAAAGTATTGTCATGGTTATAGAACAGTAATAGAACAGTGACTAGGACAAAAGTTGGTACCAAGGAGCAAAATATTCTATGAAAAGCCTAACCATGATGCTTGTTGGCAGAATGTGGACTTTGGAACTTTGGAAAAGTAGTTGAATGCTTTAAGTGGAGTTTAATGGGTCCTACTACTAGGAGGGTGGAAGACGGTGGTGGTGAGAGCAATATACATTATGACAGCCTGACTCAAAATGATTCAGAGAATATTAATAAGTGTCCTAGAGATTGTTCTTGTGATATTTTGGCAAATAATGTGGATGCTTTATATCCTTTTCCCAAATATATCCCTAAGGATAAATTAGAATTTTAGATCAATAGTGTTGGCAGAGGAGATTTCAAGACAGCCTAATATTGACTCTGTAGGGTAGTTATTAGTTGTTACTCTTAAGCAGTTCTATAATGAAAAGGAACAAACCAAGTGAGGAAAAACAAATAAAAATGTATACTTTGAGGAGAAAAAGAGCATCAGAAAGTGTAATGGAGTTAAGCCCAGTACTCAAAGGAAAAAAAACTTAAACACATGATGCTATGTGGAATAAAGGAATTGGTGACTTCAGGACTTGAGTCCCAGCTAAGTTTCCAGCTTGTGAAAGGAATTAAAGAAAAGCTTAAGCAATAAAGGAATCAATAACAGAAAGCTGGTAAAAAAAAATGTGATCGAACAAGAGGGGTATGGTTTCCAGCCCTAGTAAGTAGAATTTAGCAGCTTAAGCCATGTGGTTCTGGTTTTAGAGGCAAGGATACAAAAAAGGAGTTATGAAATCTCCCTCCATAACTAAGAAAAGCCACTAATGTCAGGTGTGTGTCAGGAAGTATCCCTGCATGGTAGCCCAGAGAGGTCAGTACATGAAACTGTGAAAGTTAAGCCTGAATTCTGTTGAGGACCCCAAGATGTTGGAAATGACAGAGTCATGGGATTTCTGCCAAGGGGAACAGTTAACAGGTTGTGGAAAAGGACTAAGAGAGAGAAGTATGTTGAAGTCAACAAAGCTGAAAGAAGTTGGAGATCTGAAGAGCTTGGTGACTTCAGACATGAAAATGAAGAGTTTGGGGTTTGCCCTGATGATTTTTGATCTTGCTTTTGTCCAGCATTCCCTCAGTATGTTCTCTTTCCTCCCTTTTGGAATGGTAATGTATATTCTGTACCATTGTATGTTGGCCATATGTGGTCTGCTTTTTTATTTCAATTTTACAGGAGTTACAGTTAAGAGATTTCCTTGAGTCTCAGATGACTTTGAGCTTTGGGCTTTTCAACAGTGTAAAGACTGTAATGAACTATGGAGACTTTTGAAGTTGAATTGAATGCTTTTTTGCATTATGGTTTGGTGACAAGCTTATGGGAGCCAGGGAGCAGATTGTGGTAATTTGAATGAAAATGGCTCCCCATAGGCTCATAGATGTGAATGTGTACTTTTCAGGGAGTAGCGCTATTTGAAAGTGTTAGGAGATGTGGGTTTGTTGGGGGAAATGTGTCACTGGAGATGGTCTTTGAGGTTTCAAGGACCCAAGCCAGGCCCAGAGTCTTGTTCTTCCTGCTGCCTATGGATTTGGATGTGGATCTTTCAGCTGCTTCTTCAGCATTATGTATGTATGCATGCTGCCATGCTCCCTGCCACTATGACAATAGATTAAGACTCTGAAACTGTAAGCAAGCCCCAATTAAGTGCTTTCCTTTATAAGAGTTGCCATGGTCATAGTATCTCTTCACAGCAATAGAACAAGGACAAAGACAATATACCAAAGTGTCCCTATCATCTAACAAATTATAACCTCTTTTGGTCACTCCCTAAACCTATGCCCATTCTTTTCCACTATATTCTTGAGCTACCTTGCAGAATCACTCATAGCCCAGACTTCTTATCTCCCATGATGTATTTCCCTAGAGATACCTGGGCAATCATCCTTGCTGCACAATCTCATTTGAAACAATTTCATTTTTTAGACTAAATAATGAGTAAAAGCAGGAAAAGTACATGTATTAATGGAGTCCTCGCAGACAGCTGCAGGGCCCTCTGCACATGCTCAGCCTCTCCCTTGATAACACAACAAAAGGGCATTTTTTTCCCACTTTCTTCCAACTTTCCACTCAAAGCTTCTCTCCAGATGATTTTAGAACTCACCTCTGGAAATACACAGCAGGCAACGCCTACAAAGCAGTTTATTCTGTAGCAAGAAAATCCTACTACAGATGTTCATATTGTGATACACGGCCATCATTGAGTTAGTACCCAACTTCTGGGTTCTCAAAAAAGTTCTCTATACTCTTTTTCCATATATTTATGTGATTATATCTGAACCTCTGTACCCACTGTCTGCCTACAGGGACCTGGGCTGTAAGGTCTGACCCAGTGGCTTATCATAGTGGACATGAATTTCTTGCTCCTCTTATCCTTGGCTGTGGTCCTAGTTTCAGTCCTTATATCTGCTACATTTTGCTGAAAAGAGTCTCAGCTCAGCCTTGCTGGGGCTATAATTGGAAGAAATCTATGTCACTTGTGTTTGTCTTCTAGCAGACTAGCTATAGAAGGGTGCATAGCCTGGAAGGCAAGCTGTAAGTCATACCTCTCCATTGAGCACCAAGTATATACAATTGTAAAGTAGTACAGGGAAACAGTTGTGAAGTTATGAACAAAATAGTCAACTACACTGGTATAACAAAACATATGCTTGTTTCTTTTTAATATTTCTAGCAATATAGATAGAGCATTAGTTTATTTTCTAAATCATAGGTTTACAGGTATTTGCATTTCATTATCATTAAAATAAAACTGTTAGGCTATATGAAGGTGGTACTCTCATCCCCTTCTTCTTTCAGAAATTTCTTCACGTCATGTGGTAGCAAAGCCAGACCACAATGACTTTCAGCTCTCAGGTTGTCTGTTCCTTTGTTTCTTGCTTCTGTTAGATAAGAAACACATTAGTGGACAAGGAAGAACATTTTTGGCTCAATTCAGGGGAGACATTTTTCTTATGAGAAGGAGATTCTCTAACTTCTCTCCTTTGTATATTTACTTTTAAATCTTTGATAAGAAGTTGATTTGACTTAGGAGTTCCCACTCACTCAAAGAACAATCTGTCACCAAGATCATTTTTCAGACAAAAGATCCAAAAGAGTTTGGGGAAACCAAGCATATACTGGGATCCAGATGGCTTAGTGTCTAAATCACCATGGTTGGGTAAGCCCACAGACCACAAACCCCAAGTTCCTGTCAATCCTGAGCTGTTTATGTTAGTTCATATACTCTAAGCCAGAATTTCTTCCATAACTAATGAACTATTTTCAAGCTTGGCAAGATAGGAACTCTTATAGAGGTATTTCATCACATTTAGAAAAAGTTTCCAGTCTTGATTTTATTTTTTCTATTTTCAATTTTTGAATATTTGAATTATGTTTATATCTAAAACGCCAGCTTTGGAAGATAGTCTGTGACACACTTCTTCCCACTCCATCTATAATTGTTTTTATCCAGGTTTATTTTGCAATGTAATTAAGATATGTTCCCAAGTATTATTTTCAAAGCAAGGGCTTCTGTCCCTGCTTCATCCAGTCTTGTTTTACCCACAAAACATTACATAACAGTGATTTTTTTTCCTCTCATAGAACTATCCAGGCTTCCATGTTTGGCTATTCCATATACACCTTTCGCAGGTGGAGGCTGAGAGATAAAGGCTATGAGGAAAGAGGCAGATGCAAAGGTAGTGGGGAGGCAGAAAATAGCAGCAATGATATAAAACCAGTTTATATCCTGACAGAAACCTTTCCTCAGTGCTGAGGCATCCATTTTGCTTCTGATTCTATATAGTTCTAAACACACCATTTCTATTGTCCCACACATCCCTGCCTTTTTGCTGTAGCCCTCTGTGCCTGATGGAGGAATTGGCTTTTCTCCTCATTCTTGGTCATTCACTACCTCCAGCCTTCTTCTCTCCCTGGAAAGATCAAATAATAGCCCTTATTATTTTTAGGCTAATCACTAATAATGCATATTTTATAAACAACTATTTTATAAGTATCATGTAATGAGCTGTGGCTTGAGAAACATGTAAACAGTGGAGTGTGATATTGAAAAGATTTTCCATGTGGTCATAGATTAAAAACTAACAAAGCAAAAATGTGTTGTGCAATTATGTATAAAAGGACCATGGGACTCAAGTGAGGCTCCCAACAAGCTATTAGTTTCCAGATTTTCCACAATCTGATAAAGCCTTCAAAATTAAACACGGGTGGAAGAAGGAACCCAAAACCAGGACATTTCTTCTCAAATGAGAAAGAAATGAGAGGCCCCTGCTCACTTCCATGTCCATCTTCACCCAGGTTCAACAGTGAATATCTCCTCCTTCTTCTCACTCAGTCCTGACAGTCTCACACCCTCCTTTCTGTAAGTTCCATGTCTTTCTTGTTAGAAATAAGAAAAAACATGGTGGGGCGGTGGTGGTGGCGCACGCCTTTAATCCCAGCACTTGGGAGGCAGAGGCAGGCGGATTTCTGAGTTCGAGGCCAGCCTGGTCTACAAGACAGCCAGGGCTACACAGAGAAACCCTGTCTCGAAAAACCAAAAAAAAAAAAAAAAGAAAAAGAAAAAACATGGTGAAGATTGGTAAAATAATATTTCCACAGGCAATGAGGCTCTTCACAGGGACAGAGTACACTGGAAAACTGAAGAATCTACCAATTATTATTCCAAAATATTTCCCAAACATGTATTATATATACAAGAAAAGATATGGTTCAGTCGTGACATAATCCTAAGGTTCTGGGCACCTGATTTAAAGGTCTCTATTGTTCAGTATATCTATGAGCAGTGGTTCACAACCTTCCTAATCCTGTGACCCTTTAATACAGTTCCTCATGTTGTGGTGATCCCCAACAATAAAATTATTTTTGCTGCTACTTCATCTGTAATTTTGCTACTGTTATGAATTATAATGTAAATATCTATTTTATCTGATGGTTTTAAGTTACCTCTGTGAAAGGGTCATTTGATCCTCACGTAGGGATTATGACTCAAAAGTAAGAAGGCTTTGAGGTTTGTTGCTATATACAAACTGCTCTCTCCTTCACTGCTAAAAAAGAAAAGGAAAAAAAAAAGGCAAACTGCCACTTACTTTACAACCCAACTGAGACTTCTTGCTCCCCAGTGGAAGGAGTGAATGTTGAGCTTACTCGATCTGCTGTCTCCCTATAGAAAACTGGGCACTGTTTGCAGAGACGTTTGGCAATGTGCTTTCTGAAAAATATGGAGAGATACCTTCGGAACTTCTCACCAACAAAGGCATAAATGACAGGATTAATGCAGCAGTGTGTCATTCCAAGAGTCTCTGTCACCTGCATGGCCTGGTCTAAGTGCTTGTCAATCACACAGTTACTCATTCCCAAGAATTCCTGGAAGGTGGTCAGGAAGAGAACAATATTGTATGGAGTCCAGAAGAGAAAATAGACAATCATGATGGCAAAGATGAGCCTCACAGCCCTGTGCCTCTTCTTCTCATTCCTACAGCGAAACAGGGTGTGGAGAATTCCTGAGTAGCAGATGACCATGACAAGTAGGGGCAGGATCAGGCTCAAGATATTCCTCATTATTGTTTGGAAATTCTTCCATAGTTTTGGAAAATAAGGGCCACAGGCGTGATGATGATCTTCTTGTTCTGATTTAGTAAATATGATTCCTGGCAGAGAGGCAAACACAGCCACCACCCAAGTGACTACACTTGTTATCACTCCAAAGGTAACTGTCCTGGCTTTTAAAGCAAACACAGCATGGACAATAGCCAAGTACCTATCAATCGTCAGGAGGATAATGAAAAAGATTCCACCAAAATAACCAATGTGATAGAGCCCTGTGAATACTTTGCACATTATATTCCCAAAGACCCATTCATGTGCAGCATAGTGAGCCCAGAAGGGGAGTGTGAGCAGGAAGAGGAGGTCAGAGACGGCCAGGTTGAGCAGGTAGATATCAGTCATGCTCTTCAGCTTTTTGCAGCTTATCAGAATTATAATGACCAACATGTTGCCCACAAAACCAAAGATGAATACCAGGGAGTAGAGTGGGGGCAGGATCCAAGCTCCAATTTGCTTCACGTTGGCTTTATGACAAGGCTCACCATCATCATAGTCATATGGTGTGGTAGCCCCTTCATCAAACTCTTGGATACTTCTTGTAAATAGAGAATGAGATGTTGATAGTATGCCATGGATGAACTGAGGTAGCATATTACTGTCTTCCATTTCCTTTTATTCTGTGGACAGAGAACAAAATGATTACTTGTCACACAAATGCCAAATTTCTTAATCCAAATAGCCTTGCCCCACTTAAGTAGCATCCCTGTCTTTAGGTTCTCCTTTATAGTCATCTCCTTGATACCATGTGTACATCACTTTTCTTTTATGCCTAACAGCAGTCACAACTTTTCAACTCTGCAAACATTTCCTTAACATCCTTGGCATTTCCTGGTGAGCCTGTTTCTCAATGTAAGGCTACAAAAGGTGCATGTCTTCATTTACTACTTCTCTGCATGTGGTGACCAGGTTTATGACCAAATTTATGACTAATAAGATGTAATTAGAGTCTGCTAGGAGGTTCTGGGGAGTTTCTTCCATAACAAAAGAGTTACAGAAGAGATGCTGCTGGTCCCTTTTATTTCAACTTGTGTAGCTCAGGCTTTATGCTGGGAACTATAATCAAAAGACCTAGACATTGTACACAAACCATACAGAGGGCTCACTTTCGGACTTCTTATTTCAGAAAGAAAATAAACCATTATAAATTGCATCTACTAGTCCTTGCAGCCAAAAGCATTCTAATAACCTTCTCAACTTTTGTCTCCACCTCCCTCTCACACTTCTTTTGGTAAGGTTGCAATGATAATTCAATGTTCAAATACCCTAACTTCATTCCAAATTCTTTTCATTGAGCATGAATTTTCTCATTCAAAACTCTTTTTTAAGGGACTGGAGATGGCTCAGTGGTCAAAAGCACTTACTTCTTTTGCAGAGAATCCAAGTTGATTTCCTATACCCACAGCAAGGAGCTGATAACCACCTGTAATTCCAGTTTTAGGGCATCTGTCACTTTTTGACCTCCATGGGCACCTGCACACACTTAAGTCACATAAACTATACTAGGCACAGATACTTACACAAAATAAATAAATAGATAAATCTTTCAAATTTTTATTTTTAGCTTCTAGAAAGACACCTATGTGGCTGCTTATTAATATTTCTGTGACATCTCCCTGCACACTTCATAAAACTTCAAGGCACTGAATTTGACTTTTTGCCCACTTTTACCCTTTTCCTTTTTATTCTTGCCGCAAAATTCTTCTAATTCAGATTTATATCTGAATTATATCAGCTAATCTCAGGAATTTGACTCTTCTATATGCTTATGTTTTCCAAGGCTCTATGTTCAAGTCCCACCTTCTCTGAAACACCAGAGTTTAATTTTTCACATTTGATGGTATGTCCTCATGAATTTGTCTATATGAGGGGGGCACACATGCACTGCTATAAATGTTTGGAGGTCAGAAGATCATTTGCTCTTTCCCTCCTATATAAACCACAGGGATTTTTAACTCAGGTCACTAGGTTTTCACAGCAAGTACTTTGACACAGGAATCATCTTGCTGACCAAATTGTGAGGCCTTCATCTTAGTTATTATCATCCACTACATTTTATAAGAAGAAAACTCTAGTATTATTTCAAATCATTCCTCTTCAACTAATTAAAGGTTGTCTGTCAGAACCAACAAGATTAGATTCAAACCCTGCCTCCAAATTAGATGACTAGACAGATGATTCAGCAGTTAAGAGTACCTACTGGTTTTGCAGATGATTCAGCTCCTAGCACCTGTGGTGAATCCAATGCCCTCTTCTGGACTTTGCAGGCAGCTGAACTTGCATGGCATTTACTAATGCAGACACACACACACACACACACATAAAATAAATAAAATAATCTCAAAAATAAATAACTCCTTCCTCTAACATGGAAGCTGAGTAATTTAAAGTCAAACATCTGTTTTCCTGTATAGAAACTCACTAAGTTTCTGTGAGATCCACCTGAGGTGAGGGCTCACCATGTGCTACAGATGAATGTTCTGTGTTAGAGTTGTATCATAGGAATTCCACCCCTACATTCTTTTCAAATTCATCCCCACTGTCTTCTATAGGTTGCTAGTTTCTTGTCTTATATGCTACTCACTTGATATTGATCTTTCCTTCACTCATAGCTCATCCCTCTCATACAGTCTGCCCTAACAGTTAACATTACATATGCACTCCTCAGTCTGAAAGCCCCAATAGCCACATGACTTGGATGTGGTAGGACTTCATAGTGGCTGATCTGCTCTCACATTCCCAGTCCTGTGCACACCCACAACTGTCTTCTCTCCATTTCCTCTGAACTCACCACTTCCTTTATGCCTCAGTGATTTACTCAGTTCTTGTCCCTTAGCCTAAAATGGCTCCTATTCATTCTAACTCCTACTTAAATTCCCCTTCTCTTATGAAGCCTAATCTGCACCCTCTGACAAATCACTCTACTCTTGTGAAATCTAAGTAATCACTTATCATGGTATCTTTTACATAGCATGTACCCCTCGGAGGTTACAGAGTGGCAATGTTTTTAATCCCTGACTCTTATAATTTCATCTGGCTAAAAGAGTAAACAGTAAATGTTCACTGAGAGAGTGCACAAAACTCTATAATAATTAGAATGTAACATCATTAGATTTGATTGTTGAGACCACTTTTTCCTGATATCAACTATATATTTGTTTTCATCTACCTATATATCACAGCATTTCTTCCTTTCCTTAAGTGAGTAGCCAAATGAAGCTTGCATTTCACATCACTGAGCCATATCACTAGACTGAAAAAACTAAATGAGATCTTTGATGAAAATCAAGAAGATAATGCATGTACTAAAGAATTACACTGCACTAAGTTCTGGTCTGTTCTGAAGTTCCAGTTGTTTTGGAAAATACCAGGCAAATGCTAATTCATCTAACCCCATGGCACACAGTCAACACTTAGTTCTTACTATACCAAGCAGTCTGGAAAGTACTGGCCTATGTATCACTTTGGGCATTAAGACATAGTTAGCACCCAGGACTATAGGGAATCTGCCTCCCAAGAGAAAGAAAAAGAGATGATGGGAATGAGGGAGAGAGGGGAGGGAGGGGAGAGAGAGAGAGAGAGAGCGAGCGAGAGAGAGAGAGAGAGAGAGAGAGAGAGAGAGAGAGAGAGAGAGAGAGAGACAGAGAGAGACAGAGACAGAGAGAGAGAGAGAGAGAGAGAGAGAGAGAGAGAGAAAGAGATCTTTTCAGTCTGTGTGGCTCTATGAGGAGAGACAAAAGCCAATTTAGAAGGCATAGATAGACTAGAGGTATAAAGTTCTAGAAATGTAAACTTTCTGCATGCTAAGAGAGACAGAGTAAACCTGTGGGTACCTAGAAGATGATTAGGCAGAGCGCTTTTCCTTCCTTCATTGTCCCCTTTTATCATCTGATCCCAAAACAATGGTCCCACCCAGCAACATCCTCATTTCTGCACTGCCACTAGGGTCTTTCTAATGTTTCTTGGTGCACATTACACTCTCTTCTTTCCCCAAATCTTGATCATTGGTTCCAGGTGTACAGGCTGTACAACACCTCAGGCTGTCTCCCTGGTGCCCTGCACCTCAAGCTTGGAGATGCATAAAGTCATGGAAAAAAATCACAACTCACCAGGTATGGCTTCTTTATGATGGCACTGGTATCTCAGGCTTCTCAGTAACAGATCTGGAGGTACAAACTTGGTATGCAGAAGTAGGAAATAAGGTTTCCTGCAGAAAGAGAAGGCGGAGATAAAAGAGTAAGTGATGGTAAAGATTTGAAGAAGAAAAAAAACCCCAAAAATCTACAGTTCTTCTTTTCCAGCCAGGAGTATTATATGCTGGGCTGAGGTCTCTATAGGATTAATTTTGAAATCTTGCTTATGCAATTCTGAGTGTGAGTTAGCCACGCCCTATCCCCCTGCTTTAGTATATTTCAGCTCAGGGCTTCTTTGTCTTTTAGGTCTTTCATAGCTTTTCCACTCTCTGTTCTCTTCTCTGTGCTAATTGGCATAACCCAAGTGCAAGAGTGGTTTTACTGAGACATGTGTGTTGCTTTCAAAGTGTTGTGAATTGGAATCTGGTTACAAATCTCACTTAAATAAAGCTTTCTAATGGAGGGGAATGCTTAGTAATCTATTTTTTTTTTGGTTAAAAATAGTTTTAGCAGGGGGAGCTCTGTTATTATTATTATGCTAATAATCAAAGCCTGAGACTGGCTTGGTCTAAAAACAAAATTTGCATCATAAAGCACCTACTTAGGAATGTTCTGAATTTTCTGCAAACCTGGACAGAGTTATCTGAGCTGGTCTCTGGAATTCTGCAAAAATAACAGGTCTATCAGTCAGGGTCTTCTAAACTTTGATTCCCTCCACAGTCAAACATGAATCATAAGAGCTCTTGGGGCCTTGGATGGGTAAATGGATACAAAACAGCTTATGAATAAACTGGTGTGCAGTAGACGTTCATAAGTGACAAGAAAAAGCACCAAAGCCCTATTGAGAGCAGTAGACTGAAGGGTGCAGCCTCTGAGGGGTGCAGTCACTGTAAGAGACAACAGCAGCAGGGAAATCTAGTGAAGACCACCATTCCTCTCTAGATTTCAGCAAGTTAGCAACAAGATTAGGTTTTATAAAGCAAAAAGGTTTCCAGCTTTTTTTTTTTTAAGAAAACTTTCGTTTCTTGTTCTAGAATAGATCCACTTCCATAATCGAGACCCCTGGTTAGAACCACTTTTCACTTTCCATTTTCATACTATATAGATCACTGATTATAGCCATGGCATTTTGAAAACAAAGAGAAACACTGTATTGGGTATATAAAAACGATGATCTGACTCTAGAGCATAGCAAGGTGAGTAGGGTCTGAAGAACCAATGTCCAGAGACTAGTAGCAATGGAAGCCGCTACACCTGTGTTTTGCAGGGGACCCACATTTACCCCAGGACATGACTCTGCCAGACTTGCTGACATATTGTTGGTGGTCGGTGAGAAGCTGTGAATGCAGAGCTGTCTGCCCTCCCCCTTCCCTAAAAGCAGAACATACAATTTTTGAAGCTAAAAGGTATCCTCCCACCTTAAAGAGAAATCGCTAACCACGAAGGACAACTTGAGATCATTATCAACCTGGAACTTATACCAGAAGAATCAACACTCACAAATTTTTTAAACTAGTCTTTTGCTGCCATTTTTCAACCATCCCACAAGTTACCATCCACACAGATGTAAACTCCTTTTTCTTTTGTCTTGTTACTTTTTTAAACTTTTACTCTTCTTTGTTGAAGATTCTACACAAGTTAGAACACAAAGCCACATGTTTGAGAAATACTCATTCTTCCCAAATATTAAATATTCTTCCTTTTTTCTCCCTTGTTAATTTGTCAATTGATGCACAAATCTATTTCTACTAAAAAATTTCTGGGGTTGAGGAAATTTTATTTTCTTCCATATAACTAGAAGGATCAAAAACAAAAGAAAATAAAATGATCCCCTAAGCTCTGACACTGATAGCTAAAAATCAGTTGCTAGATTTTAGCAAAGTAGGGCAGAAGAAAGACCTCAACTGCCTACTCCCACTCTCTGATACCCTGACTGCATACCAGTGATTAGACCTTACAAGACAAAAAAGTAGTAGGAAGTGAAAATGTACACTGGGAGCTTAGAGTGGATCTTAGGAAACCACAAGGTGTTCTTACCACCTTCATCTCACTTACACTATACAAATTGTCAAAATTTTGAGAATTTACATCTTAAAATCTTTATCTGCATAAGGAAAACAGAAAAGATGCTTTTGTGTGAGTTTGAAAACTCCATATTTATCGGCCAGCAATGGGTTCATGTTTTTCAGGATTTTTAGGCTGGAAGATGAGTGGGATATGTGACCTTTGGGTATTCTTCAAAGAAAATACATCACCACCTCACAGCTTTGGTATACCTGCTGTTAGTATACAGGCAATTCCACTGGACTGCTATCAGGGACCTAGATGCTACCATGCTGTCAGGTGTGCAGTGAATGAAAAAACCCAACCATTCACCAACTCTTTCTTTCTTTCTTTCTTTCTTTCTTTCTTTCTTTCTTTCTTTCTTTCTTTCTTTCTTTCTTTCTTTCTGAGACAGGGATTCTTTGTGTATCCCTGGCTGTCCTGAAACTCACTCTGTAGACCAGGCTGGCTTTGAACTCAGAAATCCACCTGCCTCTGCCTCCCAAGTGCTAGGATTAAAGTTGTGCACCACCACTGCCTGGCACTTCACCAGCTCTTTTTCTGTTCTTGGAGTTTCCTCTCTCTGTTCTCTTCTTGTGTCCCCTCTCTGCCCATCTCTGTCTCTTCTCTCTGCCCCATGACTCTCTGCTCTGTCTGCCTTTCTACACATCCACTTGTCTGGCTCTATCTCCTCTATAAGGTTCCTCTCCTCTTCTCTCCCCTCCTCCAGTAAGCCTCTTTTATACCAGATCTGTTTTATGGCATAATCTCTTCAGGACACTCCTTGGCATGACCCACCAAGGATACCTCTTCACCGCATTATATTCAAAGCACATGCTAGCTAAGCAGTGTCCCATCAAAGGCTGTGGTGCTTCAGGTTGCCTTGAGTAGAATGGAGATCATCTCAACTCTTGTGCAAACCAATGAAAGGAAAATCATTTGTGCTCCCCCAAATGCTGTAAGATGACTGACACTGGATACAAGATGTTTAAAATCATCTTGATTATCACTCTGAAGGTCAACAGAAGGTTAAGTTCTCTCAAGTGACTTAAAAGGATTCACTTGAACCCTGTTGGAGGTTAAACCATTCAAATTGAAAGTCAAGTTGGTATCAAAACTTATCTCTCTGCCACTCATGTATGGCCAGACACAAAAATAAAAATGTGGGGATAACACGTCCAGAGAGGTGATAGCAGAACAAGAAAGGCTTATTAATACTCTGAAGGCACTTTGATGGTGTCCTTTGTAACTTCCTTACTTTTCTGTGATGGGTTTTTTTTTCTTTCAGTTTGTACTTTAAGAATACAAACATTCTTGCCTTTTCTCATCAGAGATGCTTTGGGTTCACTGTGGTTTCTATGGTTAATGTGCTTCCTGTGACCTACTAAAATAAACTAGTGAGTTCTAGGATTTTATACCTTATTAGTTTGGTCACACATGACCTCGACTAATATGACACACATAGACAAAGCAGTCATTATATTGTTATTTCTTTGTTTTTGTCTTCATAACAAAATATACATGATTTTCAAAACTTTTGTCCCAAATAATAAAGTAAGACAACAAGGCACAGAAAGTCAAAACAAGAAAGGCTAGGAACTCCAGATTCTTGTAAAGGATTTTTTTTTCTAATATCTCTTCTAAGATCATGAAAAGTGCCCAGATGAATGAAGAAAAGACAAGACTACATAATCAAAAATAGAAATGAGGGGTTAGGGAGAATGTTCAGCAGATGAAAGCATTTTCTGAACAAGTGTAAGGATCAAATATCCATCCCAGAAGCTAGTCATGGTCATGCAACCCTGGCACAGTGAGGTATGGTGACTGAAGGATTGCTAGGGCTTGCTGGTTGCCATCCTAGCTCCAGGTTCAGTGGAAGACGCTGTCTCAAGAGAATAATGTAGTCAAGATAGGACATCTGATATCTTCCTCTTGCCTCCACGTGCACACACATAAGGTGTGAACACCCACATGTGCATGCATACACGCACCAAACATATACATACATCAGCAAGAAAATTAAAAAGATCATTCAAGTAGTAATTAAGTTTCAACTAAGTTTAATATAAAGGTAGCAAATTACATGTTTTTTTTCTCCATTCAAATAAATTTTGAGAAAAAAGATGTGAAGTCAGAAACTTTACTTTTTACTTGCAAATGAAAAAAACAAGTGTGTCAAGTGACTTAATAGGACTTGTGTAGACCAGTGTTAAGGAACTAATTCTTTGTCCTTCTGTAGTTCACATTCTCTGAGCTAGATCTGGAGCTCAGTATAGATGTCTTATCAGTAGCTTGCCATTGGGATAGGGTAGAACATACTGTTTGACAGGATTAGGCAACAGCAGATTGGGAGGAAAAGGATGACATATGCCACTGCATCTTTCCTTGAGTCATGATGAGTAAAAGTAGCATAAAAGTGAAAACCATCAGGGTCTGGTCTTATGCCCATCACTGTAGTTTATGACATGCTGCAGGGAGGGCCTTGATGCTACAGGAAGAAAATCAAGGATGCACTCTTTGTGGGTACAGTTGCATGAGAAAAAAGCACTCAGACCTGGATGTGGCAGAGATTCTAATTGGTAGACATTACTGGCATAACTCTGGGTGGGGAGCAAGTGATGGAAATAATGATATGGGCCCTAGTTAACCACAGTCAGTTGAAGTTCTAGTCAAATAGTGATGATTTTGAAGGAAAAATAAACATGTAGTAGGGAGAGAGGGGAACAAGAATATGGAAGACAACTCATTTTTAGTGCAGCTCAGTCATGTATCATTATTTCAGAAGAAATACATTTTGAAAGCAAAAGTTTATTTTAAAACATCAAAAAGTGACAAACCTTTATCTCTATCACTAAGATGAGAAGACAGAAGATGTAGATAACTAAAACCAGATGAATGTGTAGCTAACTTTAAGAAAGAAAAAATTATGAGCAAATATGAATGATTTATGTCAACAAATTTTATAACCTAGAATAAATAAACAGTAGCTAAAAACACATTGCCACAAAGTGACTCAAGATAAAATAAAAAACTATAAAACATCTACTGAAAACTGAATTAGTTGTGTAAAACGCTTAAAGCAACAAAAAAAGCCTAGGATCAGATAGTTTTACCTATAAATTCCCCCAAATGTTTAAAGAAAAACTCATATCAATTCTCTTCAAGTTCTGTCTAAAATAGAAGAGGGAACATGTCCTTATCTGTTTTCTGAAGCCTGTACTACTATGATAGCACAGCCAGACAAAGGCATCACAAAACAATAAGCCTAGAAATTAATATTCCTTATTAATGGAGATTCAAATCACAGAAAAAAGAAAGAAAAAGAAGGAAGGAGGGAAGGAAGGAAGGAAGGAAGGAAGGAAGGAAGGAAAGAAGAAAGAAAGGAAGGGATACCAATGGTAGATTTAAAAGATTTTATGGCATGATCAGATGGGATTTATCCAAAGAATACAACTGTGGTTCACATTTTAAAAATTGATCAATGTAATACATTACATTGACTGACAGGAAACAAAACCAAACAAAATATTTACATGATCATCTTAGTTGACACAGGAAACACTAAATATAACATGCTTCATGACAAAAGAAAAACAAGACAAAAGAATCCAGAGAAATAGTTCTGCCCTTTCCAGTCTGCTGAGGCAGACTCTAAGCTGGTCTGCTCCAGTGAAGATTCTAAACCCTAACCCATCCTAGAGGACCCCCTGTATTCAGGTAGTTAGTGAGAAGCCCCTCATCCTCCTGAGTCCCAGAGCTGCTGCTGGGAGCCTCGTGGACTGGGGACCCATCACCCACCAAAACCCCCGCCCTCCTGAATACCACCACTCCCCTTCTGTCCTTCTGCCCCTTCCTCCCATTCCTTTCTGCTGGGGCAGACTCCTAGTTGATCTAACTCTGTGACGACACCATATTCTGACCCATCCTAGAGGACCCGTTGCACTCAGAGCAGTTGAGGATCCAATGCACTCAGAACAGTTGAGGATCAGCTGCCCCTGGAGCAGTTGGACAACAGCTTGACTGCTCTACTGAAGACCCAAAAGTCTGAAGGCCTCCCAGGAGATCTACTGCAGCCAGGGCAACAGATCAGCAGCTTTTCTACCCTGGTGTAGAGCCCCCCGGTAGTTGGCCCCACAGGTGATCTGCTTTAGCCAAGGCTGCAGGCCTACCAGGAGACCTGAAACAACCCAGAAGCAAAAGAGGCAGACTCCAGACAGGCACTCAGACCAACTAACACCAGGGATATCCAGATGGCGAAAGGCAAACGCAAGACCATAAGCTACAGAAGCCAAAATATATGGGAATCAACAGAATCCAGTTTTCCCACCACAGCATATATAACAACACACCTGAAAATCAGGAATCTGTCCTAAAATCCTATCTCATAAAGATAATACAGTCCCTTAAGGAGGATATCAATAACTCACTGAAAGAAATACAGGAAAACACAGGTAAACAGGTAAAGAAATTGAATAAAGCAATCTAAGACCTAAAAGGGGAAGTGGAAACAATAAAGAAAACACAAATGGAGGCAAACTTGGAAATGGAAAACCTAGTAAAGAGGTCAGGAATTACAGATGTAAGTATCACCAATAGAATACAAGAGATAGAAGAGAGAATCTCAGGTGTAGAAGATACCGTAGAAGAGATTGACACAATTGTCAAAGAAAATTCAAAACATAAAAGAATCCTAACCCAAAGCATCCAGGAAATTCAGGACACAATGAAAAGACCAAATCTAAGAATAATCAGAATAGAGGAGGACGAAGATTCCAAGTTCAAAGGACCTGAAAATGTCTTCAACAAAATCATAGAAGAAAACTTCCCCAACCTAAAGAAAGAGATGGCCATAAAGGTACAAGAAGCCTATAGAACACCAAATAAATGGGACCAGAAAAGAAAATCCTCTCTTCACATAATAATCAAAACACTAAACACACAGAACAAAGAAAGAATATTAAAAGCTGCAAGAGAAAAGGGCCAAGTAACATACAAAGGTAGACCTATCAGAATTACACCAGACTTCTCAACAGAGATTATGAAAGCCAGAAGAGCCTGGTCAGAAGTCATGTAGACTCTAAAAGAACACAAATGTCAGCCCAGGCTACTATACCCAGCAAAACTCTCAATCAATATAGATGGAGAAACCAAAATATTCCAGGACAAAACCAAATTCAAACAGTATCTATCTACCAATCCACCCCTACAGAGGATCCTAGAAGGATCCAACACAAGGAAGATACCTGCACCAACGAAAGGAAAAGATATTGAGCATCTCACAACAAAGCCAAAAGGAAAGAACCACAAGCAAATGAAGACACCTTCAAAAACAAACATATCAGGAACCAACACTCATCTCTCTTTAATATCTCTCAATATTAATGGACTCAACTCACCTTATAAAAAGACATAAGCTAACAGACTGGATATGCAAACCACATCCAGCATTTTGTTGCATACAAGAAACATACCTCAATAATAAAGACAGATACTATCTCAGAGTAAAAGGATGGAAAAAGGTCTTCCAAGCAAATGGTCCCAGGAAACAAGCAGGAGTTGCCATCCTAATATCCAGTAAAACACTTTTAACCAAAAGTTATCAATCGTGATGAAGAAAGACACTTCATATTTCATCAATGGGAAAATTAAAGCCTCAATTCTGAACATCTATTCCCCAACTTTACTAAAGCTCAAAACACACATTGAACCCCACACAATAATAGTCGGAGACTTCAACACCCCACTCTCACCAATGGACAGGTCATTGAAACAGAAACTAAACAGAGATACAGTAAAACTAAGAGAGGTTATGAACCAAATGGATTTAACAGACATCTACAGAAACTTTCACCCTAAAACAAAGAATATACCTTCTTCACAGCACTTCATAGTACCTTCTTCAAAATTGACCATATATTTGGTCACAAAACAACCCTCAACAAATACAAGATAGAACTGATAGCATGTATCATATCAGATCACCATGGCCTAAGGCTGGTCTTCAATAACAGCAAAAACTACAGAAAGCCCACATATATGTAGAAACTGAACAACTCATTACTCAATGATAACTTGGTCAGGGAAGAAATAAAGAAAGAAATTAAAGACTTCTTGGAATTTAATGAAATATTGATACATCATACCCAGTCTTATGGGACACAATGAAAGCAGTGCTAAGAGAAAAGCTCATAGCACTAAGTGCCCTGGTAAAGAAACTGGAGAGATCTTACACTAACAACTTAACAGCACACCTGAGAGCTCTAGAACAAAAAGAAGGAAACTCACCCAAGAGAAGTAGAAGGCAGGAAATAGTCAAACTAGGCCAAAATCAACCAAGTAGAAACAAAGAAAACAATACAAAGAATCAACAAAACCAGAAGCTGGTTCTTTAAGATAATCAACAAGATAGATAAACCCCTATCCAAACTAACTAAAGGGTCAAGAGGCAGTATCCAAATTAACAAAATCAGAAATGAAAAGGGAGACATAACAACAGAACCAGAGGAAATTCGAAAAATCATCAGATCCTACTATAAAACCCTATACTCAACAAAACTGGAAAAATCTAGATGAAATGGATTCTAGACAGATACCACATGCCAAAGTTAAGTCAAGAGCAGGTAAACTATCTGAACAGGCCCATATCACACAAGGCAATAGAAGTCATTAAAAACCTTCCAACCAAAAAAAAAGCACAGGGCCAGATGGATTTAGTGCAGAATTCTATGAGACCTTCAAAGAAGAAGTGATACCAATTATTCTCAAACTATTCCATAAAATAGAAAGAGAAGAACAGTACCTAACTCGTTTTGTAAAGCCACAATTGCTCTGATAACTAAGCCACACAAGAACTTCAGACCAATCTTGCTTATGAATATCAATGTAAAAATACTTAATAAAATTCTTGCCAACCAAATCCAAGAACACATCAAAACCATCATTTACCACGATCAAGTAGGCTTCATACCAGGGAAGCAAAGATGGTTTAATATGCAAAAATCCATTAATGTAATCCACTATATAAACAACTCAAAGAAAAAAATCACATGATCATCTCCTTAGATACAAAATAGCATGTGACAAAATACAACAACCCTTCAAGTTGAAAGTATTGGAGAGATCAGGAATTCAAGGCCCATACCTAAACATAATAAAAGCAATTTACTGCAAACCAACAGTCAATATCAAATTAAATGGAGACATGCTTGAAGTAATCCCACTAAAATTGAGGACAAAACAAGGATGCCCACTCTTCCCATATCTGTTCAACATAGTACTTGAAGTGCAAGCTAGAACAATAAGACAACAAAAAAGAGATCAAGGGGGATACAAGTTGGTAAAGAAGAAGTAAAGATATCACTATTTGCAGATAATATGATAGTATACATAAGTGATCCTAAATTTCTACCAAAGAACTTCTCCACCTGGTAAACAACTTCAGCAACGCGGCCAGATATAAAATTAACTCAAATAAATCAATAGCCTTCCTTTATACAAATGATAAACAGGCTGAGAAAGAAATTAGGGAAACAACTCTCTTCACAATAGCCGCAAATAATATAAAATATCTTGGGGTAACTCTAACCAAACAAGTGAAAAACCTATATGACAATAACTTCAAGACTCTCAAGAAAGAAATAGAAGAAGATCTCAGAAAACATCGTCATGGGTTGGCAGAATTAGCATAGTAAAAATGGCCATCCTACCAAAGGCAATCTAGAGATTCAATGCAATCCCCATCAAAATCCCAACAGAATTCTTCAAAGACATGGAGCAATTCTCAAATTCATCTGGAAAGGCAAAAAACCCAGAATAGCGAAAACAATTCTTAACTGTAAAAGAATGGCTGGGGGAAATCAACATCCCTGACCTCAAACTTTACTACAGAGCAATAGTGATAAAAACTGCATGGTATTGGTACAGACACAGGCATGTTGATCAATGGGATAGAATTGAAGACCCAGAAATAAAACCACACACTTATGGACACTTGTTCTTTGATAAAGGACCCAAAAATATACAATGGAAGAAAAAGCATCTTCAATAAATGATGCTGGTCTAACTGACTGTCTGTATGTAGAAAAATGAAAATAGACCCTATTTGTCACCTTGCACAAAGTTCAAGTCCAAGTGGATCAAGGACCTTAATATGAAACCAGATACACTGAATCTAATAGAAGAGAAAGTGGGAAAGAGCCTTGAACTCATTGGCACAGGGGGAAATTTCCTAAACAGAGCTCCAATGACTCAGACTCAAGAATTGATAAATGTGACCTCATGAAACTGGAAAGCTTCTGTAAGGCAAAGGACATAGTCAATAAGACAAATTGACAACCTACAGATTGGGGAAAAACTTCACTAGCCCCACATTCAATAGAGATCTAATATCCAAAATTTATAAAGTACTTAAGAAGCTAATCACCAAAAAAACAAACAACACAATCAAAAAATGGGGTATAGAACTAAACCAAGATTTCACAACTGAGGAATTTTGAATGGCTAAGAAGCACCTAAAGAAATTTCAAAGTCCTTATTGATCAGAGAAATGCAAATCAAAATGACCCTGAGATTCCACCTTACACCAATCAGAATGGCTAAGATCAAAACCTCAGGTGACAACACATGTTGGAGAGGATGTGGAGAAAGAGGAACAGTTCTCCATTGCTGGTGGGCTTGCAAACTGGTACAACCACTCTGGAAATCAATCTGGAGGTTCCTCAGAAAATTAGAGATAGATCTACCTGAAGACCCAGCAATTACCACTCTTGGAAATATAGCCAAATGATGCCCCACTATGCCACATATGTTCCACTATGTTCATAGCGGCCTTATATGTTATAGCCCGAAGCTGGAAACAACCTAGATGCTCCATGACAGAAGAATGGATACAGAAAATGTGGTTCATTTACACAATGGAATACTACTCAGCTATTAAGAATGAGGACATCCTGAGTTTTGCAGGCAAATGGATGGATCTAGAAAATATCCTGAGTGAGGTATCTCAGACCCAAAAGGACATGCATGGTATGTACTCACTAATAAGTAGATATTAACCACAGAACTCAAAAAGATCAACAAACCAAAGTGCCCAAGTTAGGATGCCTCAGTCCCACTTGGGAGGGAGAAGAAAGTAATCACAAGTGGGGAGGGACCTGGGAAGAAAAGTGGAGGGGTTGTGGGAGTGAGGAAACTGATCTAGTATTGAGTGAGGGAAAAGGGCTGAAGCCCTGAGGGCCAGCAGAAAGAAGGGAAACAGGCAACCTTGGGAGATAGGAGGATGGGGAACCCTCCAGAATGAACCAGAGACCTGGGAGGTGAGAGACTCTCAGGACTCAAAGAGAGGGACCTTAAATGAAATGCCCAACCGTAGGGAGAGGAAACTTATACAGCCCACCTCCAACAGGAAGACAGGACATCAAATGAGGGAGAGAGGGACCATCCCACAGTCACAACTCTGACCCACAATTGTTCCTGTCTGAAAGAATTACAGGGATAGAAATGAAGAGGAGCCTGAGGAAAAGAAGGTCCAGCGACAGCCAAAAGTGGGACCCAGCTCAAGGGGAGGCCCCAAGGCCTGAGACTATTACCTAGCATGAGCACACTCCGGAAGACCCAACAAGCAACTGAAAGGGTCAGATGCAGATATTTGCACCCAATCAATGGTCAGAAGCGTCTGACCCCCGTTGTTGAATTAGGGAAGGCTGAAAGAAGCTGAGGAGAAGGGTGACCCTGTAGAAAAAACAGTAGTCTCAATTATCTGGATCAATGAGATTCCTCAAACACTGGACCATCAAACAAGCAGCATATACCAGCTGGCATGAGGTCCCCAGCACACACCCAGACACACACACACACACACACACACACACACACACACACACACACACACACACACACACAGCAGAGAACTTCTGGGTCTGTGCTCATTCAGAGATGATGCACCTGACTCTCAAGAGACTAACCCAGGGAGTTTAGAGGTCAGGTGGGATGGTATGTGGGGACATCCATGGGAGACAGGGGGGTGGGTAGGAGGTATGGGATGTGGAACAGTTGGAGGGTAGGTGGGGTTGGGGGATAAAATATGGAGTGTAAAAAAATAAGTAAATAAATTTAAAAAAATCCAGAGAAACAGAAATGAACTTCTTGAACATTTTAAAGGACATTTGTTAACATATCATAGCTAATAGTATATTCAATAGTAAAACACTGAAAGTTATCTCTGTGCAATCAGAAATAAGGATGCCCATTGTTACCAGTGATATATTAATGTGATACTGGAAGTGGTAGCCATTGCAATTAAAATACAAGATATAAAAATACATTCAAATATTGTTAGTATTTTGGGTTACTTCCATCTGCTCTATTTCCTCTCAGTTTATAGGTTTTATTTTGTTAGTATTATTTAGATGGCACTGGAGAGAGAGAGAGAGAGAGAGAGAGAACTTGCAAGTATATGGTACTTTTAAGTAATATTCACAAACATAATTTTGGCAGTTACTGACTGGTCATTATCCTCAAAAGATTGTAGCAGTCAGATACAAAAGCATCTCAAACTTCTTCAGATCTTGCTTCACTGTCAAGAAAATGGGAAATTTTACTATTTATAGAATATTACTGTAAGTTCTCACTTTATTACTCAAGACTATGGGAAATGTGGCAGGACCTTAGAGATTTTCATTAAAATTTTCCTCTTTTCTTCTTGAGTCATCAACTTGGTCACTATTTAGCTGACTTTAAAGTTTGGATGATTAAGATGATTTTATTATATTGTCTTCCTTGTTTTTAGTGATTTTGTGTGTACCTTTGTTATCTAATAATATAATGAAAGGTTTACAATTTGTTTAAATTATTAACAAGTATTAATGTGAACAGAATGGATGATTTCATTCGTCAAACACAGACTAAGAACCTAAAGTGTTTTGGTGATTCTGCTAATGAAATACAAAGATGTATGACACAATAATATACATGTCCTAAAGGGAATGACACTATGATAATCTGGGCAAATGTTAACATTAAACAACATAAGACAATACCCACAAATGTAAAAATGTGTACTTTGTATAACTCAGAGGAAGGAAAAGCTCTTAATGGAGATTTTCATTAAATGCTTGATGAAAGAAAAAAGATTTGATATAGGCCTTGATGAATTCAAATCTGAAGAAATGATCAAGAAAAAGAAACAGCTAAGACAAAAGTGAAAAGGGAAACAAAGAGGCAGGAAGAGAGTTTGTGAGCTCATCCAAATCTCCAGAACCGGAAACTCTTAGAATGAACCACCTGTGTCTTAATAAACTTCTCAGGTAATCCTGATGCATACTAAGGCTTGAAAACCACTGACCTAATAAAATAGAGCCTCCTCAGTAGAAAAGATATTCTGTGTAGTCAAAAGCATCAGGAACGGATCCAGAGCTGTCTCCTGTTGATCTGGATGATTAAATGTAATATTGTGACCTCGGTAGGCAGAGCCTATAACTAAACAGCCAATATTATAATCCATCTCTGCGAGCTCCAGTTGATAATGGTCCAGGGAAAGAAACACTCAGCTTCCTGCCCAACAGGATCACATATAAAGATTCAATAATGGGAGCACTCAATATTATTTCTTTATCTGTACAATTAATTACAGATTTGACCTAGCATTCTGTGCTTCTAAAAATACTGTGAAAAGAAACAATAAATACACTGCCTGAAGAGGAGGTTTATTTGTTTCTTTTTCTGGATATTGTGTACCTTCAGGTAATTATGACAGTTTTAAAGACAGAAGAATTCGTTGCAAATCTGACTCTTCTGTGTTTAGTTCTACAGCCCAGTAATCTTAGTTTCCTGGAACTCATTTTGAAGTCCTTAAAAAGTATACCAATGCCTAAATTTTTATTCTAAAAGATTTGGTGTGGAATATTTGCCAAATTGTGAAATACATTTATTATCCATGTTATATGTAATGAATAAAATGATGTAGTGCACAAATATTCTCTGGTGAACATTCTAAGATTGACCTACAATAACACAGTTTGTTATTTCAAGGGTTTAAAATGTAGCTGAAAGGGAAGAAATAAAGAAAGAAAATACAGACTTTCTAGAATACAATGAAAATGAAAACACAGCATGCCCAACTATAGAACACAATGAAGGCAGTGCTAAGAGGAAAGTTCATAGCACTAAGTGACTTCATAAAGAAATTGGAGAGATCCTAACTAGCAATTTAACAGCACACAGGAAAGCTCTAGAACAAAAAGAAGCAAACACACCCAAGAGGAGTAGAAGGTCCTCTTTTAACTCTGGGTGGAAATCAACCGATTAGAAACAAAGAGAATGATACAAAGAATCAACCAAACCAAGAACTGGTTCTTTAAGAAAATCAACAAGATAGACAAACCCTTAGCCAAATTAACTAAAAGGCACAGAAGCAGAATCCAAATTAATAAAATCAGAAGTGAAAAGGGAGACATAACAGAAACTGAGGAAATTTTAAAAAAATCATCAGATCCTATTACAGAAGTCTATACTCAACAAAACTAAAAAAAATCTAGATGAAATGAATGATTTTTCTAAACAGATGCCACATACCAAAGTTAAATCAAGATCAGGCAAACTATCTAAACAGACCCATTATCCCTAAGGAAATAGAAGCAGTCATTAAAACCTCCCAACCAAAAAAGGCCCTGACCTAGATGGTTTTAGTGGAGAATTCTATCAGACCATCAAAGAAGAGCTAACACCAGTACTCCTCAAACTATTCCACAAAACAGAAACAGAAGCAACACTATCTAATTCATTCTATGAAGCCACAGTCATTGTGATATCTAAACCACACAAAGATCCAACAAAGAAAGAGAACTTCAGACCAATTTCTCTCATGAACATTGATGCAAAAATACTAAATAAAATACTTAGAAATCGAATCCAAGAAGACATTAAAACCATCATTCACCACGATTAAGTAGGCTTTATCCCAGGGATTCAGGGATGGTTCAATATATAAAAATTCATCAATGTAATGCACTATATAAACAAACTCAAAAGAACCAAATCATATGGTCATTTCATGAGATGCTGAAAAGTTCTTTGACAAAATCCAACACCCCTACATGTTAAAAGTTTTGGAAAGATCAGGAACTCAAGGCCCATACCTGAACATAATAAAAGCAATATACAGCAAACTAACAGCCTATATCAAATTAAATGGAGAGAAATTTGAAGCAATCCCAGTAAAATCAGGGACAAGAAAAGGCTGCCCACTCTTTCCCTATCTATTAGTACTATCAATACAGTACTCGAAGTTCTAGTTAGAGCAATTAGACAACAAAAGGAGATAAAGGGACAAATTGGAAAGGAAGAAGTCTTTGTAATTTTATGAGTTACCTTTTGTTGATTCTTGATCTTAGAGCATAAGCTATTGGTGTTCTGTTCAGAAAATTTTCCTCTGTACCCATGTGCTCAGGGCTCTTCCCCGGTTTCTTTTCTATTAGTTTCAGTGTATCTGGTTTTATGTGGAGGTCCTTGATCCACTTGGAATTGAGCTTAGTACAAGAGATAAAACTGGATCAATTTGCATTCTTCTACATGCTGACCTCTAGGTGAACCATCACCATTTGTTGAAAAGGCTATCCTTTTTCCATTGGATGGTTATAGCTCCTTTGTTCAAAGATCAAGTGACCATAGGTATGTGGGTTCATTTCTGGGTCTTCAAATCTATTTCATTGATCTACCTGCCTGTCACTGTATCAATACCATGCAGTTTTAACACTATTGCTCTGTAGTACTGCTTGAGGTCAGGGATACTGATTTCCCCCAGAAGTTCTTTTACTGTTGAGAATAGTTTTAGCTATCCTGGGTTTTTTTGTTATTCCAGATGAATTTGAGAATTGCTCTTTCTAACTCTATGAAGAATTGAGTTGGGATTTTGATGGGGATTACATTTAATCTGTAGATTGCTTAAGGCAAAGGACACTGTCAAAAGGACAAAACCAACAAATTGGGAAAAGATCTTTACCAACCCTACATCTGACAGAGGGCTAATATACAAGATATAACTCAAGAAGGTAGGCTCCAGAGAGCCAAATAACCCTATTAAAAATGGGGTACCTAGCTAAACAAAGAATTTTCACCTGAGGAATATCGAATGGCTGAGAAGCACCTAAAGAAATGTTCAACATCCTTAGTCATTAGGGAAATGCAAATCAAAACAACCCTGAAATTACACCTCACACCAGTCAGAATGGCTAAGATCAAAAACTCAGGTGACAGCAGGTGCTGGCGAGGGTGTGGAGAAAGAACACTCCTCCACTGCTGGTCGGATTGCAAGCTGGTACAACTACTCTGGAAATCAGTCTGGCTGTTCCTCAGAAAACTGGGCATAATACTACCAGAGGACCCTGCTATACCATTCCTGGACATATATCCAGAGGATTCTCCAGCATGTAATAAGGACACATTCTCCACTATGTTCATAGCAGCCCTATTTATACTAACCAGAAGCTGGAAAGAACCCAGATGTCCCTCAACAGAGGAATGGATACAGAAAATGTGGTAATATTTACACTATGGAATACTACTCAGCTACTAAAAACAATGAATTCATGAAATTCTTAGGCAAGTGGGTGGAACTGGAGAATGCCATGATGTGTGAGGTGACCCAATTACAAAAGAACACACATGGTATGCACTCACTGATAAGCGGATATTAGCCCAGAAGCTCGGAATAACCAAGAAACAATTCATATATCAAATGATGCCCATGAAGAAGGAAGGAGAGGTCCCTGGTCCTAGAAAGGCTCAATGCAGCAGTGTAGGGGAATACCAGAACAGGGAAGTGAGAAGGGGCTTATTGGGGAGCAGGGGGAAGAAAGAGGGCTTTTGGAACTTTCGGGGAAGGGGGATCCAGGAAAGGGGAAATTATTTGAAATGTAAATAAAGAATATATCTAATTAAAAAAAGGAAAGGAATAAGTCAATGTATCACTATTTGTGAATGATATAATAGTATACATAAATGACCCCAAAAATTCTGCCAGAGAACTTTTACAGCTGATAAACAACTTCAGCAAAGTGGCTGGATGTAAAATTAACTCAAACAAATCCGTATTCTTCCTCTACACAAATGATATATGGGCTAAGAAAGAAAATAAGGAAACAATACCTTTCACAATAGTCACAAATAATAGAAAACATCTTGGTGTAACTCTAACCAAAGAAGTGACAAGAACTTCAAGCCTCTCAAAAAAGAAATCAAAGAAGATCTCAGAAGATGGAAAGATACCCCAAGTTCATGGATTGGTAGGGTTAATATAGTAAAAATGGTCATCCTACCAAAAACAATCTACAGATTCAACGCAAATCCCATCAAAATTCCAACATAATTTTTCACAGACAATGGAAAGAGCAATTCTCAACTTCAGATGGAAAAACAAAACTCCCAGGATAGCAACAACAATTCTCAACAATAAAAGAGCTTCTGGGGAAAATCACCATCCCTGACCTCAAGTTCTACTATGGAGCAATGGTGGTTAAAAACTGCACGGTATTAGTACAGAGACAGACAGGTTGATCAACAGAAGACCCAGAAATTAACCCGCACACATATGGACACTTGATCTTTGACAAGGAAGCCAAAGCCATACCATGGGAAAAAAAGAAAGCATCTTCAACAAATGGTGCTGGTTTAACTGGCAGTCTGCATGTAGAAGGATGCAAAAACAATGGAGTTCTAGTTAGCTACTAAAAATAAGGGAGGACATTGTGAATTTTTGCAGGCAAATGGATGGAACTAGAAAATATCATCCCGATTGAGGTAACCCAAACCCAAAAGAACATGCAAGGTATGTACTCGCTGATAAGTGAATATTAGCCAAAAAGTTCAGAATATCCACATATACCCCACCACTGCAGGAAACTCAATAAAAAGGAAAGCCTAAGTGGATACTTCAAACCTACTTAGAAGGGGGACCAAAATAATTATGAGAGGCAGAGAGAGGGAGGGTGGCAGGGTCATGTATGGGCGGGGGAGGGGCAAGACAGGAGAAAAGCCCAGAGGGCCAAGAAGATAAATGGAAATATGCAGCAGTTTGGGGTGGGAGGAGGAAGGAGGGGATATCTCTAGAAAGTCCTAGATACCTGGGATGTGAGAGGCTCCCAGGATTCAATGGGAGATGATGTTAGCTGAAAAGCCCAACAGTGGGGTGCTGGAACCTGAAGAGACAACCTCCAGTAGACAGACAAGGCCCCCAGTTGAGTCAGGGGCCCACCCACCCATCTTCAAAAATTTTGACCCAGAATTGTTCCTGTCTAAGGGAAATGCAGGGACAAAAAATGGAGCAGAGACTGAAAGAAAGGCCGCCCAGTGACCAGCCCAACTTGGGATCTGTCCCATACACAGCCATCAAACCCTGACACTATTACTGATGCCCTATTGTGCTTACAGACAGGAAACTGGCATGGCTGACCTCTGAGAGGCTTTACCAGCAGCTGACTGAGACAAATGGAGATACTTAGAACCAATCATTGGATTGAGGTCAGGGACCACTATGAAAGAGTTCAGGGAAGGACTGAAGGAGCCGAGGGGGATTGCAACCCCACAGGAAGTAGAATACTAACAACAAACCCAGACTCCTCAGAGATCCCAGGGACTAAACTACTAATCAAGGAGCATACATGGGTGGGCTGTAGCCTCGAGCATATGTGTAGCAGAGGATTGACTTATCTGGCCTCAGTGGGAGAGAATGCACTTAATCCTGTGGAATCTTGATGCCCCAGGGAAGAGGGATACTGCTGGGGGTGAGATGGGCAAGTATTTGCAGTGTGGGCAAATAGGGGAGCACTCTCTCAGAAGCAGGTATGGGATGAAGAACTCGGGGAGGGGGACCAGGAAGGGGACAACTTTTAAAGTATAAATAAATAAAATAATTAAAAAAATAAAATCCGTAACAAAAACTGAAAAGAATAAAACGTGACTTAAAAAGTACACTCTTTATGAACTGTCAGTCAAGTCTTCTGCTTTGGTACTTCTTTGAGACTCATAGGCTTAGATGTAAATCTAAAACTAAGCAAAACCATGGGGTTCTGGGAACTGCACCAGGTCCTTTGGAGGAGCAGTAGATTTATTATAAAGAATCAATCATTTTGATGTGAGTCCAGCAGAAGGAGCCTAAGACAGTTATCAGACAAGGACAATTCTAGCTGCATCTCTTCTAACCCAGGGAAGGCTTCAGAGGCCATTGGCCTAGTGTCAGTTTCTGAGATGGAAGGCAAGGAGACAAACACAAACAAACAAAAAATCCATTTCTACTTTTAAGTCACATTTTTACTTTTAAATTTTCATTTAACAAAGAAATTATAATACTCTCCCATGCCTTCATGGGAGATACTTGAATTCTTAACTGGAAAAGTTCAGAGAATTCTTTTTCTCTGGGCTGCTACTCATGGACCGTTTCCACCTTGTTTCTTGGTGGAATACTCAGGGAAGAGGAATAGATCTTTGTAAAACAGCTCAATTTCTGTTCCTCTTTTTCTATTATATTATCTTCCTCTTTTGGTTTTTTACTCTTGAGCCCTGCCCTCTGTGAAATGTTTCAGTTCCCTCTCTGTATTTTTGGACCAATTCTCTATCTTTCAACAAATGTGTCATGGGTACTTTTTACTTGGCTCATTAAGACCAAGACTCCAGTAGAAGACCCTTCATGAGAAGAGATAAAAGATGGGACCATTATTTCAAAGCTTCTGATTTAAGGTGTCAGTTTTTACTTTTATGTTTGTTTGGAGTTTTTGTATAGCTTACAGTCAATGACGGGTTTTTCTAGGCAAGTCATTTACTGGACTAAATATAAAGTCATTTCATTTTATGATATTCAGTTTTGATAAAATATTTTTGCCTATTCTATACCATGGTTCATTTTCATCCATCCTTTTTGTCATTTTAATAGCTATTAAAAATTTAAACTATGTACAGCACACATTTCTTTTTTTATTTTCTATATTTTTTTATTTACATTCCAAATGATTTCCCCTTTCCCATTTCCTCCCTCCCTGAAAGTCCCATAAGCCCCATTCCCTCCATCTGTTTCCCATTCAACCCACTCTCGCTTCTCTGTCCTGGTATTCTCCTACATCCAGTCTTTCCAGGACCAGGGGTCTCTCCTTCCATCTTCTTGGAAATCTATAGATATGTGAATTGTGTCTTGCGTATTCTGAGATTCTGGGTTAATATCCCCTTATCAGTGACTGCATACCATGTGTGTTCTTTTGTGATTGGGTTACCTCACTAAGGATGATATTTTCCAGTTCTGACCATTTGCCTAGGAATTTTGTGAATTCATTGTTTTTAATTGCAGAGTAGTATTCCATTGTGTAAATGTACCACATCTTCTGAATCCATTCCTCCGTTGAGAGACATCTGGGTTCTTTCCAGCTTCTGGCTATTATAAATAAGGCTGCTATGAACATAGTGGAGCATGTGTCCTTACTGCACAGCACACATTTCTAAACATATACCTGCTACAGTTTCTCATCTTATTTTCCCCTATCTGCTCTCTAAGCATTGCTGCTCATTAATAAACAATCTTCCTTTTCAAACTGCTGAAATCCTATTACTTTAATGATGTAAAAAAGAAAGTATCTAGGCAAGGTGGTCCTTGTCTTTAATTCTAGAACTTGGGAGGCAAATGCAGGTGGATCTCTATGAGTTCAGGGCTACTTTTCCCTACCTAGCAGTTCCAGACCGTTCAGGGTTACATAGTGAAACCCTATCTAAAAATATATTTAAAATACTTTTTCGGACTATAAAAAGACTGGGAATAAGACAAGAATGTACACTTTACCAATACTACTTAATGTAGCACTGGCAGTCCTTATCAGAGAAATAGACAAGAAAAATTTACTAAAAGACGCCTGAAGAAATTGTTCTGTTAAAGTGCTTGCAACACTGGGGACCTAAGTTTAGTCCCCAGAACCAACAGAAGAGGAGAAAGGCTAGACATGGTAGTGATTGCTTACAATCCCAGCTCTAGGTAGGTAAATATTGGGCAGATACTTGGGGCTCACTGGCCATCCAATGTAGCCAAATTTGTGAGTCCCAGACAAGTAAAATACCCTATTTCAAAAACCATGGTGAATATTGTCTATGAAGCAATATCTGAGGTTGACCTCTGACCTCCATATACACGTGTACCTTTGCATTTGTGTTCATACCCTACATACATGCACACACCCATAAGGGAAAATGCATAAAAGGTACTGAAATTAGAAGAGAAGTAAGACGATCTCTGCTTATGGATTATATGATCTTTCATGAATAGTTCGCACCAAAAGAAAAGTCTCTTAGAGCTGATCAATTAATTTGTCAAAATTACAAGATACAAAATCATACAAAATGCTTGCAATATGTATTAAAACATAAAAAACTCAAAGAAACTTTAAAAATAATTCAATTTGTAATCATATCATTTAACCAACAAACTGGGAAATGATCGTTACCAACCCTACATCCGACAGAGGGCTAATATCCAATATATGCAAAGAACTCAAGAAGTTAGACTCCAGAGAGCCAAATAACCCTATTAAAAAATGGGGTACAGAGCTAAACAAAAAGTCCTCACCTGAAGAATATCAAATGACTGAGAAGCACCTAAGAAATGTCCAACATCCTTAGTCATTAGGGAAATGCAAATCAAAACAACCCTGAGATTCCATCTCACACCAGTCAGAATGGCTAAGATCAAAAACACAGGAGACAGCAGTTGTTGGCAAGGATGTGGAGAAAGAGGAACACTCCTCCACTGCTGGTGGGATTGCAAGCTGGTACAACCACTCTGGAAAGCAGTCTGGCAGTTCCTCAGAAAACTGGGCATGACACTCCCGGAGGATCCAGCTATACCACTCCTGGCCATATACCCAGAGACTTTCCCTGCATGCAATAAGGACACATGCTCCACTATGTTCATAGCAGCCTTATTTATAATAGCCAGAAGCTGGAAAGAACCCAGATGTCCCTCAACGGAGGAATGGATTCAGAAGATGTGGTATATTTACACAATGGAATACTACTCTGCAATTAAAAACAATGAATTCACAAAATTCCTAGGCAAATGGTCAGAACTGGAAAATATCATCCTTAGTGAGGTAACCCAATCACAAAAGAACACACATAGTATGCAGTCACTGATAAGGGGATATTAACCCAGAAGCTCGGAATACGCAAGACACAATTCACATATCAATAGATTTCCAAGAAGATGGAAGGAGAGACCCCTGGTCCTGGAAAGACTGGATGTAGGGGAATACCAGGACAGAGAAGCGAGAGGGGGTTGAATGGGGAACAGATGGAGGGAATGGGGCTTATGGGACTTTTGGGGAGGGAGGAAATGGGAAAGGGGAAATCATTTGGAATGTAAATAAAAAAACTTAGAGAATAATAATAAAAAAATCATATCATTTAGAAATAAATCCAATCAAGGAAGACAGTCATATTCTATAAAGTACCAAAGTTGTTGAAAGAAATGAAAAGACACCACCCCACATGGAATTATCCTTTGTTTGCGGATTGGAAGACTTAAAATTATTAATACGATTCATGAGATCTTGTTCTAGCCTTGCCTTGAGTCCCCAGTCCTTGTGATTGGCATTAAAAGTCAACAGTTTCTTGCATATGACAAGTAAAAAATAAAAAAGACATATTACACTAGCCCATATAATTGATATGGAATTAAAATATAAAATATGTTTAAGAAATCCTACAACTCAACAAGAATAATTAATTTTATTGAAAATAAGTTTTACATAGTATATTCTACTCATGGTCCCCCTCCTAGGTCCTCTACATTTCCCCACCCATCCAACACCATGCCTTTTCTCTCTCTCTCTCTCTTTAGAAAACAAACAGGCAAAAGAAATAGATTTTAAAATGAAATAAAAACAATAAAAAACATACAAAAGCACACATGCACATACCCTCACACACATACACACCACAAAAAAACTCACAAAATTGGAAACAATAATATACAAGCAAAACACTCATAAGGTAGGAGTCAAACAAGGTAACATGACACAAAAGTTCCAAATACTACAATACTACATTGAGATCATGTTATGTTGGCCATCTATTGCTGGATGTCAGACCTGGCCTTAAGTGTGATTTATATACCTTGTGAGATTACATTGGAGAAATGTAATTTTTTCTTTGCAAGTGTTTGTCATTTAAAGATAGCTTCTTAGTGAGGGAGGGAAATTTGTGTCCATTTTTTCCTCTCAGTGCTAGGATCCCTCTGACTTGGACATATGCATGCCCTGGGTATGCTGCCACAGTTTCTGTGAGTTCATTTGTGCATCTGTTCTATTGTACCTTGAAGACTCTGCTTTCTGGTGTCTCCATTTCTCTGGCTCTTAGAATTTTTCTGTATCTTCTTCTACATAGTAGAAGTCCTAAGCCCTGTTGGGAGGCATTTGATGAAGACAACCCACATAGAACAGAGTGTTCTAAGGTCTTACTCCCTGAACATTGTCCAGTCTCTATATTAGTTTTGCATCTACTAAAGGAAGCTGAAAAAATATGTGTATAACAGAATGCCATTAGAAGTTATTTTAATGCTATTTTTCTTTAGCAGAATAGTAATACTTTTTTTTTTTTGGTTTTCCCCACAGGTCCACGACCTATCTAGTATCAGGTTCATGGCCACCTGAGCAGTGGAAGACATGAATTTTATTCTATGGAGTAAGTCTTAAGTCCAGATAATGACTGGCTACTCTATATTTGTGCTACCATTATACCAGCATATTATGCAGATGGGTCACTACTGTAGATAACAGGGTTTATAACTGGATTGGTAGTTACTTTTTTTCTCTAGTAACATAGAGAGTACTTCCAATACTATGAACACTAGTCATTAGGAGTAAAACCTCTACTTAGAAGCCAGCTAGAATTCACTGTATTCAGTGAGTATGTAAGTGCTGTCTTTAGTAATAGGACATTATCAGTCTGTAGGAAGCAACCAACATCTTTGTCAATATCTTGAGTTGCTTGGTGGTTTCTATGGGACCAACAATTCAATTAGATGTAACCTATTCCTGGCACTGGAAGTTTCATTTGATGACAAAGCATATCTAGTTGGATCACTGTCTCTGCTTATTTGGTGACTCCACTTACATTTCTTTCATATATATATGCATACATATGTATTTTAAATAAACTTCTATTGTAGTAGATTTCCATAATTCCTAAATTTCCCTGAGTGTTAATTGTCCTTCCTTATATTCCCTCCCTCACCCCTTTTTTCGCTCCCTATCTCAGTTTAATTCTCCCATTCCAGTCCCTGACTTCATCTCTCCATAACTATTTCCCCTGCTTTGGGGGACCATACCCCGTTCCTTAGTCTATACTTAATCTCTGCATCTATACAGATTGTAGCATGCCTACCAAAGTCTTAAAAACTAACAATTACACACATATAAGAGAATATATACCATATTTGTGGTTTAGGATCTAGGTTACCTCACTTAAGATGATGTTTTTCTAACTCCATTCATTTAACTACAAATTTCATGATTTCAGGATTTTTTTTAAAAAAAACTGAATAATATTCCACAATTTAAATGTTTTTGCTATGTATTTATGTGTTGATGGACAGTTAGGCTGTTTAAAATTTTGGCTATTATGAATAGAGCAGCAAAGAATGTAGATGAGCAAGTATCTTTGCACAAAGATGTAAAGTCCTTTGGGTATATCACCCGAGTGGTATACTGCATGTGAATAGTTCCCAGCTTCCCAAGGAACTGCCACACTTATTTCCACAATGGCTGTAAAAATTTGCACTCCAATCAGCAATGGATAGATGTTCATTTTACTACACATTCTTGCCAATATTGTCTGTCATTTGTTTTAATATTCTTGACCATTTTGACTGGTGAAAGATGAAATCTCAAAGTGACATTTGAATTGCATTTACCTGATAACGAAGGATGATAAACAGTTCTTTAAGTGTTTCTTGGTCATTCGTGTTTCATCTTTTGAGAACTCTCTGTGTAGTTTGTACCCATTTTTAAGTGGGTTATTTATTTTCTTTGCATCCAGTTTCTTTAGTTCTTTATACATTTTAGATGTTAATCCCCTACTAGATGTAATTGATAAAGATATTTTTCCTTTCTGTCACCTGCTGCTCTGTCCAAATGGTAGTGTCCTTTATGGTACAGAAGCTTTTCAGTTCCATGATGTCCCATTTATTAATTGTTGATCTCAGTACCTGTGCTGTTGGTGTTCTGCTCAGAAAGTCTTTCCCTGTAACAATGAGGTCAAGGTTATCCCCCACTTCTTCTATCGGATTAAGGGTATGTACCTTACGTTGAAGACTTTGGTCTATTTGTAGTTGAGTTTTGTGCGGGGTGATAAATATGAATCTATTTGCATTTTTCTACATGCAGCCATCCAATTTGGCCAACATTATCTGTTGAAGATGCTCTTCTTTTTTTCAGTGTATAATTCTGGTTTCTTCGTAAAAATCAAATGTCTATAATTATGTGGACTTATGTCTGAATCTTCAATTGAGTCCATTCACCAACTTGTTTGTTTTTATGGCTATATACTACAATGGTTTACTACTATAAGTCTGTGGTACAACTTGAAATTAGTTGTGACAATATCTCCAGCAGTTCTTCAATTATTAAGAATCATTTTAGCCATACTGCTTTTTTAATGTGTGTGTGTTTCCAGATAAATATGAAAAAATGACCTTTCAATTTCTGTGAGGAATTTTGATGGGGATTGCATTGAATCTATAGATTGCTGTACTGCTCATTGTTGGCATTTAATATAGGCTCCACCCCACAGTTACTTGGCACCAGCCAGGTATGCCTGACTCACTATAAAAGGGGCTGCTTGTCCAAAAATCCAGTAATTGTTTATTCCAGGAGACAGGATGTCTCAGCTGGTCTTTAGTATATGTTAGAATCCCAAAGAAGTAGTATTTAATGCCAATATAGGAATGGACTTGCTAGAAAGGCAAGAGCAAGCAGGCAAAGATCAAAAGCTTCCTTCTATGTCCGTATAGGTACTTTCAGCAGAAGGCACGGCCCAGATTACAGGCAGATTTTCCCATCTCAAAAGACCTGGATTAAAGGTGTGTCTTCCCACTCAAAGATATGGATTAGAAGTGGATCTTTCCGTTTCATATACACAAAAAATCCCTCACAGTTATTCCACTCCATATTTGGGTTTTAATCAATTCCAGATGTAGTCAAGTTGACAACCAAAGATACACATCACAATTGCTTTTGGTGGGTTGGCTATTTTTATTATAAATCCTAATTACTAATGATCAAGGGAGATCTTTCCATCTCCTGATGACTTCTTTAGTTTCCTTCTTCAATGTCTTAAAGTTTTTATTATCCAACGTTCACTTGCCTGATTAGAGTTAACACAAGCTAATTTTTTGAGGCAGTTGTGAAAGCTATTCTTTCCCTGATTTCTTTCTGTTTATCATTTGTATATAGGAAGGCTACTGATTTCTGTATGTTAATTTTGTATCCTACTACTTTTCTAAAACTATCAGCTGTAGAAGCTTCCTGGTGATGTTTTTAAAGTTCTGTTATGTATAAAATTGTATCATCTACAAATGACGATACTTTGACTTCTTCCTATCCTTTTGTATCCCCCTGATCTTCTTCAGTTATCTTGTTACTCTAAATAAGAATTCAAGTACTATAATGACTAGGTGTAGAGAGAATGAACATCCTTGTCTTGTTCCTGATTTTAGTGGAAATTCTTTGAACTTCTCTTCATTTAGATAGACGTTGGCTGGGAGCTCCAGGTATATTGCCTTTATTATATCCTTTGAATCCTTAGCGTCTCCAGGACTTTTATCATGAAGGGATGCTGGATTTTTTCAGAGGCCTGTTATTCATCTAATGAGATCATGTAGTTTTTGTCTTTCTTTCTGTTTGTATGTAGATTACATTATCAATTTATGTGTGTTGAACCATTCTTGCATCTTTGGGCTGAAGCTTACTTGATCATGGTGGATAACTGTTTTGTTATGTTCTTGCAAACCAAATCTGTCTGCAAGTATTTTATTAAGAAATCTTGAATCTATGTTCATAAGAGAAATTGGTATGTAATATTCTTTCTTTGTTGGGACTTTGTGTGGTTTAAGTATCAGAGTAGTTGTGACCTCATAAAAAGAATCAGGAAATGTCCCTTCAGTTTTTCTTTTGCATAATAATTTAAGGAGTAATGTTTATAATTCTTTGATTTTTTTTGTTTTGTTTTTTTTTTTCTTCGAGACAGGGTTTCTCTGTATAGCCCTGGCTGTCCTGGAACTCACTCTGTAGACCAGGCTGGCCTCGAACTCAGAAATCCGCCTGCCTCTGCCTCCCAAGTGCTAGGATTAAAGGCGTGCGCCACCACCGCCCGGCTATAATTCTTTGAAAATCTGGTAGATTTCTGTACTGAATCTACATGGCCCTGGGTTGTTTTTGGTTGGGAGACTTCTAATTACTGCTTCTATTTCACTGGGGGTTATTGGTCTATTGAAATTGCTTATCTAATTTTGACTTAACTTTGGTAGTTAATAGATATTAAAAATTCATCCATTTCTTTTAGATTTTCCAGTTCAGTGGAGTACAGATTTTTAGATAGTCTTATGATTCTCTAGATTTCCTTGGAGTCTGTTGTGATACCCTCTTTTTATCTCTAATATTATTAGTTTTGATCTTCTTTCTCCATCTTTTAGTTACTTTAGCTATCAATTTGATTGATTTTCTCAGAGAAGCAACTCTGCTCCATTGATTCTTTTTATTGTTGCTGTTTTTATTTTATTGGTTTCAGCCCTGAGTTTGATTATTGCTTGCCGTCTACTACTTCAGATGCTACCTCTGTTTCTAGAGCTTTCAGGTGTGCTGTTAAGTTGTCAATATGCAATCTTTCTAATTCTTTAATGCAAGCACTTAGTGCTTTGAACTTGCCTTCATTGTGTCCCACAGCTTGGGTATGTTGTGTTTTCTTTTTCATTCAGTTCTAGCAAGTTTTAATTCTTTCCCCTAAATTCTGTATTCACCCATTTTTTATTCAGAAGTGAGATTTTTTTAATTTCCACGAGTTTGTATACTTTCTTTTGTTTCTGCTATTGTGCATATTCATCTATAGTCTATAGTGGCTGGATAGAATGCAGGGTGTCATTTCAACTTTCTTATATCTGTTGAGAATTGTTTTGTGGCCACACATATGGTCAATTTTGGAGAAAGTTCAATGAGCTGGTGAGAAGAAAGTATATTCTTTTTGTTTGTGTGAAATGTTCTGTAAATAACTTCTAGGTACATTTGATTTATGATGTTATTTATATATTATACATTATTTATTTATGATGTGGATCTCTGTGAGTTCGAGGCCAGCCTGTTCTACAGAGTGAGTTCCAGGAAAGCCAGGGTTACACAGAGAAACTTTTTCTTAAATTCCTCCCACCTCCCAAAAAAGTCTACATCTGCTGGGCAATGGTGGTACATGCCTTTAATCCCAACACTTAGAAGGTAGGCAGATCTTTGTGAGTTTGTGACCAGCCTAGAGTTCCAGGACAGCCAGAGCTATTACACAGAGAAACTCTGTCTCAAAACAAGCAAACAACAAATGAACGAACAAACAAACAAACAAAAAACCTTCCACACAAAAAGAATTGCAATATCCTCTTAATAGATTTTTCTTTGATGAACATGTAGTGATTTTTTTCTATCTCTTTTGATTAGATTTGATTTGAAGTCTATTTTGTTGGGTATTAAAATGTCAAAACCTGCTTGCCACTTGGAGCCATTTGCTTGGAATACCTCTATCCATCCTTTTACCGAGATAGTTTCTATCGTTGAAGCTAAGGTTTTTCCTTGGATCCAGCCGAAAGATGGCTCTTGTTTTCATTATTAGTCTGTGTCTAATTAATTAATTAAGTTAATGCTGTCCCCCTTACTCATCCCCCTCCCACAGTTCCTACCCCTAACCTCCCCTTCTCCTCCGAGAGGGCACCTCACCCCATATACCCTCACTTTGGAGCATCTTATCTCTGCAGAATTAGGTGCATCCTCTCTCACTGAGGCCAGACATGACAGCCCTCTGTTACATATGTGCCGGAGGCCTAGGACTAGCCTGTGTAACTCTTTGGTCATGACTCGTTACTTGACACTATTGGACTTCTTGTGAATGGCCATCTCCTTGATGGTCTTCAATCCTTCCCCTAACTCTTCCATAGGGGGCTCCAACCTCTGTCCAATGTTAGTCTGTTGTTATCTTCATCTGTCCCATTCAGCTGTTGGTAGAGCCTCTCAAAGGGCTATACTAGGCTCCTTGCTATACTAGGCTCCTGTCTGCAAGCACAACTTAGCATCATTAATAGTGTGAGGGATTGTAGCCTGCCCATGGGATGCGTCTCAAAATGGACTGTCACTCCTCAGCCACTCCTTTGACCGCTGCTCCATCTTTGTCCCTGCATTTCTTTTAGACGGGAGCAATTTTGGATCAAAATGTTTGTAGGTAGGTTGTTGTCCCCATTCTTCCACTGGAGATTCTTTCTAGCTATTGGAGGTGGTCTCTTCAGGTTCCATATCCCCACTGTTGTGCATTTCGGCTAAAGTCACCTTCATTGACTCCTGGGAGCCTCCCTCATCCCAGGATCTCTGGGATTTCCTAGAGAATCTCCCCACCCCTGACAGCTGTATATTTCCATCCATTCTCCTGTACCTCCTAGACTCTCCTGTCTCTACCCATGCCTGATCCTATCCCCAATTATCCTCACCCTCCCCTCTCCCATAAAGGTCCCTTCCTCCCTCTTCCTCCCATGACTACTTTTTTCCCCCTTTAAGGCAGATTGAGACACCCTCACTTGGGCCTTCCTTCTTGCTTAACTTCTTTAGGTCTGTGGGGTCTATCATGCATATTTCAAACTTTTTGACTAATATCCACTTATTGATGAGTTCATACCATCTATATCCTTTGGGTCTGAGTTACTTCACTCAGGATACTATTTCCTTTCTTTTTATTAATTATTTTATGTATTTACATTCTAAATGTTGCCCCCTTCCAGATCCCCCTTCCACAAGTTCTTCACCACATCCCTTTTGCTTCCGAGAGGGTACTCCCCCACCTGCCCACCCACTCCCACCTCATAGCTCTAGTACCCCCTTCCCAGTGTGCATCCTTTCACACTGAGAACAGATAAAGCAGTCCTCTGCTATATACCAACCCATGTATGCTCTTTGGTTGGTGATTTAGTCTTTGGGAGCTCTGAGGGGTCTGAGTTAGTTGATACTGTAGTTCTTTCCATAGGGTTGCAGTCCCCTTCAGCTCCTTTAGTCCTTCCCCTAACTCTTCCTTAGGAGTACCCAACCTCAGTTCAATGGTTGACTGTAAGTATCTGCATCTGTCTCAGTCAACTGCTGGTAGAGCCCCCTCAGAGGCTCCTGTGTGCTAGCACAACGTGGGATCAGTAATAGTGTTAGGGTTTGGTGCCTGTGAACCAAGTTGGGATGGTCACTGGTTGACATTTCCTTCAGTCTCTGCTCCGTTTTTGTCCCTGCATTTCCTTAGACAGAAACAGTTCTATGTCAAAGCTGTTTAAGCTGTTTAGTTCTTTGAAGCTAAGTGGGTGTTCCCATCTTTCTACTGGGGGCCATGCCTGTCTACTGGAGGTGGTTCCATCTCCACACTGTTGGGAATTTCGGCTAAGGTCATCCCCATTGAGTTCTGGGAGCCTCTTACATCCCAGGACTCCTTTTCTAGAGGTTTGCAACCTCCACCCCCCAGACCAATTGAAGTTCAAGAAGAAGGAAAACCAAAGTATGGGTACTTTGGTCTTTCTTAGAAGGGAGAACAAAATACCCATGGGAGGAGATACAGAGACAAAGTGTGGAGCAGAGACTGAAGGAAAGGCCATCCAGAGACTGCCCCATCTGGGGATCTACCCCATATACAGTCACCAAATCCAGACACTATTGTGGATGCCAACAAGTGCTTGCTGACAGGAGTCTGATATAGCTGTCTCCTGAGAGGCTCTGACAAATACAGAGGTGGGTGCTCTCAGCCAACCATTGGACTGAGCACAAGGTCCCTAATGGAGGAGCTAGAGAAAGGACCCAAGGAACTGAAGGATCTTGCAGCCCCATAGAAGGAACAACAATATGAACCAACCAGTACCCCCAGAGCTCCCAGGGACTAAACTACCAACCGAAGAGTACACATGGAGTGAGCCATGGCTCCAGTTGCATATGCAGCAGAGGATGGACATGTTGGACATCAAAAGGAGGAGAGGCCCTCAGTCCTGGGAAGGCTCAATACCCCAGTATAGGGGAATGCCAGGACAGGGAAACAGGAATGGTTGGGTTGGTGAGCAGGGAGAGGGGGTGATTGGATACGGTGTTTTAGGAGGGGAAACCAAGAAGGGGGATAACATTTGAAATGTAAATAAAGAAAATATCTAATAAAAAAAGAAACATCCATTTCATCTTGAGACTGAAGACTTTCTTCTAGCACCTTTGGTAGAGCTGAATTTGTATAGAGAAATACTGCTTATATTTGGTTTTGTTATGAAACATTTTTCTTTCTCTGTGTATTGTGATAGGTGTGCTAGGTATAATCTGTGGTTTCTTAGAGTTTGTAGAATATTTGTCCAGATTCTTCTGACCTTTAAATCTCCATTGAGAAGTCAGGTGTTATTCTGATGGATCTGCATTTATATGGTACTTGATCCTTTTCTCTTGCATCTCTTAATTTTTTCTTTGTTCTGTACTTTCTAATTTTTTTTTGATTATGTGTCATGGGAAACAATAACAGTGATAAAAAATAAACTTTTATATAAAAATAGGCAAAGGTTTTTTCAAGGCCTTTACTTTTTCTATTTCTCTGAAAGAGAGAACGACAAAAAAGCACATAACAAAATATCCCGTTACTTATTTTGTTAGGGAAATGCAAATAAAAATCACACTAAGATATTTCACAATCATTAGGATGACTAGATATATAATACATACATGGTGCTTGCTTCGGTGGCACATATACTAAAAAATTACATACATGTATCCTAAAGACATACACACACACTAGATAGAAGATAGATAGATAGATAGATAGATAGATAGATAGATAGATAGATAGATAGATAGATAGATACATAGATACATAGATAGGTAGATAGATAGATAGATAGATAGATAGATAGATAGATAGATAGATAGATAGATAGATAGATAAATAGTGGTAGATATGTGGAAAAACTAGAAACCATATTTATCACTGGTGGGAATGTAAATGCTAAAGAGAACTTACAAAGGTTTCTCAAAAATCAAACAGAATTATGATTCAATCTTCTTAATCAATGAATTGAAAGCCATACTCAGGTAGATGTCTGTATACCTGAACTAATAACCATTTTTAACAATAGTCAAAATATGGGAGAAATCAAAACAGTCATCAATGGATAGATAAGAAAAGAAAATATACTTTTATAGATATTCCTCAGTACAAAATGGGTGGAGTTATTATTTTACAACTTATAATGTGGTGGGTATAATATGGACTCAGTAGAAGTCATACTTGAAATCTGCATTCTATAATTTCCTAAGCTAGTGACATATGGCATACTCTTATGTTATTGTGCGATGGTGGGGAGTCACACCTTCCTGTCAACCACAGGATTACAATGGGAAGCAACTATGATTCCAAGACATAAGTTTCAATGGGATAAATGTAATCAATATGATATTTTCATAAAATATTTTGCATACAGCCCAGCATAAGTTAAGTAGCATCTATATACACAGTGGAAGACTTTCCAGCCTTTGAAGTAAAAGTTATTCAGACACATGTTGGCACATGAATCAACCTTGAAGACATCAGGTTACATGAGATAATGTGATCACAAAGGGGCAAATATTCTATAATTACATTCATATCAAATACTTGGAGTAACCAAATTCATAAAGACCTTAAGTAGAAAGGTGGTTGTCAGGAGGATGAGGACCGAGCGTCAACTTTTTAATTAGGGCAGAGTTTCAGTTTTCAGTATTCAGAGTTCTGGAGATAAATGGTGGAGTGGTAATAAATGTGCTTTAAATATCACAGAATTGTTTACTATAAAATGATTAAAACTGTAAAGTTTATATCATGTGTATTTTACCACAATAAGTTGTTATACCAGATTTCACTGCTTCATGGGGGTATAAAGCTGAAAGATCTCTTTCTAGCTAGATGTTTCAATCTACCTACAGTTGGAAAGACTGAAATACAAAGAAATATCCTGTATTAATTGAATGAGGCTTATAATAATTAGCAGAGGAGTCCACACACACACACACACACACACACACACACACACACACACTCAAGGGTAAAAAGCAGTCGCGGGTAGCTGAGCACAGCAGATTTCAGCTTCACTTCCCTTGCTTCTCTGAGTCAACTTTTGCAAAGTCAGGCCTTTTCATGGATGCACATAAATTCTGGTAAGGTCAAGAGGGGATGCAGAGTTTTAAGGACAGTTGCAGTGCCAGGGATCAAACCCATAAATTCTCTATCACTGAACTGTATCGCCAGCCTGAGATTTGCAAATTTTAATGAGCTCTTGGCTAATCCTAGAACTCCTGGCCTTTGGAACAACAGTGAGTTTTTGCAAGACCAACTTGTCTTCTCAGATAATAGGAGCTGTTTCTTGCAAGTAGCTTTGTCTTATTTGTAGCAATATATTCAGAAATATTGTTTTCGTGATGGAATGATATGAAAAAGACTGAGCTCTACACCAGAAGGTACATTAATTCGGATGGATATAAGAATCATCTGAAGAATAAAGAGGCCTAGGCTCTATCAGTTTCAAAGAGTATAAATCTGTAGTTCTCTATTGTAATCAGCCTGTCAGGAACAAATACATTTTATTTTATTTTATGTTTTTTTAAAGATTTATTTATTATTATATGTAAGTACACTGTAGCTGTCTTCAGACACACCAGAAGAGGGCATCAGATTTCTTTTACAGATGGTTGTGAGCCACCATGTGGTTGCTGGGATTTGAACTCAGGACCTCTGGAAGAGCAGTCAGTGCTCTTAACCACTGAGCCATCTCTCCAGCCCCAACAAATACATTTTAAAGAGACACTTATACCCTTTATTTGGCTGTCAGACTATTAAATAACAGACTAAAAAAAAAACCCTGCAATTCCTCTAGCAAGTTCATTCTGAGAAAGAGAAAATCTAAAACCTGGTGCCAGCCAGAGGAGGCACTTGCCAACTGGAAAAGAGATTACACATACTCCTGACTACTTTTCAGACCACCTTGCAGGAGAGAAAGAAGACCAGCCCTGTGAGCAAGACCAAACATTACTGGGATTTCTTAGCTATGAATATGCCTGGTCCTCCAAATTTAATGTTACTTTAGTACTTTAAAGATGGATTTCGCTGGAGGTCGCAGGATTTCTTTGTCCTGCTTCCCAGTATAGCCAATAGACTATATATTTTTCTAGTTTTAATTTTAATTCTTTTCTTTTGCCATTAATTTTGCTGTTATGATTGTCTTATTGAAGATTGGTGGCCTGTGTGCCTTCTTGGAACACAGACTGTGACCTCAAATTTAGTAATGCTGTGACTCTGATCCATGTTAAGGTCTAAGGACCACTACACAAATTGGGTAATATTAGATGCCTCGGGAACTAGGCAGTAGCCTTCAAGAATGTGGTAAAGCTCTTCATCCACTGTGAAAGGCAGTGAAACTGATTTTTTCTCCACTCAATTAGCAAACAGGGCTATGTGTGACCTGTGGTTTGAATGCTAGTGATATAGGTGCACAATGGTAAGTCAGCCATGGATTCTTCTCAAGTAAAACTCAAGGCTTTAAGAAAAAAAAAGAAATAATAAGGGGATAATTGAAATAAATTACCCAGAGATCACACTCTTACAGAAATAATAAGACACATATATTTATAATGGACTCCTTGTGGACTAGTTACTCTGAGTCAGGTCCTCAGAGTCAGATGAGTATGATAGTTTCCACCCGTGGGAAACTTGTGGATAAAAAGACAATGTGAATGAATAGGTTAGCATCTCAATGTTGACGGGAGTCTTAAATGGCAACTCAAAGAAAACATAGACTTTTATCACTTATAGATTCATATAAAAGATTTATTCAGATCAATATCTGTTAAATCAGTATAGGAAACAGAATGAATCTCCATAAAAAGTTTTCACAAATATTTTGAAATGCCTAGTTGATACTTTCTCAAGATACATCTTTTATGCTTTTTCTGTGATTGTAATCCACAACTCAAAAGAAACAAAGAGGAAAAGTTTTGATATATAATCTTTTTGTTGGTGGTGGGGTTTTTTTCTTTGAAATAGCGTATCCTAGATTGGCCTTGAACTCATGATCTTCCTGTCTTATCTTCAAAGGAACTAATATTACAGGTGTGCAATGCATACTCATGTGTCTTTAATAAAAAGAGAAATTCATCTTCCTTTGACATATTGTCTTAGTGTTTTACTGCTGTGAACTGACACCATGACCGAGGCAACTCTTATAAAGGACAACATTTGGTTGGGCTGGTTTACAGGGTCAGAGGTTCAGTTCATTTTCACCAAGGCAGGAGCATAGCAGCATCCAGGCAGGCATGATGTGGGAGGAGCTGAGAGTTCTACCTCTCATTCCCAAGGCAAACAGAAGACTGATTTCCATGCATAACTGGATGAGGGTCTTAAAGCCCACACCCTCAGTGACACACTTATTCCAACTAGGCCACACCTCCTAATAGTGTCACTCCCTGGGTCAAGCATATTCAAACCACCACACATGCCATGGCCTATAACACATCAGTATCATCCCCAACTATTGAGGTAAAACCCGATTTTAGGGTAAAACCAAAATATTGGAAACATCAAGGAAGATAAATAAAATGGCTTATACCTGGATATAATAGAGTTGTGTTGACAAGAAAAGAGGGAAGGTGAAAACTAGGGCTCCAATAAAAACAGCAAAGTTTGTCTGATCAGGCTCCAGCTCCCAAGAAAGACCTTTGAGGAACACTTGCCAGCAACATGGCTGCACTTTCCAAAGGAGACTTTTCTACTTTACAGATAGTTACACCATTATACATACTACTACATCTAATTGTACCATACTGAATTGTGAGTAAGTTGGCTTCTAAAAAAGTCTCCACCTACTCTAGGAAGGAAACCACCACCACCATCCCAAGGTGTGAACAAAGGGAACAGAAACAATGAACCAAGGCTTACACCGCCAGGTCTGCCCATTGGTCCTCAGCTGAGTCTGCCTTCCATTTTGGGGTGTATACTTTGCTTTTGCTTTTTCAGCTGCAGAAATAACATTGATTACTTGCTTGCTCTACCTGTAACTCACATGGGTTCTTTTTCAGGGCACAAGAAACAAGGCTGCTGTTGTGATCGGGATGGGAGGGAATTTGGAGAAAATTCTCCCCATCCATAACTCAAACCTCTCCCTCTTTAGTCCCATTATATTTCAATGTTTGTGAGTTCTATGTCCTCATATCCACACATCTTACATACCACAGAAGGGAGGCGTCCATTTTGCATTTTCCTTACTAGAAACCACAACTTGCTTTGAGCAGAAATGACTCACTTCCTCTGACCTCCCACTCCTTTGATGTCAAGGACTTAATCTAAACCGTCAGAATCATCAGAAATATGCGAACACTTTGCTATATGACTCTGATATCTTCAGCTATAAACACTCTTGGAATGAGCCTACTAGTAAGGTGTCCCATGTGAAGCAGAGTGTGTCTATACCTCAGCCTTTGCTTCGTTTCACCAAGCATAATCAAACGAAAAAAGGAAGTCATTACTCCAATACCAGGAATAAGGAACTGGTTTGCAGCATACATTTAGTAATGTATCCAACATCTATCTTTTTTCTCTTGTTCTAAAATCATGAAATTACCCAATTTGTATCTCTTTCAGTAATGGATTCATTAGTACTGAGAACTGAAACAATACGAAGCAAGATGTTAAGACTGCCTACTCTCAAAAAGTATGTTTTTCTTTTCTTTTTAAATTTAATTTATTTTTTACTTATTCCCTTTACATCTTGTACACTGCCTCTCTCCTCTCACCTCCCCCCCCACAAACCTTCCCTCCATGCCCCCTCTCCTCCTCTGACCAGGTGATGTATCCCCTGAGTATCCCAAGCAGCCCCCCCCCCAGCACATCAAGTCTCTGAGGGGCTGGGTGTTTCCTCACCCACTGAGGTTAGACAAGGCAGCCCAGCTAGAAGAACATATTCCACAGACAGGCAACAGTTCCAGTTGTTTGGAATCCATGTCTGCTATATATGTTCAGGGAGGCCTAGGTCCAGCCTGTGTATACTCTTTGGTGGTTCAGTCTCTGAAAGCCCCAAGGGTCAAGATTAGTTAACTCTGTTGGTCTTCCTGTGGAGTTCCTATCCCATTCAGGCCTGCAATCCTTCCCCCTATTCTTCCATAAGAGTCCTCCAGGCTCTATCCACTGTTTGGCTATGGGTGTCTGAATCTGTCTGAATTGGCTGCTGGGTGAAGCCTCTCAGAGGACAGCCATGCTAGACTCCTGTCTGCAAACATAACAGAGTATCATTAAAAGTGTCAGGGATTGGTGCTTGCCCATGGGATGTGTCTCAAGTTGGGCCAGTTATTGGTTGGCCATTCCCTCAGTTTCTGTTCCATCCCCCTCTCTGCATTTCTTGTACACAGGGTAAATTGGGGGTCGAAAGTTTTGTGGGTGAGTTGATGTCCCTATCACTCCACTGGGGTTCCTGTCTGGCTTCAGAAGAGGTAGCTTTTTCAGGTTCCATATCCTCAATGCTGTGGGTCACAGTAAGGTCAACCTCACGGATTCTTGGGCACCTCCTGTCACATCCTGGAGATACCCCCCCCACCATCATTTGTGGATTTCCATTCATTCTCAAGGCCATCTGGCAATCTTTCCCGTCCTTTCCAAACACCTGATCCTGATCCCCCCATTCCCTCTCTCACCCAGATCCCTCCTCCATCTGCTTCTTATGACTATTCTTATTCCCCCTTCTGAGATTTAAGCATCCTCCATTGTGCCTTCCGTCTTGTTTAGCTTCTTTGGGTCTGTGGAGTATAGCATGTGTATCCTGTATTTTATGTTTAATATCCACTTATCAGTGAGTACATACTATACATTTCCTTTTGGGACTGGGTTACCTCACTCAGCATGATATTTTCAAGTTATATCCGTTTGCCTGCAAATCTTCAACAAATTCCACTAGTCTAACTGGATATCTACATGTAGAAGAATGCAAATTGACTCCTATTTATCACCCTGCATAAAGTATGTTTTTCAATGAAAAAGGTAAGCTTAACATGGGAAGGGATAGCAACGGTGCTACATTACACTCTTTGTAAGAGAATGAAGTTTCTATTTATGCACAAGTTGATACTTCAGTCACCTTAAGAAAGGTTATTGATTCTATTTTTCTGTACTATGCTCATGTGATTTTTTTTCCTACCAGGTCTCATAGAATGAGTTAGAAGTGCTCTCTACTCCTGAATTTTTTGATGACTGTGAAAACTTAGTGTTTTCTTTAAAAGAATTTGTTAATGTATCTTGTTCACAGGAAGGTTTTTAATAACATTTTGGTTTCTTTTATAGATTTGGAGCTATTTGGTGCACTAATTTCTTTTTTTGTGAGTTTTGGTGCTGGTATCTTTCAAGAACTTAACTAATCATTACGTTACCTAATTTGTCCCAAAATTGCTTACAGCTTCCCACTTGTAAAGCCTTTATGTTGAAGGATCTACAGTGATGTTGCTGCTTTCATTCCTAATTCCTGTACTCCTGCTTTTATGTAGTTTATGGATCAGTTTAGCAAAAATATTGTCAGTTTCATTGATTATCTCAGAAAATCAGCTTTTTGTTTTACCAACTTTTATTTTGAGGTTTGTTTTTCAGATCTTTATCATTTCCTTTTCTCTGTTCATATTGGATTTGGTTTGACTTGTTTTTGTAATTTTAGGTAGAAGCCCTTTTCTTTCATAATATAGAATTTGTTACTATTAATTTCCCTGAAGATATTACTTTACATTTTCTACAAATAGATATCAATTTGAACTAAAGCAAAACAAAAGGAAGCACACTATCCTAGGGAATCCTTAGAATGACAAGCGTCTGCCAGCTAATACAGCAGTCTTTCAGGACTTTTAAGAATAACCGTGCAGTAGGGGTGTTAGGAGAGTCTGGAACACAGTCCTCACTCTAGCTACCAAGCCCAACATAGAGAGGACACATAACATAACTTGCTGAACATCACATTCTATAGTTGCTTTTCCTTAATTGTTAAAAGATTGTCTTTCTTTCTAAGCTCAAGAAGAGTGGGGTCCTGACGAGGAGTTTTGTGGAACAAAGGAAATACCTTTATTTTGAATTTCTTCTACAATACAAGGCTGAATGATGGTAAATATTTTCCTCAAGTTTTATTTTTCTTGTTGTTGCTATATCATTTGATTGTTCTCATTTATTGTGTTGTATTTTACTTACTAGGGACTTTCTTGTCACACAGTTATAAAAATATATTCTTCGGAGGTTAGATCACTAGCATAGTGGATAAAGTGTTTGCTGCACAAGCAAGGGGGCTTGAGCTTTGATCCTCAACACTCATGTAGAAGCTGAGCATGGCTGTACATGCTGTACCCCACTCTGCTGAGTGCAGGGGAAGAAGGGTTGCTGCAGCGAAGAGGTCAGTCAGTCTAGCCAAAGCGGCTAGTTCTGGTTTCGGTGAAAGAACTTGTCTCAAAACTAAGATAGAGAATTCTAGAGAAAAACATTTCTGTATGCTTCTGGGCTCTGAACACACATGCCAGAGGGTACACACACATGCCACAAATGCATAAACACACACACACACACACACCATTCCATGTGCTGTAATACCTTTAGAGGTTTTTTATTTTATTTTTATTAATACTTTCCACCTATCCAGAATTTAATTTTATCACATGTGAAATGAAGTAAGAATTTTACTTTATGTATGTGCTATATATTGCTAATTTCCCCAATGCCATTTGAGGAGTAATTAATTTTCTTCAACAATCTAGAGTGCTGCTGTTATTAATCCTCTAATAATAACTAATAACTAATAATAACTAATCCTCTATAGCCATAAAACTTTTTGGCTTAGTTTACGTCATTATTTTTATACTATTAACTTTCATTTTTAATTTTTGTTTTCTTCTTGGTTTTTTATAATGTGGTTTGATAACTGGAAAGTTCAGGTTTTATTATCCTGTTTTAAATGTTATTATTTGATGCCTTGCATTTTATTTTCCATGAAAAATTAGAATTTCTTTGTCCAATTTTTTTAAGAAAACTATTGGAATACATAGAATTTATAATTTTACATAAGATCTGGCATCAAGGGAAAAAATTTAAATATGATGAATTGAATGAAAAAAATAACATAATCCATGGGACACTCCTAAATGAAAAAGAGAAAAATGTATAGCACAAAATATTTACATTAGAATAGAGGAAGAACCTTAGAATATCCTGCTCCCCCAAGAGTTAGAGAAAGAGAAGCTAAATATGCTCAAAGTAAGATAAATAAAAGGTTTACTAAGAATAAGAGCAAGAAAATTAATAAAGTTAAAAAGCAAACAATAATACTAATAATTAAAAGAACAAAAGGAACACAAATTTTATCCTTCTAAAAGTACAGTAGGAGGTGGGGATTAGCTCAGTGGTTGAGAGTCTGCTTAGTATGGGCAAAACCCTGGATTTGGTCCTCAGCTCAAACAAACAACAAAGACAAAATTTTAAAAGTTCAGCCTCATTGAGGTCCTTTATTAACACAGACTAGAGAAAAATCAAAACACAGATTATCTATATCAAGGGAAAATTCAGGGTTATTACCTATAGAGCTTACAGAATCGAAAAAAGAAAGAAATACTTTGAAATTCCAGTGTATAAATTTCCTAACTTCTTTGAAAAGAGCCAATTCCTTGAAAAATACCAACTATATTATCCATAACAAGTGGTGATTTCATTATTCCTTATGGCTATAAAAGAAATTAAATTAATAACTTCTTAAAATCCTCCAAGATTAAGGAGATATTATGGAAAATTAAAGAAATTATGGAAAATTATAAACACTCTCTCCCAGAAAATGCAAAAGGGAGAATTTTCTATTCTGTGTAGTTAGATTTTTTTCCTTAATACCCACACCAGAGAAGGTCTGCACAACAACAACAAAAAAAATCATTTCAGTTCAAAAGTATCTTGAATATATATGCAAAAATCCTTAACAAAACAGAATTTAGCAATATTTTTAAAAAATGATTACACACCATGATGAGCTTCCAGAAATGCAAAACTTAGTATTTGAAAAAATTACAATATATTGTCGATGCAAAATCAGTTATCTCAAAAGGGATGCAAGATAGTATATACCAGAGGCAAATATAAATGGCATTGGCCCAGAAACATGGGTTTAGATTGCCTCAAGTTCCATTGTTCTAAAGTGGAAGCAGTTTCATGGAAATTTTATAGTAAGAGAACTAAGGAAGTTATAAATCAAGCCATTCTTAAGAAACACTGGTGGAAACATCAGAGAAACAGGTCACAAAACAAAATGGGAAGAATTTTGCTATAGGCGTTGATGCTATCTGACAACACTCAGCCCTTTGATTAGTGAAAAACCAGGGTTTTGCTGTTAATACTTTTCAAAAACTTTATGTTGAGATGTTAGGTTTGGGTAGTAGCAAATGTTAAATCTGATGTAGAAGATGGGGATGAGGTAAGAAATGCCTGTTCAGTAGGCTAAAGATTGTTCAACATAATTGTATTTAGACTGATTAGTTTTGATTAGTTGGCCTCTGCAGACATAGCTTCTTGTCAGGAATTCTTGTTCGTACTATCATATTAATAGATAAAGAAGAAAAATCACATGACTATATCCATTAATCATTAAAAGGCATTTAACTAAAGACAATGTATATTAATGGTAAAAAAGAATCTCAAAGCACAAGAAATATAGGGAGATTTTCTCAATTGATAAAAATTCATTACTAGAAATCCTATAGCTCACATTGCTTGTGGTGGGTCATAACACTTCCTGCATAGATATCAAACAAATGTGAGCACACTTTCTCAACCTTTATTCATCAATGGATTCTTCTAGCTACTGCAATTGTACAAGAAACAGAAATTTTAAAAAATTGAGTCAGAAAATAAGAAATAAATTGTCATTATTTGCAAGTCTTGACACTATTGTCTACAAAGAAATTTCCTAAAACTAATAATAAGTTAAACAAGGTTTCAGGTAAAAAAACTAAACTTTAAGAATCAGTTATTTTGATATATGCTATATGATAGAAAGCAAAAATTAAATCAGTTTTAATTTTTAAAAAAATCAAGGGCTAGTAAAATATCTCAGTGAGTAAAAGTATTGCCACCAAACCTGATATCTATACTTTGAGTTCAAACCTCAGAACCTACAGGGGAAAGGAGAAAAATGATTCCCACAAATCATCCTCTGATCGTCACATAACTCTTATTTTCTTTCTTTCTCTATCTTTCTGTGCATGTACACACACACACACACACACACACACACACACACACACACACACACACACACACACTACATATATAAATACACTTTTAATTATAAAAAAGACATAAAAATTAAAAACAACCCAGAATTGGTAAGAAAAAAAATGAGATATTAGATGGCTTTCTGCTGCTGTGACAAAATACCAAAAATGATCTGTTTAAAAGGAAGAAAAATTTATTTTGGCTAACGGTCTCAGTTTCATTCTATGATTTCTAGGCCTGGTCATATTAAGCTGTAGTAAAGCAGTGTATCATGGCAAAAACTGAGTGATGGAACAAAGCTGTTTACCTCGTGGGTCCTGGGAAATGAAATGCCTTCTTTATGGGCATACCCCTAATGACTCTCCTTATTCCTAATATTACTTCTCAAAGGTATAGCCACCTCCATGTAACACTATAAGGAAGACAAAGCCTTTGACATATGAGCCCTTGAGATACACTTTATGTCATAAATGTAACATAGCGTAAATACAACAACATTTTAATGTATCCTAAAAACAAAAAAATGCTGATGAAATTAATTTTAAAAATCTAAATAAATGGAAATACTTGCTTAAAAACTCAATTCAGTAAAGATGTCACTTATTCCCACATTGGTATATGGGTTGAATGTGATTCTTTTTCAAAATGTGAGCAAGATTTTATAGGTTTGAAGATTATTCTATAATTTAGATGGAAAGGTGAAAAAGAAAAAAATGTTCAAGACTCTGTGGTATTCAAGGAGATATAGTTACACAGATAAATAAAATAGACTAGACAGTTTAAAACAAGATCTGCATGAATTATGGCCAGTTAATTTTTGACAGTTTAGGAGTTCAAGAACAGTTTTAGCTAGGTAGTGAGTTTAAGACCAGCCTGGGTTACATGAGATCTTATTTGAAAAAAAAAAGAGAGAGAGAGAGATTGGGGGTTAGCAAAATCTTCAAGGGTTCAATGTGGGTCATGGATTTAAATGTTAAACATAAAATAAAATTTTTATTGAGATGTCATTGTGATCTAATTTTACAATTACTAGACTTGACCCACAAAATCATGAGACATAAAGTTTAATATATTTAACTACCTAAAATTAAAAACTTTTGTCTTTTGAAAGAATTTTCTAAAAAGATAAAATGTTGAGGGGGGTATTTGCAAAATACATATCCAAAAACAGATTAATTTCTAGAAAATATAAAATTCTCAAAACAAAAATTCTTTTAAAAACTATCAAATAATTGAATGGGAAAAATAACAAAAGATAATAATGGCAAAAATCATATAAAATGTTCAATATTGTCTGCCATTATGAAATGCAATATTTTAATTTATTAAAAGTTTATTATTAGAACTTGCAAATAAAATAAAACCATAGAAAAATTAACCATGCCTATGATCTACATCTCAATGAACTATAAAATTAGAATAGACAGTCTGAAGCTGTAGAACTTCACGGCCACCTAAAGGGGCATACTACAAGAATGACTAAATAATATGCACCATGACCATACCATAAAAAATCAGTGTTGTACACGCTTTTCCTGCATAGATGAACAGATGCCTATTCACCTCACACATGGCACAAACAACAAACCAAAGTTTAGCTTAGTGACCAATGAGTTTAATTAGGATTACTTACAAACGTACTTGTAAAGGGATACAGTAGCAAGAATGAGAGATTATTTATAAAAGGCACTGCCAACTTACCAGTAACTATACCACTGAAGAAAATGTCTCTCTCCTAGCAATCATTAACTCCCTATAAATCTTTAGGAAAGATCAGGGCCTTGTTAGTGCCTCTTCCTCCATAAGAAAAAGTTAATGACCACAACCTTCTGTGGGCCTTATGCAGGTAATCATAGCTTTTGAGCATTCAGGAGAGTAACAACAATGCCATGCTCAGAGAACAGGAGTCTATAGTAACTATTTAACAACAAAAAAGGAAAAAATTGTTAGTCACAATACAAATTAATTTCAAAAGGATTATGCTAAGTCAAAATGCAATTTCAAAGGGTTACATACTATTTGATTCAATTCATGCTGTACTCTTGGAACTATAACATTTTATGAATGGAAATTAAACTAGCAGGTAGTAAAGATAAGGATTGTAGGTAAAGGTGGAGTGTTGAAGGAAGACACTGTGTGCACATGACACTGTTATGTGTCTCAATTTTATCAAAGTCTGTATCCTGTTTGGGAGACTGTATACTTTATCAGTAGGTTATTATGAAGAAAATTCAGTTACAATACTTATGATCTCTAGATCTCTTTGCACCATTTTTTAAAACTGTAAGTGAATTAAAATTGTTTCAAAGCACAAATTAAATGAAAAAATCTAAACATGGGTCTAGAGACATGACTGAGTAAAGTGAAAGCAGGAGGACTTGAGCTCAATTCTCCAGAACAACAGAAAAATTCTCATAATCCCAGTGTTGGAGAGCAGGAGACAGGAAGATCCCTGGGGGTTGCATGCCAGACAGTCTAGCCGAGTTGGCAAGCTCCAGCTTCAATAATATACCTTGTCTCAAGAAATAAGTTAGATATCAATTAAGACACCTGACATCGACCTCTGGTCTTTGTACCTGTGGATGTGCATATTCATGTACATTCATACTCACATACATCCCCTGAAAGAAAGAAAAAACATTTAAACTGGGCATATTGATTCATGCTTATGAACAAAGCATTAAGGAGGCTGCATAAAATCCAGGCAAGCTGGGCTGCAGAAAAAAGGGAAGGAAGGCAGAAAGGGAGGAAAGGAGAGGGAGAGGGAGGGAAGGAGGGGAAAAAAGAAAACAATGAAAGTATGCAATTGAGATTAAGAACATTTAAGGCTCTTAATTTACTGTAATAACAATTGAATAAACTTGGAAGTAATAGCTGAGGAATCTGAATTCACAACTTCATTACTGCTGGGAATAATAAAGACAAGATACAGTAGTTTTCATGTAATTTTCATCTTTATATACATAGAAATTTTCTGCTTAAAATTTTAAGTAAAATTGTTGTTCTTAACTTTGACATAAATTAGGCATTTAAGGTATCAGTTCTAATGAAAATGTCTTCTGAGGTCAATAACTAGCAAAGTTCCACCATGTCCACATATCACTTTAAGAACAGTTTTCCCAGCATGTAAATCTTTGAAGACAGACTATATACTACCCATGGCAATAAGATATTACATGCGCTACAGTACAAAATATTAAATCCTGCCCTTTTTAGAAACTTTACACATAAAATAGTTTCCAGTTTTTAAATGGGAGAAGTTTCTCCCATAAGCATAAGCCTTTATCATATTTTATGCTTGAATTACTGTGCACATTCCCCATCAATACTAATGAAAATATTAATTTGTTATTAGTCATAATCAATGAGAAAATCTATTTGCATAAGTGATAAAAATTAAAATTCAATATTTATGAATACTCAAAAATTTGTAGTATTTAAAATCACACTTGAACATTGGTTCATCTTTTATTAACAAATGTAATACTTTTGTAATATAAAATGCAAATGAACATCAAAACACAAAATGTTTTAAAATAAGAGGTTCAAATTGATACAGCTCAGACAGATGTTGGGAGCCATGTTGTCTGCTTCTGTGAAAGCCTGCCTGCCAGGCAGAGTCATGGCAGGTCGGGGTCTGCTGGCAGATTTCCTGTCCTGCTGACACATGGACCCATAGATAGGAGGGAATACACTTGAGGCTCAAGGCAAGGGGCTGAAGGTCTATTAATCTTGGTGGAAGGAACAGGAGGACCTCCAGATGGGAACAGATATCCTGTGTGTATATCATTATTTCTACTAGCTAGTGATTTTACTTCCCATGGCACTGTGAAGTATTAAAAGGCAAAGAAAAATAAACTCAAGGCTGGTGTGGTATTGACCTGTAGCCCTCCCGATTCTAACCCCTGCCTCTTGAGTCTTCTTTCTGTCTTTCCTATAGCTATCCTCATTCCCCCCTCAAAGGCTGTTCAACTTTATGCCAGCAGGCCCAGTACAGACAGATTACACATAAATTCTCAGAATAGTCACCTGCAGTTGGCTTGAAAGTTGGAGAAAGGATACATCAGACACAAATCAACAGAAGAGTCCTAAATATGTAGAGCAAAATTTCTACTTCTGTCTGCTTGGAGCTTCACAGACCCTCAGCTAAGCTGGAGGCTTTTGGCATACCCCATGTTCTCAGGCACAGGGAACAAGAGCACAGTCACCTGAGAGTCCCCAGTGCCTTGTCCTTTATGAGTTGCTGGAGCTCTAGGGCTTGTTGGTGATAGGCATCTACCCAGAGGGTTCATGGTTCTTATGTATCACCATGAAACAGCAAGGGCTGAATAAACACCTGTGCCTACTGCTCAAGGCTCTTGACAAGCTTCCTGAGCATACAGTGAGCTGCTCATGTGTGGCTAGTCATTGCAAGACCCCATCTAGCTATTCTTAGGACAGAGGACAGTGACAGATCACACTATGCCACAATCTGCTTACGTGTTTCTAGTTGAGAAGTTCTAACACAGCAAATACATATTGGAGCTGTTGTCATAGTTGACTGTGTACAAGTTCATCAAAGAATTACAGGCAAATTAGAAAAAAGTAATACCATATAGATGATAGTTTATTAAATTACAAAAGGAAAAGAACTGGTTTTGGAAACTAAAAGCTAAATTTCTAAATGCTTCATGAGTTAAAATGAAAGCAGAACAAAAACTACAAAATATTTAAAACAGAATAAAAATGATTAAAAGCTAGATCCATAATCCAGTCTTGAAAGCAACAAGATTCAGAATACTTGTCCTTTGTTCCACAGATCATTTGGTGACAATCCTAGCCTGAGGCTACTCAGTTATAATAATGTGGCTTCTATCAAGGACAACAAAGTAAAAAAAGTAGGAAAATGCACAAATAAAAAATACTGCCTTAGAAGCAACAACAACAACATAATTAAGTAGAATAGAAGATATAAATGCCAAGAGAACACCTGCAGCAACTCTGTGCCAATGCATGCAAAAATGTGGACAATAGATAGCTTTGCAGATTTACCTTCTAATCGATAAAATATAGAAAAGTGAAATAAACTTGTAAAGAAATTTAACTATTTTTTTTTACCCCAGCAGATTTCCAACAAAAGAAATACACATGACCATAGAAATACACTAAATTTCCTAAAACTTAATCAAATGTGCTGGACAGATGGCAGGTTGTAATTCAGTGATAAAATATGTGCTTAGCCTGCACTAGGTCCTGGGTACCACCACCAACGTGCGTACACACACACACACACACACACACACACACACACACACACACACACACGAGGGAAGGAGGGAGGGAGGATATGGTAAATTGTATGGTGCTAACATTTTACAACCTTCTGGTAAGTAATTGTTATAAGTCTGTTTATGCCAAGTTTTAGAGATGTGTAAAATTCACATTGTTCCTGCATATGTAGTAGAGGATGGCCTTGTCTGGCATCAAAGGGAAGGGAGGTCCTTGGTCCTGTGAAGGCTTGATGCCCCAGCATGGGGGAATGCTAGGGTGGTGGGTCAGGAGTGGGCAGGTGGGTGGAGGAGCACCCTGGTGGAGGCAGGAGGGAGGGGAGGTGAGATGGAGGTTTGTCTGAGAGGAAACCAGTAAAGGGGATAACATTTGAAATGAAAATAAACAAAATAAGCAATAATTTTTTTTAAAAAAAAATTCACCTTGTTCTACCCTGTGGGTTGTACATCAAGTAACCCTATTAAAAAATGGGGTACAGAGCTAAACAAAGAGTTCTCACCTGAAGAATATCTAATGGCTGAGAAGCACCTAAAGAGATGTTCAACATCCTTAGTCATTAGGGAAATGCAAATCAAAACAACCCTGAGATTCTATCTCACACCAGTCAGAATGACTAAGATCAAAAACACAGGAGACAGCAGTTGTTGGTGAGGATGTGGAGAAAGAGGAACACTCCTACACTGCTGGTGGGATTGCAAGCTGGTACAACCACTCTGGAAAGCAGTCTGGTGGTTCCTCAGAAAACTGGGCGTGACACTCCCTGAGGATCCTGCTATACCTCTCCTGGTCATATACCCAGAGGCTTCCCCTGCATGCAATAAGGACACATGCTCCACTATGTTCATAGCAGCCTTATTTATAATAGCCAGAAGCTGGAAAGAACTCAGATGTCCCTCAGTGGAGGAATGGATTCAGAAGATGTGGTATATTTACACAATGGAATACTACTCTGCAATTAAAAACAATGAATTCACGAAATTCCTAGGCAAATGGTCAGAACTTGAAAATATCATCCTTAGTGAGGAAACCCAATCACAAAAGAACACACATGGTATGCAGTCACTGATAAGGGGATATTAACCCAGAATCTTGGAATACCCTAGACACAATTCACATATCAATAGATTTCCAAGAAGATGGAAGGAGAGACCCCTGGTCCTGGAAAGACTGGATGTAGGGGAATACTAGGACAAAGAAGCGAGAGGGGGTTGAATGGGGAACAGGGGGAGCGAAGAGGGCTTATGGGACTTTCCGGGAGGGAGGAAATGGGAAAGGGAAAAATCATTTGGAATGTAAATAAAAAAACTTAGAAAATTAAAAACAAAAAAAAAAGAAAGAAAAGAAAAGAAAAGAAAAACCCTTCCTAGAAACATAGTAAAATCTAAAACACAGAGTCACCTGATCCAACACTTTGTATTTACATCAGCCCAGACAAATTTCAACATCTGTGTCCCCCAAAACAAAAAGACCAAGAAAATTGGTGCTGGAAGAACAAGGAATGTGCTGAGGTTCACAGCAGAGGGAGGGGCAGTGCTTGATTTCTCCTTGGAAAGCGTCCCAGGGTAGAGGAGGGACTGGAATTTTCAGCACCATCCCTCCAGTCTTTGTCTCAGCATAAGCTGTTAAAAGGAGAGCAAAACAGGGAGACTAGTTTAGCCTAAAGGTCCACTCAGCATGGTTGCCTGGTGAAGGCAGGAAGAGTGGCTTCCGCAGCCAGACGGAGGACACAGCTTCAGGCACACACTCTGATACTAAGCACAGGTTACACCAGCCACATTATTATGCACCATCAACACAAGTAGGTTTCTGGGTTCTAAACAGGAGCCAAGTAATTGCTATCAGTGTGAACTTGCTTAAAGCTAGCTTCTTCTCCAGTTAAGCTGCCAATCTTTTCTGTTCTGTGTTGTTAAGAGAAAGCTGCTGCTATTGTGTTTACAGGTTCAGTGTTTTGCTTTTGTTTTTTGAGACAAGGTCTCACACTGTGGCATAACTGGCCTTTAAGAACTCATGACCTCCCAGACTCATCCTCCTGAGTACTGGATTCACAAGTGGATACCTCCATGTCTGGCTATATTTTCATAATTCTGAACGTTTAAAGAGTGGGTGTTAGAGAAGGATGCTAGAGCAAAGGGTTCTGACCAATGCTTTATATCAAACACAGGGATGTCAGGCAATAGAGTAAGGAAGGCATACCCTTGAACTCTCCGATCTCTTAAAACAAGTGGTTTTAAACCCGAACAGTAAGATCTGGGAGTGGTAATTCATGCCACTAATCCGAACACTTGGAAAGCGGAAGCATTACCAGCCATAAATTTGAAGCTAGCATGGGACCACGTAGTGAGGTCAAAAAGCCTGTAAGATTACAATAATAATATTGAAAGATTTATTCATCAGACTGTCTTCAGAAGTAACATAGCTGCTACCTATTTGAGGGGGATACCTGCCTCTGTGTCCTTCTGTGAAGGCAGATTCCCAATGTGTCCTGGCTGAGTATAAAGGCATTGACCCTGACTGGGTTGTATCTCCACAATTTGAAACTTTATAAAGAATATAAAAGAATTACTTGAAAAAAATCAAGTCATTCTGCAAATAATACTGGTTGCCAACAACTAGTATGAATATATGTATACTCAAATGAATCCGGTGATTGTTATTCAGAGTCCTGTAAGGAGCTTGTTAGGTTGGGAACATGCAGAATCCTTTCCTAGTCTAAGTACAGTTTAGTTACCAATTACCTAGATAGATTCCAGGTTACAAAGCTCCATTCACAGGGGTGGTAATGCTTAATTTAAGACTTAATCTGTTCAACTGTCCTTGACAATCCACCCCTCTGCTCTACATCTTAGTAAAAGCCACAGCAGAAAACAATCAAACATATTTGCATTTTGGTTTAGTTATGTTCCTCTTTTGGATCTTATTCTTTGCTGACCGATTTATAGCCCATGCTACACAGACTGACCCAACCCATCAGGTCTGGACTTGCCACTTCCCTTTATCAAAGCACACACATGCCCTGCCAAGACCATTTCTTTCTTAGCAGTTTAGAGTTGAGACTTGAAAGTAGATATTTTCACAGTGCCATGTATAAATTTTTAGCTGGTTTTCCCCTGCTAAACACTTCATATATCTTGTGAAACTTAAGAACTAGTGAGCTAACACTTCTTGTGCAACATTGCTACAAAATGTCTGCTTTCTTTCTTCCTCCTTCCTTTTCTTGTTAAAGCCTCCAATACCCTAATATTGACATGGCTGTGGTTTTAGATCTACCTTGTTTGTGGTCAACGAAGCACTCTCTATAATGGAGGCATTTGAGACTTGATCATGGAAGTCCAAGTAGGTGATTTGGGTTTGTGATTCCACAAAAAGTCACTAGAAAGGCGACTCGAGCTGCTGGCTCATCTCGCTGGCTCTTAAAATTTCATACAGATCTCATCTGACTTCATTTTAATCTGCTTTCATTATTTTTTCTTTGACCTAAAAAGTTCAATTTTTCTTTTTTAAAATTTTTTATTGGTTATTTTGTTTATTTACATTTCAATTGTTATCCTCCTTCCTGGTTTCCTCTCTGAAAAACCTGCATCCCACCCCCTCCCCCTGCCTCTATGAGGGTGCTTCCCCACCCACTCCTGCCCCACCGCCCTAGCATTCCCCTATGCTGAGGCATCAAACCTTCACAGGACCAAGGGCCTCCCCTCTGCTACATATGCAGCTGGAGCCATGAGTCCCTGCATATGGATGACAGCTGAAATACCTAACAAAGGGGAGAGAGACCATATTCAGAGGTTAGGCACAGCCACTGGTTGAGGGATGGGGACACCCTCCCCTCTCAAATTTTAACCCAGAATTGCTCCTGTCGAAAGGAAATACAGGGACAAAGAGTGTGGCAGAGACTAAAGGATCCTGGGAATGCATCCCATCTGCAGCCACCAAAACCAGACACTATTGCTGATGCCAAGAAGTGTTTGCTGACAGGAGCCTGATATGGATGTTTCCTGAGATGCTCAGCCAGAGCCTAACCAATACAGGTGGGGATGCTAGAAGCCAACCATTGAACTGAGCACAGGGACCCCATGGAAGAATTAGGGGAAAGACTGAAGGATCTGAAGGAGTTTGCAATCCCAAAGGAAGAACAACAGTATCAGTCAACCAGACCCCACCCCCCACCCCCAGAGCTCCCAGGGACTAAAGTACCAACCAAAAGTTCTATTTTTCATCATGATAGATTGGAGCACGAACTCTGTGTTTAGTGTTTCCATGTTAAGGAGGCATTGCCTCCAGGACCTCAGTTTCCCCAAGAACAAAGAGAAAGAGGGCTGTATTCTATTTCAGAAAATCTATAGATGTCATGAAGTTGTTTCTTACTCTTTACACTGTATGTTTAAAAAAAACAAAACAAAACAAAGGAAGCCACCACCCAGATGCTTGCAGTTTTGGCATCACCTATTTCATTATGACTCAAAGGAAGTGGCATTAAAGATAACTGAGAATACAAAAAATGGTCTCTCTCAAGTATGTGAAGTGTTTAAAGTGTTTTTGAGTCCTACCTGGTTCCTCACACTTGCCCTTGTTAATGACATTTAGATAATTTCTGCAAGGTATGGAAGAGGACAATACTACTTTGCTGGCAGTATGTTGGTTTAGGAATAGAATTTTGAGACGCACTGTATGTTGGACCTGGACTCAAAGCTAACAAATTCCCTAACGCCAGGCTCTGCACTCTCTATCTTTCACAAGTTCCTAACTGATGTTACACATGAAAAAAGTCTCACTTCCATACCCATGATTCAGGAAAGGGCACCTCAGTAGAGACAGGCGTCTCCAGCTTCACAAAAAATGGATCGCCCCAAGTGTGGGCACCTGAGCAATTCCTAGCAGAGCTGAGACAAAGAAGTTTAAGACTCTTGGTCTGGTGTCCTTTAGATATTAGAAGCTACATATAATTATGGGAGAGGCTCAAACTATGAGAGAAGTAGAGTAGTCAGGAGAAGGGACCTCCTGATTCCCAAGGGTCCCTCCCATCTGTCAGCTGACCACTTTTGAGCTTCTTTTACTCCTCTGTCTTCAAATATCACAAAGTACCCTGTATTCTTCAAATATCACAAAGTACCCTGGATTCTTCAAATACATTCTTTTAAATTTGTTGCTTTAAATTATTGTCTTTCATGTTTCTAGGCCCCTCATGTACCTTGGCAGGTGGCAATTAAAGAGTTGCCATTTACTAGGATCCTACTAGCTCAGGACCTCACTTGGAAAGCCACTGGCTTTAAAAGTCGGCTCCTCTTTATGTCTACTTATATAATAGTGACCGAAGAACAGTCAGCTCCTTGTGCTCTTCCAGTTAAACTGGTTTATATATTGCAATGATCCACTCTCTGCAATGATACTCTGATGGGGATGGATGTTGCAATTCCAAACTCCAGGATCCATCACCATGCCCTAGACATGACCCTCTGTGTTCCTGTTCACACTTGGCATCCCTTGATGCCTCTCTGCATGATTTGCCCAAATTTTCCTACAAAACCCACAGATTTCCTAATCCCTACTTCCTGTTCAAACTGTTTATAACAGCTTCCTCCTTTGAGCAGCTGTTACAGTTCGCATTAGTCCTACTATATTTTAGATTTTGAGGTCACTTGTCTTTATAACTCCATTGCAAAATCTACCAGATCCCTAAAGGGGAATGCTTGTTTGTGGTAATTTCAGCTTGCCTCCTCTATTCCCATAATGTAGTACAGTCTCTCAAGCACAGTTTCTCAAAACTATACAGATGTCTGAGAAGTTAAATTACAAAAATGGGGGAGGGGGTAGGTAGAAAGTAGATCTTATTTTGACAAAGTTTGTTGGGGCAATTTGGATCTAGGAAGGACTTACAGAAGATAAATGTTACCCTAGAAAGAGGTATAACTTCAAGTAAAGTGACTCTTCTCTGTTAACATGAGTTCCAAAGGAGGATGATAACTGAGCAGGCAACAGTAATTATCACAGAACCAGGGATAGCTGAGCCCTTCAGCTCTGAAAGGGAGTTAAAGTGTAAAGTACAATATCTGACTGCCATGTGTGCTTAAGTGAGCATTTCCATTCCTTTGGCCATGCTGCAGTCCTGCTCATGTCCCGCTGACTATTCTCTGTACCTTTTGTTTAGTCAAAATATCTGAGGTCTCACAAGCTAACCCAGATCACCTCTCTTCATAGCCATGATTACAGTCAAGACAGAACTTCTTGCTGCAGAAGCAAATAAGACTTAAACACACAGCCATTCTTGATACTGGATTCAAAGGTAAAATTGTCTTTAAAAAGACACAGGAATAATGTAGCCTATATCAACATATTTCACACAAGATCATCTTGAAAGTAACAAATAAGTTTAGAAAGCCCCTTCTATCAGGTGCCTCCATAAAAAGTCTCATATTAGTGTTGGAGGGTCAACTGACTAAAGGAGAACATCTCCCAGGGCTTTTAAGCTTGCAAAGATTTTTCCCTTCTCAGTCACATTTTTCTCTGCTGCTTTTAACTGAAGTGCTTTAAAGCTCTTGGAAGCAACTAGGGCACATTAATTTCACAAACCTCATGGAGTATAAATGGCAGTTCACTTAATGTGCAGTTCTGAAATAAAATAGTCCTCAATATAGACTGATGGTGACCAGTCACATATCATAGTTAATAGAGTGTCTGATTGGAGAGAGGTTGCTAGGATGGCATCTGGCTCAAATTAGGTACTCTATAATGCATATATGGGAATATCCTCTTGTCACTGGGAAGAACAACTTCTTGCTAAGAGATCAAGTCCATTTTTAGTTTGTAAGATCTTTCTTTATTTCCTGATTATATGATTTGAAATTGCTTTTTTTATGGTATTTGTGAGACAAAAGTAATCTCTCTGGACCCTGGAGGAAGCGGATAACTTGAAACTGAATACATAACTTTCTTGCCCCAAAGAAAGGTCAAGTGGTAGGAAGAAGAAATGACCAGAGTTTTATCCTAGATCTAATTTGTCCATGACACTTGCTATAACAATCTCACCTCCAGCCTCTCCGCTCTGTCTCTCTATCCACATAAACATTTCTCAAATTTAGACAGCCTGTCATTCTCTGGAGAGCTCAGTGAAAATGCAGACATTGGTTCAGTAGGTCTGGATGAGGTTGGAGACCTCACAATGAAGTTGTGGTGTTAGCCCATAGACCTTACTGCAAGCACAGAGGTTCCACAGAAAACCATTGAGACAGCTGTTCACTGACTTCCAATTGTTATTCATTCATACTGGTTTCTTGGATTGCTTTGTGGAAAACTCTCAGAAAAATCACAAAATAAAACAAAGAAAAAACAGCCTACTTCCTCAGAGTTTCAGGGGCTGAATTCATGGTTATAGGTTATAGGAGGGATGAAGAGTGGAGAGGCAGAAGGGAGGAAGGAAGGGAGAGGAGAAAGATGAAGAAAAAGGAGGAAAGAGAAAAGAGGAGAAAGAAATTTCCCTCTTGGTCCCAGGTTGCCTGAGTTTCAATTTATGATCTGAACTCCCCTCTTCACCTGTTATGTCACAATTTCTCTTTGTGTCTGTAGAAAGGCTGAAACTAACAACCTTTGAGTTTAAACACTGGGAGTAATTTCCTTCTCACAGGCCATTATGATTTACTTGAATCATCTCTCAGGCTTTAGAAAGTTTCCCTCTCTCTGTCCTCAGATGACGCCCCCCCCACACACACACTTATTACTAGGGCGCATTAGGTTGATTTGTCAGCTTCTCTGGGAGATTCCCTTTCTTGCTTTGACATCAGCCTTCTCTCTGGGGCAGAGAAACTGTGAACACTGTCTCATTCACACATTATTACTTTCCTGAAATTGCTGTAAACCGCCTCAGTGGTTGCTCTGTGTCAGTGTGCTCTCTGCAGAAGATTCAGTCACCGTCAAGGAACAAACTGGAGAGTCATAGAAGTTACTGGCATGAGGTAGGATGCACCCCAGGTCTTTTCATTGCTAATCTCCTTATTCAAGTCACTGGATAATGTTCAAGTATTTATTATAGGAAGATAAGAAAGTGACGATCAGGCTGGACCATGATAGCTGAAGTAGAACCTAAAGGGCTCAGTTGAATGTCGTGACCTTGGTCCTTGATTCTAGCCAAGCTGTTCACAGCCCAGTGAGTTTAACTTAGTGGTCAAAGTACAGACATCATCTAAACCTGAATCCAAATTTCAGGTAATCTGTGCTTTAGAACCATACCTCAAAGGGAGAGTCTCAAGGAGACTGAAACCATCTAGAACCAAGAAAATATATTCTCCACAGAGAGTGAGGCCTTAGCTCTGTTGTCAGGAAGTAATTACTGATAGAGAACTAATCATTACAGTTTGTCTTTTTCTCCACAGCAAAGACAGTTCTGCAAATATAAGAATGAATTAGCTGGCCTATTAATGTCATAAACTTCTTTTAAAAACACATATTTGTTCCTCCTTATGAAATTTAAAAAAGTGTGCTGAATGTTATGAGTGAAGCTGCTATGAACATAGTGGAGTACATGTCCCCGTGGTATGGTGGAGCATCTTTTGGGTATATTTCCAGGAGTGGTATAGCTGGTTCTTCAAGTAGAACTGTTTCCAAATTTTTGAGGAACTGCAAGATTGATTTCCAAAGTGGTTTGCTATCCCACCAGCAATGGAGGAGTGTTGCCCTTTCTCCACATGCTCACCAGCATGTGGTGTTACTTTAGTTTTTTATCTTAGCCATTTTGATTGATATAAGGAGGAATCTAAGGGACATTTTGATTTGTATTTCCTTGATGACTAAGGATGTTGAACATTTCTTTAAGTGCTTCTTGGCCATTCAAGTTTCCTGTGTTGAGAATTTTCTGTTTAGCTCTGTACTCTATTTTTTAATTGGGTTATTTGGTTTTTTTTGTTTTTGTTTTTGTTTTTGTTTTTTTTGTAGTATAACTTCTTGAGTTCTTTATATATTTTGGATATTAGCCCTCTATTGGATATAGGGTTGGTCAAGATCTTTTCCTAATCTGTAGGTTGCTGTTTTGTCCTATTGACAGTGTCCTTTGCATTATAGAAGCTGTTCAGTTTCAAGAGGTCCCTTTTATCAATTGTTGATCTTAGCACCTGAGCCATTGGTGTTCTGTTCAGGAAATTTTCCCCTGTGCCAATGCTTTCAAGGTTACTTCCCACTTTCTCTTATATTAGATTCAGTGTATCTGGTTTTATGTTTGCACAGGGTAATAAATATGGATCAGTTTGCATTCATCTACACGTAGACCACCAGTTAGACCAGCAACATTTGTGCAAACCAGATGTCCCTCAACTGAAGAATGGATACAGAAAATGTGGTTTGTTTACACAATAGAAATTCAGCTATCAAAAACAAAGACATCATTAATTTTATAAACAAATGGATGGAAACAGAAAATATCATCCTGAATGAGGTAACACAGACCCAAAAGGACATACATGGTATGTACTCATTGACAAATGGATATCAGTCATAAAGTTCAGAATACCCATGATACCCCACAGACCCTAAGAGGTTAAACAAGAAGGAAGGCCCAAGTGAGGATGCTTCAATCCCACTTAGAAGAAGAAACAAAATAATAGTTGGAGGCAGACAAAGACAAAATAATAATGGGAAGGAGGGAACTAGATGGAAGAGGGGAGGATAAGGGGAAAAGGGAGGCAGAATTAGGTATCGGGAAGACAGGAGAAAGGCCCAAAGGACCAGGAGAATGAATGGAGATATGCTCAGAGTGGTGTGGGGTGTGCGTGAAGGGACCCTCTAGAAAGTCCCAGAGACCTTGGATGTGAGAGACTTTCAGGACTCAATGGGGGTAACCTTGCCAAAATGCCCAACAGCAGGGTGATGGAACCTGAGGAGATCACCTCCAGTAAATAGCCAGGGCCCCCGTGGGAGGGATGGGGACACCAAGCCACCTTCAAAAATTTTGATGCAGAATTTTTCCTGTCTAAAAGAAATTCAGGGACAAAAATGGAGCAGAGACTGAAGGAAAGGTCATCCAGTGACAGGTCCAATTTGGGATCCATCCCATGTGCAGGCACCAAACCCTGACACTATTACTGATGCCATATTGTGCTTGACACAGGAGTCTAGCATGGCTATCCTCTGAGAGAATTTGTCAGCAGCTGACTGAGACTGATGCAGATACTTACAGCCAACCACTAGACTGAGGTTGGAGGCCCCTGTGGAAGAGTTGGGGGAAGGACTGAAGGAGCAGAAGGGGATGACAACCCCATAGGAAGACCAGCATTGTCAACTAACCCAGACCCCTGGGAGCTCCTAGAGACTAAGCCACCAACCAGAGAGCATGCATGGGCTGGTCTGAGGCTCCCAGGCACATATGCAGCAGAGGACTGCCTTGTCTGGCCTCAGTGGGAGAGGATGTGCCTAATTCTATAGAGACTTGATGCCCCAGGGAAGGGGATACTGAGGTGGGGGGCCTAGGGGAAGCACCCTCTCAGAGGCAAAGGGGAGGGGTAGGGGTGAAGAACACTGAGAGGGGGTACTGGGAGGGTGGGCAACATTTGGGATGTAAATAAATAAAATAATTAATTTTTAAAAATGAAAGAAAAAAGTGTGCTGGAGAAAGTTGTAACCTGATTTTTAATCTCTCACAAATTGTCTTACTAGAAGTACCATTCTGAAGCTTCCCGGGAATTGCTCATGAGCGGGTTCTACGTGGAGGGAGACCTGAAGAATGAAACTACAGGGTCGAGAGAAAAGAACACACAGAGACATTAGTGCATGGCTGTACAAAATCTTTCTATATTTCTTTGGGGATAAGAGCAACAATATATGTGCTGTGGGCATGACCCTCCCTCCCAAAGCTGCGAGTCTTGGTCTCCGGCAGGCTGAGAGATGTTGCCATAACAGATCTCAGGAAGGTGTTACTTTTTCACAGGGTCTGCTACTCTGCAGGAGATGGTGACTGACCCCCTTTTCGCAGGAAATTGTAGCTCCTTTGAAGTGCCAGAGGGGCTCTGACATCTCTGTCATGTGGGAGGAGGTGTGGCTTGAATTCCTCAGCTCTGTGTAGGTGAAATGCAGGCAGCTGAATTCTGCCTAGAGGCTATATGGCATTACAATGGCTCTCTACATCTCCTCCTTCCTTATTAAACAAGTGGATAGTAAATCCGTCCATGACGGCAGGCTGTTGACCAGGGAAGGGAGCAGGGGTCTAATTCCCCTCGTGGAGAACAAATAATTGTTTCCACCTTTTAGAGGGCTCTTGGTGTCTTTTGGAGGGGAAGGGCAGAGCCTTAGATTAGTGGGACATCTCCACAGAGTGCATGGTGGTCAGAAGACCGACACCAACACCTATGCAAATCAGACTTGCTCCCCAGAGACTCAGAACCAGATACTTAAATCCTCTCTGTGCAATGCTTCGCAGTGCACCCCCTGATGCCCATGTCAGTTCGTAAGCAGACACACATAGATCTGAGTTCTATGTGGCTCCATGAAGGAGATCCACTTATATAGGCTTTGATGCCAGAGTCATGTAATTGCCAAATGCCTTACTTGTCTTTAACAGACAGCCTGTTTTCAATTCAGGTGAGCCTGGATGGAGACAATCTGCTTAAAATACAAGACAAAGAGTTAAGAAAGACACAATGTTCAGTTGTAAACTAGCTTGTCTTTGGAAGGTCCCAGGAATTCAATTGTAAATGAGTAGCTCTTAAAACACAACTTAACTTAAAACAGCTTAACTTCCCAGTGTGAAGGGAAATGGCTTTGAGAGTTAACAGAGACCTGTTACTTCTCAGAAAGAATGGAGACTATATTTGAAATTAACTCAGTTGGCTGATAATTATTATTAGCCATCTTCATAATTGGAATCTCCAATATTGGACTTATTACTAAACCACTTCATAATTGAGTAAACTGATCACATTAAAGGAAGGAGAAGAGTCATTATAACTCTTCTTTTAGATTAATTTTTTAAGTCAGTTTTAACAGTCTTCACTGTTCTCTGTCCCACAAGATCTAAAGCTTACAGCAAGGCAGTGTATTTAATATGGGACATAGGCAAGTAAAGTCACCATTGTCAGGGCACTCAGCAAGTTCACAGGTCGGCATTATTTTTGGCATGTCACACTCATCACTATAGCAGCTAGAATGCTTCTGTAGCATTCTGTGGAAAAACATAAACATGCCTTCTTCTCCATATTAAATAACTGAACAGGATCATGCCACATGACAATAAGTTGATCCTTTCATCTCACCTAGGCTTGAGTATGCCTAGTTGTTGGATGCTATACACTCAGCAAGGAGTTCCTTGGCATCCAAATTTTTAAAATTTTCTTAAAAATATAAAGTATAATTTAAACAGTATGCACAGGGATACAATTTCCCTCCTTTTTTGTTTTTTATTTAGAAGATATTGTTTAAAAGTTACACAATATCTGGTCCTTGAGAATTATATCACATTAAATTGTTAAAATCATCTCAAATATTTGATGACTGTAATAAATATCTAGTTCCATTATTTGTTTTAATCTTAACTGGAACACTAAGAATAGACAATAATATAGGCAATGACTATGTAAGCATAGAAAATAAATGTAGCATTTTTAGTTGCTTTTCCAGTTAGAGCAATTGCAACTAGAAAGCCTGAAAATGTATCATTAGTCACATGCACATATTTTAATTTTCTAAAATCAGAAATATGAATACCATTCATTTGTAATAATTGATTAATTCCTCTAGAAGTAACACCATTATGTGGTACAGGAGAAGTTGAGAACACCAAGAACAAGCCTCTACAATTTGATGTGCACAATTTCTAAAAATATAAAATTATTTTTAAGCCATTACTATTTTGATGATGTAAAGAATATGATTGTATGGCCAATTGTTCCTATGCAAGGCCTATAGTCTGCCTGGGATACAAATCCCTCCTGCCCTGGGATGAGCTCTTAAATGTCCAGAGGACAGTCATTTGAAGGAACAGTATCTTCTCTTGACTTGAGTTGTATTTGCATAAATCATTGCAAAATTTAAGAATTAGCAGTTTCTAAAAAAGGAACAATTTTAAGCAATTATAAGCCATGAGCTATATATATTTATTGGCTATCAGTATATAAATTAAAGGCTTCATTGTTAACATTTTAAAAATAGTGGCTACAACACCCAAGTCAATTATCTGTGCTGAAGCAGAGGGAAACTCAAAAAGAATAAACACGTAATCCAATTGCATGAGCTTCACTCCCATAGTCGATGCATTCTTTATAGGATGCATGTTAACAACTTGTCTTTGTATAACAATTATCAATTTTGCCTAAAAGTCTTCCCATGTAGTAGACCAACTATCAATACTATGCAATGACCAATTTGATTGCTGTTTGAAACAAGGAACAAATGTTTCATCAGGTTCTTAAGACATTCCTTTTAAAACACTTAACACACCAATATCTTTATCAGAGGATGTTAAAACTTTACTTGGAGATGAAAAAAGGTGATTCTACATTAATGTTCCCTTTGCCAAGGAATGGCAGTGAATACATAATATAAATTGTTGGCAAATGATTATAGTAGGTTCCTCCAACTTTTTTTTTCACCAGTTAATTTGCATCCACCTTGAGAACACAGAGGCTTAAAGCCCTCCTGTAGTGAGCTTAAGGTGAGGTTAATATATAAGATAAGGCCAATTAATATATCCTAACAACGTTTGAAAATCATTTAGAATAAGCAAATCATCCTTATTTGAATCTTCAGTGTCAATTAACCTAGGATACAATTAATACATTACCTTTGAATCTTTTTAGGAGCAACAACTACTTAAAAAATTTAAAAAACCCATTGTTAAAAGAAAAGGCCTATAATAAAATTCTATGAATATACACTGAAAGATTTAAAATCCTACCTTCTTGTACTGAAGCAGAGACGAAACATTTTTTCTCACATAAGGTAAGGTTATCAGCCATTTCTTGAGGAAAAACCTTCTGCAAATGCTTTTACAATTATCAGGATCCCTAAAGCAAAAAAACCCTTTTAAATCCATAATAATTTTGTAGGCCAAATTTTAATATCTTCATAATTTCTACATAGCCTCATTGATCTTTCATAGATCTTAAATTTGAACTATATTTTAAACCACACCTGGATAAATCTCCAGTGTAAATACCTTCTAATCTGAGCCTATTGTCTAAAGCCAGGCCCACACCCACCTGTGTAGGACCTTAGCCTGCAGCCAGCCAATATGGTAATTTGAGGGCTCCCGTAAAGACTTTACTAAAATCTCACTGAAATCTCCTTTTTAATCTTGAGGAAAAAAAATTTACCTTTACCACTGTATCTAATAAACTTGTGAAAAAGTAGCAACAGGCCTATACTGGCCACAGCTATTTTTAAACTTTATCACTCTAGAAGTTATCTTTGAGAATCATGAGCCTTTAATTAGACTGAAAACTGCTGTTTTTAAACATAATTTTTAACTTTGTTTGTAATATTAGAAAATACCTACAACTTTGAAAAGTAAAGCCCGATTTTAAACCATCTATTCCCTTTAAAAATCAATGGTAAACACATTACTTATACACTTTAAAGTTTGTCTGCCAGCTTTCATGTTTGAATGCATGACAGTGTAACTTATAATATCTCATTAAGAAAACATTATTTTAAATCTTATCTCTTATAAGACTAAGCTCTTAGGATCAGATCCACATAAAACATTACGCCAATCTGGATGTATCTTAGAGGCCTGTATTTCCTGGGTTGGGTCATGCCACGTGTTGCTTAAGATGGCTCCAACCCTGAATTACCAGTTTTAAACTAATTTTTTGTTATCGACATTACATCCTTTAAAAAACTTATGAGCCAATATTCTATAGTCAAAACATTTAAACATACTTATATCTTTAACATCAATTAGAAACAAGAATAAAGCAACTATGCAAGTCTTATAAATTTAAATCAAACACATTTTTTCTTTTCTCTAGCTGTAATTTTAAGAGAAAAAGCACTTTGGACCTAATAACTACAATTATATAGCTTTTTCTAGGATAAATAACCATAAACTGAGACTGCATTAAGAGATGGACCACCAGCAGATGAAGTTTTTACCATTTTTTCTTTTCAACATGAAACATAGAACAGCCATTCAAACAACAAGAAACAAATTGACACGTGGACATATTGGTGCACCAAGGACGAACAAAGGACATACACCAAGGACATGTAAATCGAAGGAAGCACGCTTTCTATTTCTCCTTGTGCCTTGGAGACTTTTAAAATCCATTTTCCTTCTGTCTTTCTCAAGTTTCTAAAATCTACTTTTCTCTCCTTTTTTGTTTTTTTGTTTTTGTTTTTTATTCTTTTTACTTTATTTTATTTTATGCCCTAATTTTCTCTCGCCTGGAGTTCTAGACCGCGGCCAACTAGCCTGACAAAATTCCCGGTTTCACATCACTGTCACCCCTAGTTGATCTCAGCGTCAGGCTACGCTGATTCATCTAGTATTGCCGTATCCTTTCTTTCTGCCCCTTGCAACCATAGCCTTTAAAACTCAACATTTTTAGTGCTAAAATTAATACTCTATGTTGCTTACCGGGCCCTGGATACTTAACCTTTATTTCTTTTCTGTGGAGCTCCACCAACAGACAGTGTTCCTCAGTAGTTCTCTCCTTTTCCATGTCCCACGTTCGAGGCGCCATCTGAAGCTTCCCAGGAATTGCTCACGAGCAGGTTCTACATGGAGGGAGAGCTGAAGAATGAAACTACGGGGGTCGAGAGAAAAGAACACACAGAGACATTAGTGCATGGCTGTACAAAATCTTTCTAAATTTCTTTGGGGATAAGCACAATATATGTGCTGTGGGCGTGACCCTCCCTTCCAAAGCTGCGAGTCTTCTCTGCAGGTCTCTGGCAGGCTGAGAGATGTTGCCATAACAGATCTCAGGAAGGTGTTACTTTTTCACAGGGTCTGCTACTCTGCAGGAGATGGTGACTGACCCCCTTTCGCAGGAAATTGTAGCTCCTTTGAAGTGCCAGAGGGGCTCTGACATCTCTGTCATGTGGGAGGAGGTGTGGCTTGAATTCCTCAGCTCTGTGTAGGTGAAATGCAGGCAGCTGAATTCTGCCTAGAGGCTATATGGCATTACAATGGCTCTCTACACCATTCTAAAGGATGCTAACTTTCTGTGTCATGGTTTCTTATTCAATGTATGATTTTCAGTAGTACCATGTGGAGTTACTTGTCTTCTTCAAAACTGTAAGAACTCTATAACACACACACACACACACACACACACACACACACACACACACACACAGTTGGCTATCTTATTGCATGTCATTTCCCCCTGTATTGTTTTTTGTATTAACTTTTCTCTGGCCTACTTCTCATACAAAAAATGTTGAAAGTATTATATAACCAAAGCTATTTTTTTCTTTTATAACTTTCTGAGATCTTGTGTTATTGCAGCTATTGGTTTTCATGTATTCCACAAATCTCCTGCAAGTGACTCTTGTGTAGGAAGAGTATTTTCTAAAAATATCAACATGCAAGTTTTTGCCAGTTGATTTCTTTGTGATCATCATTGAATCAGATCTTCTAGATCTAGATACATTATCTTTTAAAGGAGTGACAAACATGCACAGATAGTTCTAAGCAGATTAGTTGGTTTAGTGTTAGTATTTCACCATTTTGGATGATAACTTTGAAAGATGCTGATAACAAACTTTATTGCAAATAATTTTACAAATTTTATTTTATTTATGTCATACATATTTTTGAGACAGGTTCTCACTGTAGCTCAGACTTCCCTGGAAGTCATGATCCCTCTGACTCAATTTCTCAAGTGTTAAAACTACAGGTGCATGCCACCACATGTAGCCAAAAATCTTATTCAAAGTTTAGGCAAAACACACATATGAAAATATATGATTGTGATACATTTTAAATATATATATTAGCTTATCTTTTCAGTTTTTCTGTTAGTCAACCTATATTTCTTATTCCTTGTATTATTTTTTTTTATTTTCTAAGTTTTTTTATTTGCATTCCAAATCATTTCCCCTTTCCCATTTCCTCCCTCCCCAAAAGTCCCATAAGTCCCCTTCCCTCCCTCTTTTCCCCATTAAACCCCCTCTTGCTTCTCTGTCCTGGCATTCTCCTACATCCAGTCTTTCCAGGACCAGGGGTCTCTCCTTCCATCTTCTTGGAAATCTATTGATATGTGAAATTTGTCTAGGGTATTCCGAGATTCTGGGTTAATATCCCCTTATCAGTGACTGCATACCATGTGTGTTCTTTTGTAATTGGGTTACCTCACTAAGGATGATATTTTCCAGTTCTGACCATTTGCCTAAGAATTTCGTGAGTTCATTGTTTGTAATTGCAGAGTAGTATTCCATTGTGTAAATATACCACATCTTCTGAATCCATTCCTTCGTTGAGGGACATCTGGGTTCTTTCCAGCTTCTGGCTATTATAAATAAGGCTGCTATGAACATAGTGGAGCATGTGTCCTTACTGCATGCCGGGGAAGCCTCTGGGTATATGGCCAGGAGTGGTATAGCTGGATCCTCTGGGAGTATCATGCCCAGTTTTCTGAGGAACCGCCAGACTGCTTTCCAGAGTGGTTGTATCAGCTTCCAATCCCACCAGCAGTGGAGGAGTGTTCCTCTTTCTCCACATCCTTGCCAACTCTCCACATCCTCGCCAACTATTTTTTTTTCCAGAGCTGAGGACCGAACCCACGGCCTTGCACTTGGTAGGCAAGCGCTCTACCACTGAGCTCAATCCCCAACCCCCCTTGTGTTATTTTGATGACAAATTTTACTACATATTCCCAATTCCTTCAAGCTTTCTAATATTTTGACACAGAACTCTGTGTCAATAATTTGTTCATCATTTCTCTGTTTATGATTATCTCCTTTTCATCCATAATGAATGGTTAGCTCACAGAAAGAAAATTCAAATGGATAGCAAACATGTGAGCATTTTTACCATGGAAGATAAGATAAAAATGAAATGCTTCATCTCATAACATTTGGAAGAGTTGGATATGCTTGATTGTTTAGTAAGGCAGAAAGAAGTGAGAAGTTTCCTCATATGTTGAAAGTGGAAAAGAAAAAGTCAATCGCTGGAATTGTTTATGTCTCCTAATGTCTGTTCTTTTCTCTAGGCATCGGGAGCCTGTTCATTCTAAATACCCTTGACTACTTCTGGAAACTTTCTCTGAATTACTCCTCCTACTGCTTTGTGATAACATCCTTGTCAAAACTATTTTTAATATTTCCAAGCCCCTTAGTCAAAATTTTTAAACCGCCTAATTTTATGACCACTAATTTTTTCCTTATCTCCCTGTGGACATTCTTCTAAAAATGACAATACTGCACAATAGTTAAGACATGGGCTTTGACGCCAGATCCTAACTTCAGATTCCATTGCATGCCTCCAGGTGGAATAATGCTATGCTCCCTTCTACAAGAAATAAGTCTGAGGCTGTTACTAGACTCCAGGGAAACTGTTTGACTATATATGAGCCACCAGATTACCATAACGTTCAGTTGTTTTTTATGAGCTAACAACCTCCTGACTTAGTTTATAATAAATAAATAAATAAATAAATAAATGGAGCAGTTGCTGGTCTATCTACGTAGTGAGCACTGCGTGAAGATCTGTGGGGCTCTGGCCTGGCCAGAGTGGCTAAAGAGCTGTGCTCTCAAAAGGGAAGAGGAGTCCATCTAGACAAGCTGCCATGTCTCTTCTGCAGCCTCGGCAGGCAGCTGGCGGCCAATGTCCAGACCACTGAGTGGGAAGTGATCGGTAGGCTCTAGCAGGTTCCAGTGACAAGGGAGAATTTCTTTTCCCCAAAGTATTACATCTCTATATGACAGACACTCTCAGATGGTCTTTGATCTTATGTATATTTTGGGGTGTGGTGGGATCTAAAGGCAAATACTTCTATTGGCTTGATCTGAGATGTTAGGGATGCCTTATCTGCATGTGGAGGGGCTTTGGGTGCTTCCCCTATGTGAGTGATTATCATAGTCCTCTCCATGGGGTGTCATGGTCATGTGTTCCAGGACAGGAACCTAGTCAGGAGTAGATGAAACTCCTACCATCCTCAGGTATGAGGGTAATGGAGTTTCTTAATCCATTCAGGCTTACCAAGTTTTTGTCTGGTGACACAGTTCCACTTGCCCCATAAGCAGTCAAACACCACAGAATCATAGAGGAAAATGGTACCCACAGAATCAAATCCATAAAGCTTTATGAAGGCACCGTGGCAGACCAGTTTTAGCTTGATCCCAATATCCTGCCATCCTCAGGTTTGTATGCTCACAAGAATGATTTGCCTGAGGATGTATTCATTCTTGCCTTCCCCGAGCTATGTGTTTTGTCTTTGTCGCCCTCTTATAGATTATCATTCATAGCACTTCTCTGGGACAGTTTTCAAGAATAGAAAAGAAATCAAATAAATACAGTTGTTTTAAGCCAGCATGCATGCACACTGTTATGCAGTCATAGGTTACCTGTACTATCCCATCTCCACCTCCAGTCCTTAGATTTGAAGAGATTGTCTTCTAAGGCCCTAGATAATCAGACTTTATGATCTTCCCTAAAACAGGAGGTTGGTATTTTCTCTGGATTTATTTAACATTGTCAGACATGTATCACCACATTCAGGATTTTTGTAACTCCTACTACCCAAATTCACTCACTACAGTTCTGACTACAATATGACTCACTGCACTGTCCCATTAAAAGTTGAGGTAGTGGGGTCCCTGCAGACCAGAATGAAGCAAATCATCTAGTAATATCTTAGTCATGCCACAAGACAGCAAAGTGCTCTCCAGAGCTGTGGATGTAGCCTGATAATAGAAAAATTACTTAGCATGTGCAAGGTCCTGAATTCAGTGAAATTACAGATTGAAAGGGAGGAATGGAGGGAGAGAGGAAAAAGGGAGCGAGGGAGGGAGGGAGGAAGGAAGGAAGGAAGGAAGGAAGGAAGGAAGGAAGGAAGGAAGGAAAAAAAAGAAAAGGAAAGGAAAAACAAGAAAAATCTGCTCCAGTAGTGCAAAGCAAGCTACTTCTTCAGATGGCCTTCTGCATATACACAATGCATAAAATTAAAATAAATAAAGAATTTCCTGCTCTTGGGCTCTTCTCTCTCCTCCTCCCCTATCCCCTCTCTCCATGTGGTCAGCCTCAGCTTCTCTACTCTCTCCCTCTCTCTGCCTTTCTCTGCCTCTACTAACCCCTTAACTCCCCTCCCCATGCCCTGAATAAACTCTATTCTATACTTAAAAAAAAAAAAAAAGAATTTCCTGATTAAAGTGCAACAAACTCCAATCTCATAAGGACCTTTATAAGGATAAACCCTCCCCCTTCACTAATATCTCATCTAGTTTCTTTCTCATCATAATCATGGAGTTCAGTATTAATAGGAGAAACAACCTAGCTTGAAATTCTAAACTGTTTACTGTCTGACATGTTAAAAATGTTTGCCAGCACTCATTTAGATTAATATGTTTGCACCAAATACAACTATAATGATATACTTCGTCAAGAAAAGCAATGTAAACAAGCATATAGTAAGTCACCCTTGGATTCAGTTGCACTATCCACTGTTCTCTAAGAATAAGAATCATCAGATCAGTTCTCTTGTTTTATTTTGACTTGTTTGCCCTAACAGCCACATTTGACAATTAATTGAAAGTATGGTGGGAATCAATGTATCTATGTTTTTCTTGTCTGTAATAAGACACTAATATTTTCTCTTTTCCTCACAGTAAAATGTAGTGGATTGTTTTCTACATTGTCTTTCAAATAGCCCCCTCCTAATCCTTTCTCGCCTAACAATAATCTCTATACTGAATTCCAGTGTAGGAATGTAGCCCAGTGTGAGGACACTACACTTGAGAGCTGGTGAAAAATAAAGTGAGCTCAAAGTCAAATTCAGTTTTCAATGATATAAAGTTCCATAAAAACTCTATTACTTGCCTCTCAAGAACGACAGCCCTGAGACTGATCAAATGATCTCCTACATCCTTTGGAATTCCTATAAATTATACCTGGCATCCAGGCAGCTCTCAAATTTGTAATTGTATCTTTTTAATGTTAATTTTTAATTAAAATACAAAATAATGGGTTTCATTGTGAGACTATCATACATATATAACGTTACATCTTCCTTTTGCTGGTCTCTGCCCTCCTTTGTCCTCCATCCACCCAGTAATCTTACTCTTGATACACATATCAAAACGTGTGTGTGTGTGTGTGTGTGTGAGAGAGAGAGAGAGAGAGAGAGAGAGAGAGAGAGAGAGAGAGAGAGAGAGAGAGAGAAAGAGAGAAAGAGAGAGAGAGAGAGAGAGAGAGAGAGAGAGAGAGGCAGACAGACAGGCAGACAGGCAGGCAGGCAGGCAGACAGACAGACAGACAGACAGACAGTGAGAGAGACAGACAGAGAGAGTATATGTGTGTTAAATCAATATTTTGTGTAAGAGAAAACAAGCAATATTATGTCTTTATTCTATTACCTTCTCTTGTTCTCCCCTTCCTCCTTCCTTTAGACCTCTTCCTTCCCTGTCATAGCTTCCAGACTACTTTCATGTCCTATGTGTGTATATATTTATATAATATATTATATTTGAATCTAGATTCTGCATATGAGAGAAAAAATGGGATTTTTTGGTTGTCTTAAACATGTTTTACTTAATATTGTGCTCCATCCATTTTCCTACAAATAATAAAATGCCATTCTACTTTTTAACCAAAATAAACTTCACTGTGCATATAAAACATATTTTCTTTATCTGTTAAACTGTTGAAAGATGCAGCTCCTTCCATTTCTATGTGTTTAATCTCTTTCAGAGCCCTCTAAATAGATATGGAACTTAACCAGACTGCTGTAGAGTTGCCTATTTGCTTTCAGGGCCTCATAGAGATGACTCCATCATTCAGGAGTCCTTCTGCCGTCAGAACCCAAATGCTGGCTTCCATTTCCTGAAGTTTCTTGACCCTGAATTACCATTCACAATCCATTTATGTTCCATATCATGTCATAAAACATCTGTATATTATTTTTGCCATCCAATCAATTCCTTCTCTTCGAGATAACTTTTTATCATTTTATCAACTATAAAAGAATAAATTATAAGTTAAAAAGACATATTATCCCTATTCTGATTACTTCAAGGAACTCCTGGTCTTTCATAACCACCCTGTATGACCAGCATTTGGACCAGACTTGTATGATTTCCACAACAATTCTTTTAATTAGTCTACTTTAGAGCAAGATGGGATCATCACCATTGAATCAAACAGGTCCTGGATATCTGGGAGGGTTAGTGATGTCACAGCATTTGTGACGAGCCAGGGCCACACCCCATGGCCTCAAGGTAATAGACTGTCAGATTGTCCTTGCTTCTAGACCTCTCCTACAACTAGCTCATCTGCTCTTTTTTATGCTATTTCTTTCTGAATGCCCTTGTCTACTCCTAACTTGCCTCTGTTTAATCCATACCCCAGTTTTCCACAAGGTTTAGCATCTTGTGTTTAAGATGTGGCCCTCCAGGAAGTCTTCCGTGAACACTTAACTTCACACTTATCGTATTTTTTCTTTTATTACCAATTTCCTTCCTATACTTAATGTTGTCTCTTTGTGCCACTCAGATTCCCAGCAGGAAACAATTGACATACTCAAATTTGGCAATTTGAGGAGAGTTTACAAGAAGATAATAGGGAGATGGAAAAACATATTACTTTGAGGTACTGGATTGAGTGGCTCAAAAGGGGGAATGTTAGAAGGAGCGCTGTACACAAGAAATATGACCTATAGAATTGAATAATAAACAAATCTTCCTGGCTTCTCTATCCACTTCCGATTCCTATGGTCCAAGAAGCTGTTAGTCATAGTGTCAGATTTCAGAATATGAATTAGGACATGTTCATTAGAGGCTGCAACCCCTGCATATTACAAAGTTTCACGCATACACTGGCAAGTCCAGGCTCTGTCCATCCTCAAGCAGCAGAAAATAGAACGAGGATGGGCTTCATGGTCTTGTCTTTCTCTTTCATAGGTCTTGGGCTATAACCAGCCTTACCAAAGTCCTGCCTCAGAGGAAAGTAGATATTGACCCAGATAATAAACAAGAATTTCCTGCATGCTGTCACACTTTCCTGCTGTCACTACATCACACAGTCCCTGGGGATACAAATAGCACCTCCTAACGTTTTGAAACACAGGTGAACAAGACAGATGGAGGTGTTCTAGAATTTTGTGTTGTAATATCATCAAAAGCCCACCTTTCCTGGTACATAATCACACTCTGCATCAGGTTGGCTGTGGCCAAGGCATGGTCATTGGTCAGTGCCCTCTAGTGATATCATCTTCTACTGCAGCTGTAGTGAATCGTTCTGTCCTGACTTCAGTCCTTACCGCCCCCTTCAGGTCAGTTCCTGGAACTATGTTAGACGTGACACTCATGTCTGCACTTATATATACATATTAAATCATGGGATTTTTTTTTTTTATCCTTTGTCCCAATTCTTTGCCATGTTCTGGGTCTCAACTACCTATTTAAGTCCTACTGATTGCTTTATCTGACCTCAGAGAGCTGGAGTTTGGACACTATGATTTGAATCAGCAGAATTCACAGAGTATAAACTTTACATTGATGCCTCACTGTCCCTTTAACTTCAACTGGAGACTGTTCTTCTCTAGATCTAAAAGAATACTTAGGCAGTCCTATAAATTTCTGTCATTACATTGAGCTGCAAAAGTTCCATGATTTTCTGAAGTCACAAAAGAATTTTAACTTCTGAGAAAGACTCCAGGGTATGCGATTTGTTTCCTTGAGACTTGGCTGAGCATTGAGTAAATATCAGCTGAGTGAAAGAATAAATGATGGTGCTGGCGAGATGGCTCAGTGGTTAAGAGCACTGATTGCTCTTCCAGAGGTCCTGAGTTCAAATCCCAGCAACCACATGGTGGCTCACAACCATCTGTAATGGGAACTGATGCCCTCTTCTGGTGTATCTGAAGACAGCTACAGTGTACTCATATACATAAAAGCAAATAAATAAATCTTTAAAAAAAAAAGAAAGAATAAATGATAAGTGAGCAAATGTATATAAAGGCGATGACACCCTTAATACCCCTTGCCAAACAATGGGAAACATCCCTGGTCCCACTACTAATGGGGGTGATTCATCTCTACCACTCTTCTCTCCCTTTCTTTCTGCAATCTTCTTTACAGAACTGAGCTGTCAGTTCCTCCTCCTCCTCTCTGATTAGTTAACAAAGTCTGAGTCTACTTGGGATATGAGGAGCCTAAAGATGTTCTCCCCAATTCCTTTGTTTTCCAGCAGAAGACATTGGGACTAAAAGAAATGAAATAAGTTGTTCCAGGTCAGAGGGTAAATTTATGGCCGGAAACTTCTAATATTGTTAGAATGCCTGGGTTTTAGCATCCAAACAGAAATATAACTTTTTATATTACAGTGTAATTCTAAGACTATTTATTTTTAATAAGAAATGTGTTTCCATGACTCAAAATCCAAATATACAAAAGGCCGATCCCTTTTTTCTGTTCTTTAGCCAACTGTATTTCTCTTAAAGTTAGCCACTAGCAATGGTTTCATGTTTCCTATAGAATGGAACCTGCATCTATAAGTAACAGTGTGTATGGGCACGTGGGGATGTGCATGTGTGTGTCCCAAAGTCTGTATGTTGACAGCTTGGTCCCCAGAATGGGACTATTGAAAGACAGGCATTAAGGAAGTTGAATTAGTGGAATGTCTTTTAGTCAGTGAATGTCTCCTCCCAAAAGTGATTGTGGGACCCAGTCATCTTCTCAGATCACAGTGTAAGTGGTTTTCTCTCACACATGCTCTCCATTATTACCAGAGGCCCAAAATTTAGATCTGTTGAGCCTTGTCATAGAATTTCCAGATGCATAATCTCAATCTACCTCTTATTTTTTATGAATTACTGCAGATATTTCACTGTAGCAATGCAAAGCTGACCAATATACTGCATTTTTCAGACATAGATTTCTTTTAATGTTTCTTTATGCCGTCTCTTGGTCAGAGTCTCCTTGGTGTGTTTCTCACACCTATTATCACCTGCTAATCTTACCTTTCCTCCATTCTTGACTCACTTCCTAATTTACCACCTTGAGTAGTTCTGTGGCTACCGGACCATCTTCTATGTACTGCCAAATCTTCTTAATGCTTAGGGTTGAGTGTCTTATCTCCCTGAACTTTTTAATACACATCTTTGCCTTCTTAACAAAGCTTGAGATCTTTCGATTAAAATTCATGACCTATTCTGATCTGTCCATCCCATATTTCTTTCCACTCACGGTGTGCCCTTATCCTTTCCCCATTAAATTGAGCATTCTACAGATCCTTTCTTTTTTCAATACTATATTTTTATGCACTTTACATCCTGATCACAGCCCCACTCTTTCCTTTCCTTCCATCCCCACCATTGCAAATCCTCTTCCATTGCCTCTTCCCTTTCTCCCCAGAGAAGAGGAGCCTCTTTGCACTGGATTCCTTTGTTCCTTTCCTATTTACCCTACTTGACTGAGGTCTTATGAGGAAAAGATTCATTTTTTTCTTACGTTGGATTCCTCACTTAACCCAAAGCAGTGTTTTTACAACCCATTCCTGAAACTTAACAGGCAGGTGTTAGGTGAGCAGCTGGTAGGTTTATGACATATTGTCTACATCTTCTCTAGAAAATAACAAATTGTTGCACTAACTTATTGTGAATAAAAAGGGATTCAACTCAGATGAGGACAAAATTATAAGCCAAAGCAAGAATTCCACCAAAGTTCAACTTAGCAAACCAATGAGTTTATTGAGCCTACTTACAGAGCATTATTGAATGGATACTCAAACAGCTGTCTCATCACAAAATTTCATCCCATCATGGATAACGACCTAATGAAAATGCAATCATGAAGTCACACTTCCAAGTAACTCTTCCAATCTTATATAACTTTATCATCTCCCAAGATCATGTGCAAGTTAGAGCAGGAAAGAATAATGGTTGGAATAGAAGATGAGGGTACTACGACCCTATATTTCCTTCTACTAATGGAGTATCAGTAGCTCTAATACCATCACTACTGACTAACTTACCTCTTTGTTGTTCTGCTCAAATAGTTGTTATGGTTACTACATCAAGGTAATACTTAAAAATAACCATGAAATGACCATGTTATACCCAAAATAAAAATGCCACATTACAAACACAAGTTAAGTAAAAGCTTAGAAGTTACATCCCAAGAAGCTATAATCAGGAGAAGAAAAGGAATGAGAGAAAAAACCTGAACCATAGCCATTCCATATTTTTTCTGATTCATCTTTGTGTCTCTCACACCTTCTAGTTCAGAGTACTGAATATATATACTCAAGAAAAGTTCAATTGTATAAAACTGAAAGACTGATAGAACTGTAAGTTCTTTCTATAGTAATGTTTCAGATAGACTAGCTTATCTTATCATCTGACCATAATGGCCTATAATCTTATCATAAACATTTAAAGGATCCATATAGTCTTCCCACAACACTTGTGAAATCCTCAGTTTCAATTGTTGAGTCTCTGAAAGCATCACAGTTACAACATAATTCTAAAAGTGTGATCTTGGGAAAAGTATGATGACTAACACCTGGGAAAGTGTTCTTGATGCTCAGGCCTCACTTCAAACCTGAATCATAAGCTCTGCGGTGGTGCTGTAAGTGCACATTTGAATCCAGAGAGCACCTCCTGAGATTTCTAGGGTCTTGTGTGCCAGAAAAATGAACATATAGATAATGATAGACATACAGGCAGTTTATTAAGAAAGATAAAAAGATATTCCTGAGAATGGAAGTAGGTTAATGATCTGGGAAAAGACAGACACCCAAAAGCACTGTATCATATGCATTCTTATCGTTCATTGTTATTTACATGGTGCCAATTTCTTTCTGTGTGATGTCATAGACTTTTCTTGTACATCCTCTATTTGGTATATGAGGCCAGGTGAAAAGGGGTTGCCAATCTTATTTTATCTGTTAATCTTGCTGTCTATCTCCAAATTTCTACTCTTCTCTTATAACTGAAGAATATGCCATCTGTGCATGTGTCAATATACCCTCCAGGTACTTATGATGTCAAGTCTAGGAAGAATTAACCACAGCACCATACCCAGACTTCTCAGTACAGATGGCCCTAGCCTATTTTTCAACATAAAACTGACATTTAGGGGGAGAGTGTGTTCCTTCCAAGATGCTCTCAGTCACTAATAGGATTCTTTTTAGAGAATCAAGAAAAGCTGTCCTTTTCATGTCTGATGAATTGTCAACTGGCCAGCACATGACCTCTAGTAATGACCTTGGGGTACATGAAGATATTGTGCAGTCATTATGTGTGTTTTCAGGTCTTTGAGAGCATCAGCATTGCATGGAAAGTACAAATGACTGAGTTAGAGGTCATTGTGACTGACTTAATGTGTCTACTTCATCTTCCAGTCCATAGAATGAGAGACAGTGTTCTGGGTCCAACTAAAACACCATGGAGATTTCTTGCTCCCCAGTTGATGGGGAGACAGAGCTTGTTCTTTCCATTTTCTCACCAGGAAGAAATGGAATATATTTTCCCAGGTAGATTGCCACATTTCTGTGGAAAAAGAGCCGAAGGTGTTTCCGGAACCTCTCACCAACAAAGGCATAGATTACTGGATTGATACAGCAGTGGGTGTGGGTAATTACCTCAGTCACCTGCATGGCCAGGTCCAGGTGTTTGCTCTGCTGACAGCTGGTCTCCAAAAATGTGCTGTGAAAAGCAGAAAAAAGGAGAACCAGGTTGTACGGGGTCCAAAACATAAAAAAGACTATCATAACAACAAAAATAAGCCGAATGGCCTTGTGTTTTTTTTTATTGGGGCATCTCAGCAGAGTTTTAATGATTCCTGAGTAGCAGATAACCATAATGAAGAGAGGAAGAGCTAAACCAAAGATATTCAGTCTTAGAGCATGGAAACGCTTCCAGCTGTCTTCTTTGCCCTCTGGGTATCGAGGACTACAGGAAAGCTCTCCAAAGTTGTCTTGGGACTCATGGAAGATAAATTCAGGCAATGCTGCCAGACCTGCCAGGCCCCAGGTGATGATGCTGGTGATAATAGCAAAAGTCACAGTTCGGGCTCGAAGGGCAAACACAGCATGGACGATAGCCAGGTACCTGTCAATTGTCAGGAGGATGATGAAAAAGATCTCGCTGTACAAAGCCAGGTAATAAAACCCAGAGAGCATTTTACACATGTAGTGGCCAAACCCCCACTCATTCCACAGAACATAGTGAATCCAGAATGGGACAGTGAAGAGAAAGAGCAGATCAGAGATTGCCAAGTTGAGCAGGTAGATATTAGTCATAATTTGTAGCTTCCTGTACTTTATGAGGATCAACACAACCATCACGTTGCCCAGGAGGCCAATGATGAACACCAGGGAATACAGTGGAGGCAGGAGCCATGACCCCAGCTCTTTGATGCTGACTTTTTCACAGGGCGGTGCCCACTCATATTCATAGGGTGTGGTCTCAAAGCTTTCAACCACAGTCTTGATTTCATCTGTGTTGAATGCCATTCTACTTGTCTCTGTGATAGAAAAAATTAAAAAAAAACAAACAAAAAAGAAACAATTAACCATGTGAAACATATTACTTGATTATTCATTAAGAGACTCAAATTAGAATTTGTTTAGTACAAATTTCACCATATATCTGTAAGGTTATGAGTAGGGACCAGAAAAAAAAAAAGCTCTCAAAGTTATCATGATTCATAATAGAAAAAGGAGCAGAAATGCTGTGGGTGGTGGTAAGGCATAGGAATATTAATTTCTGAAAGTATCTGAAGGAGGGAATTCAAAGTTTTGAACTAAAGAGTGAAAAGAATGATAATAATTATATGATTCATAATATGTAATTATTATTACTAATGCATACTTTGAGGCATTTGGGAATTTCTATTTTATATATGATGAGTTTCAAAATCATAATCTTCATATAACTTTCTGGTACTAGTAATGATACCCACATCCCTTAGGCCCTTTGATGAGCATGCCCAAAATACTTAATGAAGAAACTGATGCTTATTGAGAGAGTAATTTATCTGAAGTTCTCTAGTAAGTAGGTTAAAGTTTAGTAGACTTTTAATTTCTATCTATATACAATCTGCTTGTCAGTAATTTAAATATAAACATTTTAAATTTAGCTATTGCTGATTTAGCTATTATTATTATTATTATTAATATTATTATTATTATTAAATTTTGAAATCAGTGTAATTTTAAGCACCATTCTCTTTAGTGACTCTTCTTTTCTCTGGCTCTTGGTAGTGCTAAGGTAAGCAATGATATTCCAAGAGATTCTCTTTCATAAAAATCAGTGATGAGCTGGAGGGTACGAGAAGTGGATTTTCTAATACAACTTACTTTATTAGACCAGGAGCTGGAGGACCAGTGTCTGCTTTCCTACAGACCACTGACTCTAGCCAAGAAAGAAGAGAAGCAGACAAGGCAGAAATCTCGTGAAGGGCAGTAAATTCATCCTCTGCTTACTCAGAGAAAGGCCCACTCTCTCCTGACTAAGAGGAAGGGCCAAGTTTGAAAACATGGCTAGGTTGGGTTGATCACCTAACTTACTGCTCTGAGGGTTTAGACTGACTGTCTTTCAGTGTTCCTCCTGCTTGCTAGGTACACAATTATTCAGCCCCAGATTTACTGATAGTCTAAGTCTCACATTGGGAGACAAGGACACTCACTAGGAAACTAATTTTAAATTGTGTGCCATATATCCCTAATTTAGCATCAGTCATATTTATTAATAGACTGAAATAAATGTTCTTTTGGTAGAATTTATAATTCATATTTAGGAATGATTTTGTATTTTAACTTACTTAAAATAACTTAAATGTTTAATGATTTTTGTATTTTAAATTACATAAAATGTACACTTAAAATTTCACATTTTAAATTTATCTAGTTTGTTTACTTTTAACAACTATTTTAGACTTTGCATGCATACAATGTCTACATTAAATATAAGTCTACAATACATACAAATATAATACATACAATTATATATGAAATCTACAAAACATGCAGACTTTGCAGAGTATACAAATATAGTCAATATTTAACATATTTCCTTGCCAAAGGAGTAGTTTGAAAGTTGATATACTTGATATATAGAAAATAATACACATTGTAAGTTAAACATTTAACAGGTAAGTTCAATCCAGAATGGCTTATTACAGTCTTTGCAAAATACCTACTAATAATTTTAAGCTATCTTTACTTTATCTTACATACAAATTTATTTGTGAAGTTTATTTATTTATTTAGGTTATTTGAAGTAAAAGGCATTTGAGCTTATTTACACATGTTAGTTTATGTGCATAACACTCACCTACAGCTGCCATGCAAACAACACGAAGTATAAGCATAATGTAATATAAGCATAACATACATATACACATGCAGATGAAAATACACAAGATACGTTTTTCTTTTTTACATGTATTTATATGTTATTATTGTGTGTGTGTGTGTGTGTGTGTGTGTGTGTGTGTGTGTGTGTACCTTCATGAGTTTATATGTGTACCACATGTGTACAAGAACCCAAGGAGGTCAAAAGAGGACATCAAGTCCCCTGGAACTAGGGTTACAGGTAGTTGTGACTTGCTACATGAATGCTAGGAACCAAACTCGGGTCTTCTGTAAGATCAGGAAGCATTATTAAATGCTAAGTCATATCTATAGGCCCATAAAATGTTATTAAAAAGCTTGAAGATTTTAAAAATTTCAATGAATTTATCATCTGTCATCTGACTGTTGATCTGATTATTTCTTCCATAGCTCTAAGCAATATTTAATTTTAACTGTGTTCTTTTAAAAGTCTTTCATCTGAAACAAGGTATAAAATGTATTTCACAATGCCAGTACACAACCTAAGCATATTCTCAAGTGCCTACTCTAAAACAACAATTGAAACATAGTATATAAACTATACAAACTCTTACTTAGCCAGCTACATCAAACAGCATATGTGGTTCATGTTTGTATGTGCTATACTTTTAAAAAGTAAATTTGCAATTTGTTTGTTTACTTATGTGGTTCTGGAGACTGAATGCAATATATTCAGTGTTAGGCAAATACCATACACAGAGCTACATCCTCAGCCCTGTGCTAGCCTTCTAGAAAACTGTCAACACAGTAGGTTTCTTTACACAGAATATCTGTGCACACTGACAGTACACTGTGCTATGGTGTCATAAATGTTGTGGCATCAGTAAAACATAGAAATTTCACGTCCCTCACCTTCTTGTGAGACCACAGTTGTACATGCTGTCATCACTGACTAAAATGTCAATATATCAAGCATGACTACATAGTGTAAAACATCCAATCCAAATAAAACAGTCTTCCTTTAATAAAGAGTAACTCTGCCTTTTCTCTTATTTCTTAAAAACAAGATGTAAATCTTCCCTGTGAAAGAATATTGTTTACTTGATGATTCTAATATTTTTATCCTCAAGAATGGAAAATTAAGGAAAGTTGCACAAATTATTGAGTCCTGTGATCATTTGAAAAGTGTGAACAGTCAGAGATAAATTTTATAAATTTATCCCATACAGATAATGTTTGAGTTCATCTACAAACATGCCCTGTGTTATATTAAAAATTAGAATAGACGCCAACATGAGGAGGGAAACTACACCCTAGAAAAAGCAAGAAAGTAATCTTTTTCCAACAAACCCAAAAGACAGTAACCACACAAACATAAAAAGAACATCAAAAATAACAGGAAGCAACAATCATTATTCCTTAATATCTTATAACGTCAATAGACTCAATTACCCAACAAAAAACATAGTCTAACAGAGATGTTTTTCATGTGGATCTTCGATTTTATCAGAAAATGTTTGTGACTCCTCTTTCAATTTGGTAATGCTTTTTGTGTTTACCATTTTGACTGTATTATTTTCCATGACAATCTTTAATTTTAACATTTTTTTCTGTGTATTTCTTCGATTTTGTCGGAGGTGTTTTTCATGTAGATCTTTGGTTTTGTTGGGGGGGGTGTTTGTAGTACCACTTTCAATCAATTTAGGAATGTTTTTGTGCCTACCATTTCATTGGTATAATTGTCCATGATAGTTTTCAATTTTAACATTTTTCTGTATTTTTCTTCAATTTTGTCAGAAATATTTTCCATGTGGATCTTCAGTTTTATCAGGCAATGTCTATAATTTTACTTTCAATCAACATAGAAACATTTTTATACCTTCAATTTTATCTGTATAGTTTTCCATGTAATAGTCAGTTTTAACATGTTTTTCTATATATTTCTTGAATTTTTTCAGGAATATTTTCCTTGTAGATCTTCAGTTTTATCAGAAAGTGTTTATAATTCCACTTTCAAAAAACTTAGGAATATTTTTATGCTTACCATTTTATCTGTATAATTTTTCCATGAAATACTCAATCTTCACACATTTTTATATATTTCTTCAATTTTATCAGAGATATTTTACATGTAAATCTTCAATTTTATCAGAAAATGTTTACAATTCTACTTTCAATCAATTTAGGAATATTTTTATGCCTACCATCTTATCTGTATAATTTTTCATGAAATAGTCAGTTTTAACATGTTTTTCTATATATTTTTTGAGTTTTATCAGAAATATTTTCCTTGTAGATTTTCAATTTTATCAGAAAATGTTTATAATTCCACTTTCAATCAACTTAGGAATATTTTTATGCCTACCATTTTATCTGTATAATTTTTCCATGAAATAGTCAATCTTAACGTGTTTTTCTATATATTTCTTCAATTTTATCAGAGATATTTTCCATGTATATTTACACAATGGAATACTACTCAGCAATTAAAAACAATGAATTCTGTAAATTAAAAAAAAAAATAAAATAAATAAATAAAAAAAAACAATGAATTCATAAAATTCTTAGGTAAATGGGGAACAGGGGGAGGGAAGAAGGCTTATGGGACTTTCGGGGAGGGGAGAACCAGGAAAGGGGAAATCATTTGGAATGTAAATAAAGAATATAGAAAATAAAAATAAAAAAAAGAAATGTAAAAAAATTAGAATAGAGAGAAGTATATACAATGGCAAGCTTCCTCATTTTTCTGGAAATAAATGTGAAGGTAACAAATGTTTGTTTAGTGTTGAGAATGAAACTTAGGGTCTAGAATATGATAAGCAAAAACTCTATCACTGAATTACATTCTTAGCCAAGGCTAATAAGCCTACTTCATTTTTTTAAACTAAAATCCTAAGAAATAATAATGGGAACAGGTTTACACATGTGTCGGAAAAATAAAGTACATTTTGGGTAAGGAAAATGTTACAGTTTGAGAATGTACTTTTGGGAAGAAAACTAATCATCTTGTTGTCTTGAAGGTTATTTGAAGATTATTTCAAAATGAGGAGTAAAGAGCACAAAAAATATAAGGATCTAAATGGAGTTGAGGAGGGAATGAGAAAGTGAGACAGGAACAAGAGGGGACAGAGATAGAGACTCAAGTTTCCTAAAGTTGGATTGATTTTATGAAACTTTATGCGTTAATATCAAAGTCATATAAATGCAAAAGTAGATTTTGGTCATTTTTCTGTTCTGTCCTTTAAAACTGTGTCTGTTCTCAAAAAAATAATTTTAAAAGGGTTTCCTTACTTCTTATTTATTTTTTAAATTTTATTATAAAAATTTACAAATATATATCTCACTAAAATTATACAGAGCTACAATCTATACATCTCAATAAACTCCTATGTAGTTAGAATTTCTATTCTGAGTTTCTTCTTAAATTTTTCTACTTTGTTCTTTAAAAGAACAAAAATGTTATTTTTTTTGTTGTTGTCTCATGTTGATTTTCTCAACATCTTTGATTGCTTAAGAAATTTAAATTATCCCTGCTTATAAGAGGCAAGTCTTTTCATCTACATAACTTTGTAGATTTGTTTTGTAATTTTCAGTTGTCATTTGAGTTAGATGGATGACTAAATATTGCTTCAGTAACATGGACCCTATTCAGTCAAGTGTTCTAAATCTCAAAGTGTAGTCAGTTCATCTTGAGAGACTTGGCTTCACGCACCTACCAAGGACTTTTACCAACCTTCTTTCCTTTTTTTTTTTTTTTTTTTTTTTGGTTTTTCGAGACAGGGTTTCTCTGTGTAGCCCTGGCTGTCCTGGAACTCACTCTGTAGACCAGGCTGGCCTCGAACTCAGAAATCCACCTGCCTCTGCCTCCCAAGTGCTGGGATTAAAGGCGTGCGCCACCGCCGCCCAGCACCAACCTTCTTTCCTGAAGATCAAAGTTGGCCATTTTCTTTTAATAGCAGGTGTTTCAAATGTAGTGGATAGCTTTGAATATATGCTGATGTTATTTAGTTGAACGAGATGGTTATGAAGGAGATGGTTACGAAGAAAATATTTTCATAGGGAAAAATATCTGTGCTACCAAAATAATGTAATCATCATGACCAAACATGACCAGTATGTTCAGCTTGCTAAGCCCAAATTATTCTAGTAAGCATACCAAGAAACACACTATGTGCCTCTACTAGGTGCTCTCTACATAATTAACAATACATATGAAATTGCCTTCTGTTACATTAAACACCATTTATTATAAATAATACAGCAACAAACCTATTTAAAACCTATTTCCTTAAAATATATACAACAAGACACTTTTCCAAACTCTATTATCATTTCCAAAACTCTTGATGCATTTTGTCAATTTGCTTCCAGGAAATGTATAACAATAAATTCTTAGCACTGTAGGTGATGGTGCCAGCTTTAGAAAGCATTCATCAACACGGAAAATAATTAAAACAAAAAAGTTTACTGAGCCAGTTAGGTGGATACAGAGTTGTCTTACTGGTGTAGTTACTTTCTGTTGAGGGATTTTTGAGTGATTTTAAAATTGTAATTATTAGTCACCATATTTTTTCTTCTGTACATTGATTGTGCTCTTAATTTATTCTGAGCATATTTATCTCTTTCTTGTTGAGTCATAGAGTACTCTCATTTCTTATTCCAGGAGAAATTACTCAGTGACTAGCTTCAGTGTAATCATTCCCATCTTTTGAAAGGAGTAAGAGGATCCTCTAGCCCAGCCTTCCTAATGCCACAACCCTTTAATATTGCTCCTCATGGTGTGCTAACCCCCAAACATAAAATTATTTCATTGCTACTTCATGACTGTAATTTTCCTACTGTTATTAATTGTAATATAAATATCTAATATGCATGCAAAATAGCTGATATGCCACCCCCCAAAGGGTTGTGACCTACAGGTTGAAAACAGGTTTGGTCTAAAATTCCAACCTACTTGCATGTGAAGACTACTACCCACTCTAAAAGCACTTATCAAAACCAGTTCACTTCCAACCCCAGCCAAACTAGGGTTTTTCAAAACACTGAATGGATTTTTTTTTTGTCTCTATCCTCTAACAGAGATAGATCTACCAAAGGCAGCCAGCCAACCAATTGCAGACAGAGACACCATGGCAATCATCAACCAATCCATCTAATAGTCTAACTTAGAGTTAATTTCCAACAAAAACTTTAATTATGCATTTAAATGCATCATTACTTAGTATATACACAAATATATAAATATATTTTCATGCTAATATAAATATACACAATAGATTACATCTTTATGATGATCTTACAGGTCAGTATCAATAAACACTAACTACTAATGTAACACTTTTGGAATGATGTTATTCTTCATGATTTATGAATTATAAGAAGTATAGGCTGGTAACAGATAATGTAGCTTGAGTGGTTATAAAGTTCATGTTGTGTCATAGTATAGATGGGAAAACAAGGATAGGAATGAGGAAAGCAAGAAGAAAATGGAAATACATTGCAAAATCTTTTCTAAGTCTACCTTATGTTATCTTTAAATTACTATACACCACCTCCCTCTTGGAATCAAGAGGGCTTCTGGAAGGTATTTCTTCCACCTACATAGACTAATATATCCATTTTTCCTTTCCTAGAGTTCTGAAAGCCTACCTGGAAATATCGTCTAAGAAACATCTGTTGAATTTCAATATGTCCATGTCCAAAAGAGAATAAAAAGAAGAAACGATACCTGGTGATTTTTGCTAAGTCCTTTATGAGTCCAGTAGCAACTTAGGTTTCACTGCTAATGAAACAGAGATAACATTTGATCACATACACGAGTCAGGTAGTAAGCAACATAGCTTCCTGTTTTAAACAGGCTAGCTTCTCAGGTTTTGCAAGTTTTCAGAGAGATACCAACTTGTTACAGCTCTTCCGTTTTCTTATTTACTGCACATACTCAGTTCTCGGTTGAGTTATCTATGGATGGACACTGCTGACACTCAGCAACTCTCTTGCAGGCTCCTCACCCATTTGGCACTGCTCATTTTTTATGTGAGGAATGGGTAACAACTTTCCAATAATCACTGACTCATGGGCAGACTGTGGAAGAACAACGTGGGAATTTCCTCTTAAGGAAAGAATGAGACAGCAAATTTGCAGGGAGCAACTGAAGATTATGAGGACAAGCACATCAGTAAAGGTTTTGACAATTCACAAAGACATGAGATTGCATTTCCGCTGTGGATCTATAGCTGCTTGATCTCAGGGCAATCACTGAGACAGCCTTGCTGGACACCTAGTTTTCTCCTCTATAATTGTAACATATTTATTTCCTAAAGCTGTCATGAAGTCAATTAAGATAATCCTTGAAAGTTTCTATGTAAAGTGCAGATCTCAACCAATGCAAAGTGCAGGTTGAATTCCTTTGTGACATAGCGTCCCAAGGCTAGGAACATATCTTGCCTATGTGCTGATATCCCTATGGACCTAGTGTGATAATGGACACTAGACCCATTCACCTAATGTTGATGGGAATAGTGACTAATATATGGTATAATCTCTAATACACTAACTGGACAGGTCAATGAATTTATCAGGTTCTTATTAGACATTCAGAAGGGAAGGGAAAAAAACAAATAGAGAGGAAGAAAGAGGGTAGAAATAAGAAAAGAACTTAATTCTTACCATAAGAGATCTATTGAGTTGTTGGATGTTTTAGACTTGTCTTATCCCTGTGATAAAATACCTGACAGGAACTTTTTAAAAGATGAAGAATTTCTTCTATCTCACAGTGGAAAAGGCACTCCATTATAGCAGAATTCACATTTCCAATCAAGAAATAGAGCTTGAGGTGGAGCTAGAGGAACATATGATCTTCCAGATCTACCCCCAAGGAGCCCCCTGGTGCCACCTAGTCCCAAAGGGTTCCACAGCTTCCCAAAACAACACCATCAGCTAAAGACCAAGTGGTCAAAGAAATGAGCCTGTGAGGGATTCAGATTCAAACCATGACTTGGGGATCAACATCTAATAAAATGCCAAGAGGACACAAGTAGTATTAATAATAGCTAGCCAGATACTTAACTATTTGTGATAGCTTCTTTTCTAACATAAACTTGCCAAAAATTAGAATTACTGAGTAGGCAGCTTTAGTTGAAAAAAGTGTTCTGACTTCCTTAATTGATGTGGGAAGAAGACTAACCCCAAGCATGGGCTGAAACCTCTTGGTAGCAACTCAATTATTTTAAAAGAACATGGCAGAAGGAAGATTATCTGCCTTTGCTTTCTTGGACCTTCCTTTTTCTGCTGAAGTAATTCAGCCTGTTGCTACAGCTGATATCAGGACCAGTTTTCCCAGGCTTCCATAACACTGACTAAGGGCCAATGGTTCTCCAGGAAAGTTCCAGCTTTTCAGTGTCAGATTCAGACCTGCGGATTGAGGAGCTAACAGGTTGATGGCATCTCCAGCATTCAGAAAAACACTTGAACTACTCTAATTGGTGTTGATTCCGTTATTTATATCAGAATCAACATTTCAAGGCTTCCATTGTTGACTAAGGACCAGTGGCTCTCCCAGGGCCTGCTTAAAGCCAGATGGACTAAGAAACTACAATGCTCAAAGCACTCTCAGTTGTGAGACAACTGTTATGATTCTAATGTAAGCTTATTTAACCCTAAGGGTCTGCTCTAGAGAACCCTGACTAATAATACACTGTTTTAATCTGTAGTGTATTTGATATTTTAGGGGATTGGTCTGGTGATGCTGTGTATTTAAATGCTAAATACTGACCCCCAAGATCTGGTTGCCCTTGACAAAGAGATCCTCATGTACGCCAAATGATGCTACCTAAACCTTCCCCCCAAGTTATCCCTGATTGGTAAATAAAGATGTCTATAGCCTGAGCTGAGCAAAAGAGAGAGAATAGAGCAAAGTTTCCCAGGGCTTGGGAATCTCAGGCAGGGACCATGAAGAGAGGCAAGGAGAAGGAAGAAGGAGTCACCATGGGGTCGCATGAACCATGCATATGTGGCCATAAGGGCTGATCTGATGAAGCAGGAGCAGTGTAAATGAAACAGATACAAGTATTTATGGGGATTTTGGCAGAAGAAGCAGACAAAATAGATTAAAGGGCTGATACCTACCCAGTTGTAGTGTTATAAGGCTTGTTATAAATCTAAAAGGTCTGTATCTTTTGTTTGGGAAGCAAATGGTCTGAAGTGGGGGTAGAAACCCATAATATATATTTGAAGGCTTCAAGGGGGTATAGCAACAAGGGAGTATACATTTTGGTGCCAAATGTCAAAGGAATTATAATTTAGTATATAGCTGGTATAAAAGACAAACAAAGGAGGTATGTTTTTACAAACTGTAATCCTAAATTAGGCAGATTTTGGAGCTATTCTAATTTAACATCCTAGCCACATATCCATAGTTACTTGCTGTTTCTCCTGGCCACATGCTCAGGGTCTATTTCCTCTCATGAACACTTCCTCCTCTCTCTGTCTCCTCTCTTCTCTTTTCCTCTCTACCTATGACATGGCCCAGCTGGGTAACTAAAAACCTGCCTACTTCTATCTACTGCCCAATCATAGGCTTTAGCCTTTATTAACCAATCAGGGATAACTTGGGGAGCAAGGTTTACACAGCATCATTTGGTATGGGTGAGGCTCTCCAAATCAGGGGCAACCAGATCTTAGAAGCAAGTATTTAGCAACCAAAGACATAACAGCACCAGACCAAAGCCCTGTTCACACTGGCTAAACAGCTATTTCCTCTGTGACAATGTCAATGTAAAACACAATTTTAATCTCAAAGGGACTTGGATATAATTTATTCTGCAGGCAAATATGAGAGATCATGGCCTGGGGTCATGGATTCAGGTCATCATAAATAACATATTCCAGCGAGTAACTGATTTAATGAGATTTTTATAGTTACAGAACAAACTTAAGTCATAAATAGAAGCACTTTTGAAATATATTGGTGAGAGTGTCATATAGGCAGGTTTCAGCAAAGTGTGGAAATCTCTGCTATAGGTCTTGGGCTCTATCTGATGACATTCTTAGATTATAGGTTTGTGGTAGCTAGTGATCTGTTAATAAAGTCTAAGAATGATAATTCAGACACAGAGATTGGCAATTAACTATTATTAAAAGGTCTAAAGATAGATCAAGGTGATTTGGGTCTGGATCTAGAGCATTCTAAGTCTCCACAATTATCCAATTCTAACCAATCAATCTTATAGAGAGTTTTTAACATGGATGTGGCTTTTTTTCTGGGAACTTCAGTTTATAACAGTAAAAGTTTATAATTTACCAATGGATGACTGGACTCAGAATACATCATGTGTGTGTTTATGTGCATTTGAGTGTGCATATGAAGGCTAGATACTGATGTTGTATGTCTTTTTCAATTGCTCTCTGCCTCACTTTTTTCTAACAGGGATTTTTACTGAACCAGGCTTGGCTAGACTAAGGGATCTGCCTCCCCGGTGCTGAGATGGCAGGTATTATGCCACCAAATTCAGATCCTGACCATTACATGACAAGCACTTTGCCAGATGAGCCATCTCCTCAGCTTCTCAGTCTCTCTTCTTTATCACTCAAAACATGGTATGAGCTTTGAGCTATGAAATTTCTGTATGCCTCAGGTCTCTTTGTTAAAATGACACATGTGTACTTTATAGTCACAATTCATATTTCTCATTATTCATGAGAAATAAATGACTTGGGTCTATGTGCCAACCTGTGTGTACCAAGTGATTCAAGCCATATGCTTAAATTCTAGTGTTCTAAATGAATGTGTGGAACATCAAATGGAAGTTCTGAGGAGTTCAGAAAACATGTCCATGTGGGCCACTGGGATTGGAAAGTTTTCACAACAAAGCAAGAGTCTCATACATAAAACTTCATGGGATAGAGAGAAGGAAATTTTCCAGGAAAGTGTAAATAGACCCTCCACAGCCAGGAACTAAGGTTTGTCTTTGTATATCATAGACATGCAAATGGCACTAGGGAACAAATACACATGGGTCAGGATAATGGGACTCAAAAGTCAGTGAAAGTAAAGTGCTTTCCTCACAAATACAAGGTCCTGTACTTAATAACCTGAACCTACATATAATGCTGCACATAGTAGATTATACTTATAATCCCAGTGCTGGAGAAGTAGAGAGAGGAGGATCCCTGGGGCTTATTGAGTCAGCCAGCCTAGCCTAATTGGCAAACTTAAGACCAAGTAGAGATCTGGTATCAAAGAAAGTGGGCACTGTTACTGGTGATGATACTCAAGGTTGTCTTCCAGCCTCCACATGCATGCACATATATACTGTAAAAAAAATGAATAAACATAATGGGACTCAAACAATGTCTAAAAATGTCAAAATAAAACCTATTGTGTACAATTAATATATGTGTGTGTGTGTGTGTGTGTGTCTTATTTATTGCTCTATTGCTGTGAAGACACACCATGACCAAGGCAGCCTATAAAAGAAAACATTTGATTGGGGCTTGCTAATCCTTCTCAAGTAGTGCCACTTCCTGATGACTAAGCATTCAAATATATGAGACTATGGAAGCTGTTATTCAAAGTGCTCCTGGCTTCCCCTCCGTAGTCTCTCCTTCCCTCCACCCCACTCCTTCTTTCTTTCTGTTCTTCCTTTCCTTCCTTCTATCCTTCTTTGGCATTTTTTATGATTTCTTTTAAGCTGGATATCATTATGTAGGCTAGGCTATCCTTGAACTACAGAACTTCTTGCCTCAGCTACTCTACTACTGAAATAATAAGCATGTATGACAGCAACCAGCATATGTATCCCTTTCAGCTTAGAAAGAGTAGAGTCTAGTTGCATTGAATGACCAGGAATGAATAAGTAATATACATTTTGCTAACAATAGAGATCACAGCATCCTCAGGGATGAGAGGACTGGGTAAACTAACTCATGAGGATGCTTGGCTGTTATGAAGTAACTCGTGGTGTTAATCAGGATTAGGGGTTGTAGAGTATGGCCAGCCTAGCTTTCAGTACTTCTACCACCTGGTCTTCTGGGAGTTGACATGATCTAAAGACAGTAATGCTTGCCTCTGCTTTTGTCTTTGTCATTGCCTAGATGTTTAGCAAGTTAAGAAATGGAGAAGAGAGTGAAAAAAGGAGTCTTGTATATCAACCTACAGGCACAAATATATACACATATCACATATAAAAACCAACTTAATTTTAAAAATAAAAATAATCAATAGCATCAGCAGTGACCCAGAAATGAAGTCAAATGTGCGCTCCACGTGTTAACAAGGAAAACTCAGATAATACCAGTTGCTAAACACAGTAAAGGAAATGGTTGACTATCAGTTGAAAGAGTAAGTCTCTGAGAAACAAGCTTCTTGATGTAATGTGTCAAGCAGGAGTCAGATGTAATTCTGAGTGATAGGTCATAGCCCTGGGAGACTTTGCATCAGTTTGATAGACGACAAGGAGCCTTTGTACCTTTGAGAATGTAGCTTCTCCAATGAATAAGCCAAGGATCCATACCCATGTTTACTCTTTTAAGATCAAAGCATCACTGTCATAGCTAGCATCAAATTAAATATTTGTGTCCTCCATCCAAGAACCTTAATATTGTCTAAGATGGTCTTTCTACAAGTATATGGCAAGGACTCATGAAATTTAGAGGAGATTCTGTAATTGTATTACTATTGAGGGAGCTAACCTTGTAGTGATAAACCTGTTAAAACTTGGGGGCAATACATTCATCTCAAATAATTCCCAACACCCCTCAAGGCCAAGCTCTCTAAGAACTTCTGGGAAGTGGGGCTTTGATGACCAGTTGCCTAGTTCACATAGATTATATGCAGTGCTCTGGACCTGTTACTTCACATCTTTAGAAATCCTCCTACAAGTTCTTGGGTTAGTATCAATGATCCTGCTCGATCTGTCCTGTAGATAAGGAAAAATATTCAGAGACTTCCTAACAGACACACAGAGAGAACAGTTGGCTCCTTTCTCTGCAGTTTTACTATAGCCAAGCGTCTGCCACCCTTCAACTACAGATGGCAACAAACAGAAAGGGAAGGAGAACCCAAAGTTCCTTTCTGAAACTGAGAGTAGTTTGTATTCTCTAAGCTCTTTCTAAACTGTGAAAAATATTTGGGATATCTAATCTAGAGTTGTGTGCTTAGGGCTCTTAGCTCTCAGGGAATACTAGGGCAAATGGGAAAGCCTGAACAAAGTCTTTATGCTCTCCAACCTTCCAATTCTCTGTGTCACTTTACACTAAAGCAGAAACATCTCTGGGGGAAAGAAATCCCATATCACAATACCACAAAAGACACATTAGGTTTACAGGCGAATGGAAGAAAAAGTAAACAAAGGCTGTTTACTATGGGTGTGGTGGAATATACCTGTAATCCCAGCACTTAAGATGGGTTTGAGGCTATTCTAGGCTACATAGAGACCCTGTCTGTAAACAACCTTCCGAACTATGAAAAAGGAAAAACTCTCTTGCAGGAGAATGCAGTTCAAGCTGTGGCTTTGAGCACATGGAAGGAAGTAACTTCTAGCAGCAGGGAGAGAAACAGAGCAGAGAGAAGTACAGGCTTCCCTTGCTTATGTCCATTTCCTTTCACACAGATGGAGAGTCTGGTGGCTACTTGAGACAGAAATGGTAGGCTCAGATCGAGACTTCTACTTACTATCATTTTTCCAAGAAAATCAATGGACATTTTATGCATATCCTCCTATGCTTCCCCCAAAGTGACTGAATATATTTCTGTGCAAAACACTCTAGACTCTGTGAAGCCCAAACATCAACAGCTGCAAGTCTTAAAAAAACAAACAAACAAAAAAAGCCCACTTTCCCACCGTAGGTCACTGTGCAAGAAAGACAGAGAATGTGGAAGTTAAACTAGTGTTTGGAGAAGTTGTGAGCTGCTTATGCTTTGATGACAGACTCATGTCTGTGCCTACCCATAGCTGAGCACGGAGGGAATACTCAGTAGTATTGTTTGGACGGAAACTTTTCACCAAAATACTCACATAGTAAAAACTGAGTCCACAATACGATGTAGAGACGCAGGGCTTTGTGAGAAGATGGGAAAGTGATTAGATCATGGGGCACTGGCATAGCTAATGGATTAATCTACTAGTAGATTCACAATAGAAGGATCACATAGGGTGAGGAGTTCACAGAGTTAAATCCATTTGAAGTGATTGAGCATTGCAAATAGTGAATGAGATTTTAAATATGGTAAAATAGCTATACTGAAAGACAAAAGAAAGGAGCTAATGTGAAAGTTGATGGAAAAGGGGTGTTAATGGATTCAAGCTAAGGAACTACACAGCGACCAGGATAGATGAGAGCCTGAAGGAAGGACAGTTTAGGAACTGTGTTGCCATCCTGCCAGAGATGCTACTGAGAGATTTTCCTGCCCCTTCTTGGTTAAGTCTCCCAGTGAGCCTGTGAGGTACGTGCATTTGTTTTTTACAACTTATCAGAAGAGGAACTGAAGCAAACTGTTAAGTAACAAGGCAACAATTACACACTAAGAAAGGCCTAGGCTTGACTTGGGACAGTTCTTTCTATCAGATACCAGTCCTTAGCTTCTAACCACCACATCTGCTGCCTTCATGCATCTCTGAGCATGTGTCAGGTGAAGGGATGAAAGTGGAAGTGGCATGTGGCCGTGTATGATAGTGCTTCTAAGGGCTCCCAAATTTCCAATGTCCCAGACCAAGCCCCCGGCAATTATTTTTTAAGTCGGAACATCTCTGCTTTAATTCTACATATACCTTTTATTAATGAAGAAAATTTGCATGTGGTGACTTCATTATAACAAAGAATAAGTCCTTTTTTCAAAGCAAAGAACGTGAACACTGACAATTCTCTGCAGTATTCTCTAATCCCTCTATCCATTTGAAGATGCACTGGTCTCTGGATTACTCGGATCCTAAAAAAACATGGAACTTACTATGAGTTGTGGATGGCCCTGGAAATGCCTGTATTTTGATATTAATGCCACTTTCCCAGGAGGGGCTGTCTGGAATGAGGAATGAGTCACTTACTCAGGTGACTGCTTGTGAACCTTCCCCAATGAATAAAGGGACCAGTCACTGTAGGCAGGACTTCCCGGTTGAACAGAGGAAGAGAAGCAGGGGAGAGTTAGGGCCTTGTGGGACAGGAATAGCGAGAAAGCAAGATGTAGTTACTAGTGTCTCCCGGCTTATATGGCAAATCTACCAGGATTTGCCACCAGAGGATTTAGATTTAATATGGCTTACAAGATTAGGATTCTAGTTGTTGCACCCAGCGACTGAGTTACCAATGTTTCTGAACTAAGTTTGTGTGGTGTTTTCCTTCACACAGCAGTTCTACTGGGTTCAAAGAGAAAGGTACAACAGCAAAACATGGGTTTGCCTGATGTGCACCACAAAGGCTGTGGGGGGCTTTGAAACATGGGACTGGTGTGGTAGCGACCCACCAGTGGGAACTTCAAGAGCTGGGTCGAGAGATTTTAGAGCTCTGAGTCAGAGAGTCTCCACGAGATAAAAACTGGCCAGCGAGACCATTGGGACTGAGAGTAGCTGGGTGTAACACAGAAACTTGCTGTTCTTTTTAATATTTCCCAAAACTATATTATTTTTTAAAAACAAGTTATTAAAATATAATGAATGTACATTAAGCCTTTAATTTCTACAGTTTAAAAAAAATCTTGACAGTTTCTCATAGTTTGAGTTTCTATTGCTCTAATAAAACCCCATGACTTGGAGAGAAAATGGGTTTATTTTTTCTTACAACTTCTAGGCCATCACCCAGGGAAATCAGGATGGAAATTCAAGGCAGGAACTAATCAAAGACCATGGAGGAGTACTACTTACTACTAGTTTACTCCTCATCACATGCTCACAGACTCGCTCTGTGTAGCCCTGGCTGTCCTGAAATTCACTATGCAGACCAGGCTGGCCTTAAACTCACCGAGATCTACCTGCCTCTGCCTTCTGAGTGCTAAGATTAAATAAGGTATGTGCTACCATGCCAAGCTCAGCTTGCTTTCTTATAATATCTAAGACAATCTAGCCAGTGATGGCACTGCCCACTGTGGGTACCTACCCACACTAAGCATCAATCAAGGAAATATTCCACAGGCTTTCACACAGGTCAAACTGATAGGGGCATTTCTTCAACTGGGGCTCCCTTCCCCCCAAACGACCCTAGTTTGTATCAAGTTGACATAAAAATTAGCTAGCACATAATTGTTTACATAATTGCAACAATTCCTGCTAAAAACAAAGAATATTTCCATCACCCTAGGACATTCACTATATTTCTTCATATTCTATTCTCTTTTCTACCTCAAACTCCCAATAACCACCACTTCCAGTCCTGAAAATAAGTTTCCTTAACATATAGTGAATGCTTCTTGTAAAGGTAACTTTTATTCTCCTGATGTAATTGTCATCTCTGAGGTTTACTTCACGAGTCTGCTAACCTAGGCCTAGTCTGGAAACTTCTAGCCTCTATTCAATCTTATCTAGGCCTAGAATGTTTTCACCCTCTGAGATTTACTGCTGAATAAGCTTATACCTTCCTAGGACTTTCTGAGCTCTGGCTAGCTGGTTCAACTCAACTTTTCTGTGTCAAACTTTTCGCCAATGCTGACTGATTCAATCTAGTTTCTCTTAGTATCTTACTGAATTCCTCCACTTGGCCTCAAACTAATTCTGGAAATATGTTCTAATCTTCTGGATCCTCATTCTCAGGCTCATTCTGTCTTCACGTGTGTCTACCTTGTTCTCTCTTCAATCTGTTTCTGTAAAATACTCTCCCAGTAAAATTTCCTCCTTCTTCCTCTCTACTGCACTGCTCTCCACCAACTCTACTGTATTCCTATATTGTACTCTCTTCTTCCTGTACTGTCTGTCTTTCTTTTGAGTAGCTTCTCTTTCCTCATAAGAGATGGGCATATATGACTGTCAAATCTTTCTCTGATTCATCACTTTGCCACTCAATTAGACATTACTTTCAAACATAGGTGCTTTATCCTACAAACTAACTTTACCTTCATTGTTTTGGATTAAAGGTTAGGGCATGTCTGTATTCCATCCAGAGGGACTAAAGGTATGTGCTAAGGCATGAGTCACACCACAATTAGGAACAGGTTCAAATATCCTGTAACAGCTATTTGTTTCAAGTTTTATGACAGCCTCCCTCTCCAGGTTTCTAATTTCTATGTTAGTTAAGAAAATTCTAGGTACCATAGCAAATAAATTCCAAAATATAAAATGGCTTGAATGCAGAATAGTTATTGCTCATGTAGCACTAATGAGGGTTTCTAATTAATCTCTAAGTATTAATTCAAAGATCAAAGCATCTTTCGTGTTGCAATTCTGGTATCACAAAAGTCAACAGGCAAAATCACATTTTATATAGCTACCCTTAGGAAAAAGGAATGCAGAAAATAATGTTAATGATGTGTAAAAATCTCAAAAAAACTAATAAAATATATTTTTAAAAAATGTTTGTGGAATGGTTTTATAGGCCACTCTAGAAATTACTCATTCATTTTTGTCTGTTTCATTGCCTCATTCAGTGAAACAGATATATTCAAGGTTAGATGAGCTAGAAATGTAGCCACCTATGTGCCCAGGCACCATATGTAATACCAATATCACCATCATTGATAATGCAACATCATAACAATAAAACAGCCAACCATAGGTAAGGATAATTATCCTCAGTGCAGGTGGCACACCCCTGTTATCTTGGCACCCAGTAGGCAAACACTGGATTGTGAGATTTGCCGGCTTGAGCTACAGCCAGACTTTGTCATAAAATGGCAATAATAAAAGCAAACATAAGCAATAGTGTCTGGGTTTGGTGCCTGCATATGGGATGGATACCCAGGTGGGGCAGTCTCTGGGTGGCCTGTCCTTCAGTCTCTGCTCCACTCTTTGTCCCTGTATTTCCTTTAGACAGGAGCAATTCTGCCTTAAAATTTTTGAGATGGGTAGGTGGCCCCATCCCTCAACCAGGGACCATGTCTAACCTCTGAACATGGTCTCTACAGGTTCTCTCTCCCTTTTGTTGGATATTTCAGCTAATGTCATCCCTGTTGGATCCTTGCAGCCTCTTGCTGTCCAGGCATCTGGGACTTTCTGGTAGCTACCCCAAGTTCTCCATCCCCCATTACTGCACACCTCTGTTCAATTTCCTGACCCTCTGTACCTCTCCTGTCTCCTCCCTCACCTGATCCTGCCGCCTTTTTCCCCTCCCTCTCCTCTCTTCCTCCCAAGTCCCTCCCATCCTCTACCTCCCATGATTATTCTGTTCCCCCTTCTAAGTAGGACTGAAGCGTCCATACTTTGGTCTTCCTTCTTCTTAAGCTTCATATGGTCTGTGTATTGTAGGTATTCCAAGATTTTTTTCCTAATATCCACTTATCAGTGAGAACATACCATGTGTGTTCCTTTTTGACTGGGTTACCTTACTTAGGATGATATTTTCTAGTTCCATCCATTTGCCTGTGAATTTCATGAAGTCATTGTTTTTAATAGCTGAGTAGTACTCCACTGTGTAAATGCACCACATTTTCTGTATCCATTCCTCTGATGAGGGACATCTGGGTTGTTTCTAGCTTCTGACTATTAAGGGACCCATGGCTCCAGCTACATATGTAGCAGAGGATGGCCTTATCTGCCATCAGTGGGGGGAAGGCCCTTGGTCCTGTGAAGGCTAGATGCCCCAGCATAGGGGAATGCTAGGGTGGTAAAGCAGAAGTGGGTGGGTGGGTAGGGAGAGCCCCCATTGAAGCAGGGGAGGGATATGGGATATGAGGTTTGTGGAGGAGAAATCAGAAAGGGGATAATGTGTGAAATGTAAATAAATAAAATAACCAATAAAAATTAAAATCAAACAAACATAAAAGAAGAAATACTGTCTGTTCAACTGTTGTGTGCAAATTTTTTTATCATACAATATCACATGTATCCTTCAAACTCTGACTTTCTTGCTGACAGATTAGAACTGAAGCAGTATGGAATCATAAGACCATACCCTGCCAAGTATATGTAGCTTTCAAGTGGGCAAGAATAGATCTCCGCCTTGGTCTTTGCTCAGTCCTTATTCTGTGATGATAACATCAAACAACAATCAATTGCAGCAGTTCTTCCTCTGTGAGAGATACAAAACATCCACAGCAGAGTTCAAAGGTCACCAGAATATCAAGATAATGTCATGTTGTTCAAGAACTCTAGAAAGACAAGAAAAAATACTCACCAAGACTTAGTCCTTAGGGCAGATTGCCAAGCAGACATCTGCATCACAGATAAAGAGTGGGGTTATTTCAGGTGTCACAAATAAAATCTTTTTTGAAATAGTAAGTGAAAATACAAATTTGAAAGTCAAGGGGAAAATCTATATGAAAGAAAAGGAATAAAGAATGTGGGGTTGGTATGAATGATATGAGACCCAGGGAGGGAGAAAGTACCAGTGATACTTGAAAGGCTATGGGGACTGTAAGAAGAAATAGACTCAGAACTGGGCAGGAAGAAAGACATTTAGTTAACCATGACAGAAATGTTAGCAAGAGATTTTTAGTAAGTTCTGTGCATGTCACTTCCCTATTATTTAGAGTTTAGTCGTGAAATTCTTCCCTGGATATGTTAAGCAGGAAATGGTCTCTCTATATAACTCAAGTTATATATGACTTCACAGTCAGTAGGGTTTTTTCAGAGTATTCACCAAAATAAACTACACCCAAGTTAAAATTAAATCATATAGAATGCATTCTCATGAAAAATGGAGTCAAGTAAAATTTAATAACAGAAAGATAATAAATGTGCTGTGCATGGGTTTGTCTTTTCTGCTATATGTATGACTTGTGCTTTATCTTTGCTCGTTTTTCTCCATTTGTTTGGTCCTAGTCCTATGTGTTTGCTTTTGTTTTATCGTTTTTTATTAATATTCTTTAGATGCCCATTTGTTTTCTAACTAAAGACATAAAGAGGTGAATTTGGATAGGAGAGGAAATGGGGACAGTCTCAGAGGCACTGGTGGAGAGAAACCATACTCAGAATATGTGGCATGAAAAAAATCTATTTTCAACGAAAAACAATGGAAAAATGTTCTGGAAATTTCAAAATCATTTTTCCAAGTAATCTAAGGGTTAAAAAGGAAAGACTGGTACACATCTTTAATCCTAGCACTCCAGAGGCAGATGCAAATGAATCTCTGAGTTTGAAGCCAGGCTAGTCTGCAGAGTGAGTTCCAGGATAGAAAGGGCTACACAGAACCCTGTCTTGAAAAAACCAACCAAACAAACAAACAAAAAAGGGAAACATCAAAGGAAATAAAAATACATAAAACACAGTCATACATACAGGAAAATACACTTGTATACATACAATAAAATAATCTTAAATACACAGGATTCAATTAACATAAAATTAACAGTTTTGAAGATATATTACATGTAGCTAAAACACAGGGAAGTATGCAAAAGTATTTAATGCTTATTTTAAAAGAACAGCTTAGGCCAAAGACTAAGAAAAGCAAACAAAATCAACCCAAAGTCAATAGAAAGAGCAAAAAATATGAAAATAAAAGTAAACTTTTAAAATTATCCATTGACTCTAATTTGTGTCACCTATGTACTGCCTAACAATGGAAGGTGGTCACCTACCAAACCCATAATATTAAAGAAAACTGGCTGTCCCACCCACAAAAGCCACCTACTGTGCATAGCTCTTCAGTTAGGTGTGGGGACTCTCTCCATGATATAATGTTGATTGGCTTAATCTTGTACAGGTTATTTGCAAATAACCATGACTGATATGAGTCCATGAATGCAGTAGTCCTGATATGTTTAGAAGACACAGTTGTGCTCCAGCTCTCTCCAACTTCTAACTCTTACAGTCTTTCCACTTCCCTTCAGTGGTTCCTTCGACTTGTGGAGGGAGTGTGATCTACATGTCCCATTTGTGGCTGAGCACTTCACTGACAGTTATTTCCTCACCTTTGACCAGTTCTGAGTTTCCATGTTAACCACCATCCACTATACAAAAACATATTTTTCTGATGAGGTTTAAGATATCTACTAATCTATGGATAAATATGTGCAAATTTACAGGGCAGTTTGACACCATATCTTTTAGCTGAATAATAGCAATAGGTTTACCTCTGGGGCCTGTGTGGTCTCCAGCCTTGGGATTTGGACCAGATTTGTAGTACCATTAATGTGTCCTTTCTGTGGAGCAGCTCTTAAACCAATCAAGTTATTCCCATAGTATGCATGCTACTCTTGGACCGATAGGCATATCTTGCCATGCTGGTCATCATTGTACTTCACAAAGTTCACAGCTGGGTAAGACAGCTACTGAGCTTTTTCCCCACTCAGCAGTAGTCATGATACCTTCTAGTAGTATGAAAGATATGCAGCAGGGAGGAAGTTTCATGATCAGTACCAGTTTGATTTCTCCATTCCTGTGACAAATATGTATGTATCTTCAGCAATAGGGTCTTATAATAAAGTTCTGATAAACAACAACGAGAAAAAGAAATCCAAAAAAGTGAAAAGAGAAGAAAAATTCAACCAACTGAAAAAAAAAGTGAATACAGGAAATCAGTGAAACTAATAGTTGGTTTTAAAATAATTTAAATAATAAATCTCTAGAATACTGAGAGTGATAGAGGGAAAGGGTTTAAGAGAGAGAGAGAAAGGGGGTAAAGAAGAAAGGAGGAGAAAGAGGAGGTGGAGGAATCTAAAATCACCAAGGTCATTGTGATTCTTGGTTGATGGAAATGGAGGGGGCACACTGTGGGCTATGCTATCACTGAGCAGGTGATCCCTGGTTGTATAAGAAATCAGGCTGAGTATGAACCACTAATTGAGCCAGTAAGCAGTGTTTCTCCATTATTTCTGCTTCAAACACTTGCCTTAGTTCCTGCTCTGACTTTCTTCGATGATAGATTGTTACCTGGAAGTGTAAGATAAAATAAACCTAAACCTTTTCCTTTCCTAAGTTGCTTTGGGTCATGGTTTTATCACAGCAGAATGAAAATTAGGACACAGTGTATTGATGTGTGTGTGTGTGTGGTTGTACTGTAGGTGGAAGGCACTTGTCAGTCAGAGGTAACTAAATATCAGGTATCTTCCTTGGTAGCTCCCTACTTACTTGTTGTTTGTTTTGTTGTTCTTTGCTTTTTGTTTTGTTTCATTTTTTGATACAGCATTTCTAAATGAACGTGGAGCTCACCAATTCAGCCAGGTTAACTGGCCAGTGAGCTCCAAGGACCTTTGTGTCTCAATCTCCCCAGCACTGGAATTACAGACACATGTTGCTGTGCCACCAAATTTTATGTGGGCGATGGGAATCTGGATTCAGGTATTTATGCTTGCTTGACAAATACATTGCCAAATGAACCATCTCCTCAGCCCTAAGATTTTTACATTAAAATGTAGCATTCCTACAATGTACTTCACTAAGCTTAAGATTTTCCATATGTCTATATACATATAATGACCAGTCAGAACATTGCCAGAAACTCAGAACATCCCTTAGTGCTTCTTCTCCATCAGTACACATAGAAGTCACTGCTATTTTTATCTCTATCACCATAGATTATGGTGTCTATGGTGATAATCTTTGACTAATATAAAGGAGCTCATAAAATGCATGGAATGTGCATGTAGTATTTTATTTTTCCTGCATGGCATTTCATCATATAAATATAGAACAACGTGCTTTATTATTAATGTTTATCCTTGCTCAGAGAGTGGAAAGATGGTCCAAGGCCTTACATGTGTTAGACCCGAGGAAGAAAACATTTCCACAATGATCTGATTAAGCAAACTTTATTTACACTGGCCAGATAACTGCCTCTCCCTAAATCAGTATTTTGGGAAGCATTCTTCACTGTGTTTTTAGGTCTCTTTTATGGGGAATGGTTAGGGTTAATAGAAAACAGCTATTGAGATAACTGGCTGTTAGCACCTGGACAGAAGTGCAGGGGACTTGGCTCAAGGCTGCCTGTGAGTTAGATACCATCAAGAATGCATCATGTGGAAGGGGAGTCATCACGGGTGTTCAGGAGTTTAGCAAGGCAGTGGGGTGGGCATACATCATGGGGTTACAAGTTCAGCACAGGTTGAAAAACATGGTTTGCATGATACAGTAGGTTTAGGAAACAGAAACTTATTCTTGTAAGATGTGGAAGTGTAATAGCAATGTATAAAATATGGCTCCTTAACAACAATGCGGTTCCTGTTTTGGTTTCACAGTTGAGAGTGCTTTTGCAGCTATGTATTTTCTGGATTCTCTTCCTCTTACTAAATCGTTATTCAATGATTAGGTCTTCTTAATTTTTTTTAACTATTCTTAATCATGATCCAGTGACCTCACGTCTAAATATTATATCCATATTGTTACCACCCTAGTAATACCTCACAATAAAGACTACATTTCAGCAAGTAGAACCATGGAAGAGGGGCACATTTGAATCATATCCAAGCCATAGCAATAGGGATGTGAGATTTCTAGTTCAAGACTTTATAAATAAAGTTATTAATATATTCTTGAGCCTATCTTGGGCTTATATGCATCTGTTTACCTTAAGTAGATTGCCTGATCATGGAACAGGCATGTATTTAGCTTTGCAATTTTCTAAGTAGTTCTATCAATTTATACATGTACCATCATTGCATAAGAGTACTTCACAAATTTATCAACACTTGATATTGTCTACTATAAGGGTTTGTTTTTGTGTGGTTTTATTATTAACTTTTTACATTAGCCTTTCTGTTGGGGATGCACTACCTTCTCAATGTAATTTTAATTTTGTATTTCTTGAATGACTAATGGTATTGAGTACTATTCACATACATGTTGCTTATTTGAATACACAATTTTATGTAGAATATAATCAAGACTTTTGCTTATTAAAAAATGTACAGTTATTTGAAGATTTCCTTAGTGTGTTGTAGAAGCTTTAATGTATTTTCTATATAAATCTTTTATCAGAAAAGATATCTCTGACCTATTTCTGGCCATAGACACACCAGTTCTTGGCATTCCTACTCTCATAAAGCCTGGTGCTGGTCGGTTGTTTAGCTATTTCCTCCAAATTGAAACACTCTTTCCTTGAGAGAAGTTCATAAAACTCAGAGTGTAAATAAAACTTACAATTTCAGGAAAGTCCCAAAAGCTAAAAGCTTCACAGGGCCTCCTCAGAGTTATGTACACAGTAACAATTTCTGGGAAGAAAACACTCTCTGACTGACCAACCTGTCAGCTAACTGTGAAGAAAACTCTAGGAACACAATTTTTGTGAGTAAGACTCCTAAGAAGGGATTTTCATGTGCAGCTTCCTTTGAGCCACCCATGCTCCCGCAAGTCAGTAAACCAGTAAATCACTGCTTCTCCTGAGCTGGATGGAAACAGAATCATTTCTTGGGTCTGTCTTCAGAGTCCAATCTGGGTATCAGCTGTTTGCTCACATCAAAAGTCACAGAACAGAATGTTCTGTGAACATTCCATTTGAAAACACCTCTATAGTTAAGGGTCTGAACCCTTCTCAAGTCATCCACCATCTGTCTGTGCCTCAGGCTCAGCACATTGCCCTGACCGAACAGCCAAGCATACAAAAGATCTAAAGTATCCTTTCTTTCTCAGAAGAATGCTTTTCTGCTGGTTAATTTTGTTAACACAAACCTAGACATATCTGAGAAGACAGAATCTTAATTGGAAAAAAAACCACAACACCTCCAAAAGATTGACTTGAAGGCATGTCTTAATGACGGATGGGGGAGGGCCCAACTCTCTGTGCACAATGCTACATCTGGTTAAACTGTCTTGGGCTGTGTAAGAAAACAGGTTAAGTAAGTCATGGGGAATAAGCTAGTAAGCACCATTCCTTCTAGGTATCTACCTCAGTTCCTGTCCTCCTCCTTCTTCTACCATTCCCTCTCCCTCTCCCTGTCCTTCTCCCTCTCCCTCTCCCTCTTCCCTTTCCTCTCCCTCTCCCTTTTCCCTCTCCCTCTCCCTCTCCCTCTTCCCTCTCCCTCTTCCCTCTCCCTCTCCCTCTCCCTCTCCCTCTCCCTCTCCCTCTCCCTCTCCCTCTCCCTCTCCCTCTCCCTCTGCATTTACCTCTACCTCTACATCTATGTCTTTCTCTACCTCTATGTCTTTCTCGGTCTCCCCTTCACATCCTTCCTTTCTCTTTTTCATACACACATTCTGCTCCATGCCGGGAATTATAGAAAACATGTGATAAAGGATGAGGAATGGGCCCAGATGGAAAGAAGTTTGCAATATGTTGGGAAAGAAAGACATAATGCAGATGACATAATATAACAAAGTATGGCATATTAGCCAGTACAAGGATCAGTGTAGAATCAAGAGTTTTAACGCTTGGCATGAAGCACCACAAAGTGTTAACTTGAACTGAACAAAGAGGAGACATTTCTAGAGCACTTCCTTAAGATACTCTCTCCTTCCTCTTCTCGGCATGGGGATTTCTTGGCTGCTTACACATAGAAGGCACTTAACTGATACTTACAGGTTTGACGGAAGCTTTGGGTGAGGAAACAAATAGATGCATAGCTCCCATTCAGCGAACACCTTTTAAGTGCAAGACATATGTATTAAACCACATTTAATTTCCCCAATAACTCTAAGGAGGAACTATCATGGTCCCTGTAGGAAAATGGAGGTTCAAGAAAATGGTAAAGAAAACTGCCCACAGTCATATGGCTGGCATCTGTAAGAGTTCTGAGTTAGTCACAGGCATAGGCAGTGCCTGGAGGAATCCTGTAGGAGTGTACTGCAAGCAGTATAGGACTGGCTTTCTCTAGGAGGGACAAAAATGAAAGAATTGAGAGATAATAGTGTGTGTGTGTCTGTGTGTACAGGCACTTGTGTGCACAGAGTTCAGATGATGATGTGGGTATCTTGCTCTTTCACTCTCTGTCTATTCACTTGAGCCTGGTTCTCTCGTTTAACCCGAAGCAAGGCTAACAGCCAGAAATCCTCTTGTTGCAGAGAATCCAGATGCTCTTACCCACTAAGTCATCTCCTCAATATCACTTATTTACTTCCAGTCACCTTGGTGTACTCTTTGGCCACTATCAAGCTGTCAACTTAATACCACCAAAAGCTGACAAAAGTACCTCAAGATTGAGATGGTTTGGGTTTTATTTGAACTGCATGCTAAGTGCTTTATGTGAGTTATTTTCTTTAATTCATTAATTTATTTGTATGAGAATTAGGAGAATATGCATGAGTTTGTATGGACCACATGCATGCAACAGTCCACAGAAGCTTGAAACTAAAGTTCCAGGCAGTTGTGAGCCAACACATGGGTGCTGGGAATTAATCCTGACTCCTCTGCAAGAACAGTAAGTGCTCTTAAGTGCTGAACCATAGCTCCAGCATGTGGGTTAGTTTATTAATAGTCATAGATGAGAAAAATGAGGATCAGAAAAAAATACTCTATTTTTTAAATTTATTTTTTATCATTTTATTCAACACAATACATATTTTTTTTACCAATCATAAAAATGATGGACATGTTATTAAATGAGCCTAAAAAGATAGTCTTTTTGTTTGTTTGTTTGTTTGTTTTGTTTTGTTTTTAGTAAAGCTTAAAATCTTGGCTCTTACTGTGGTACAAACCCAAAATAAGAACAATTTTTAGACATTGGAGTTCATTGTAATAAGACTGTACTTCAGTGTCCCTCACATCACCAAAGGATTTTACCTCCATAGTAGCTAAGCTAAGAGTTGACAGTTCTGCTGCACCAAGGAAGGAATTGTAGGCACAACAGATTTCCTGCTATGGTCAAAGCTATTTGACTTGAGTGATTGTCATCATTCTCAGCCCATAGGGAACAGGCTACATTCGTTTAAGAAATGGTGTGTGTATTAAGATGATCTATCCATGAAGTCATTCATCAACTGTTTCAATGAACAATGATTCTGCTTGGAGGGTAGCACAGACATTAGGGGAGGGTAAAAATATTCTCTTAAATTAATATAAAAATTTACATGCTAACAGAAGTGACAATAATTATATTTCACAAAATTAAAGACTTTTAGTGAACAGAATGGCATTGCTCTCCATTTTTGCAAACTCTATTCTGCCTGGCACAGTAGAAGTCAACAGGCTTCTCACTGCTGGTTCTCCAGTAGATCTCTTATGATGTTGATTTGGCTGAAGTTCACGAAGATAAACCAACTTTATATAGATATATAATTGGGATAGGAAGATAATTGGGACCCCCTTGCTTTGATTTTGAGAACCTCCAAGGATCCTTTGAATACATTTGAGAACGGTAGTTAGATTATAATTAACTTGGTTCCGGAGTCAAATAGTACAAAATAATGAATAAGTCTTTATCTCTCTCTTTCCAAGGTACTAGATTCCACTCATCAAAGACCATAAGTATTAGCAATTCACTGAGTTTTCTTCAAGAGACAGGTCCACAGGGAATCAGGTGAAAGTGCAAATTTCCATTCAGTAGTAGCCTATGGGACAGTCCGTGTTTCTGATTGGCCCTCTGGTTTTGCCATCACCGAGCAGCAAAAGTCTGATGAAGATTCTCAATGTCTAGCATAAATACGAAGCTCTCAGTGAGTTTCTTAAGGCAGCTCCTCCCCTAAGAGGGGTTGGACCCAGAAGCCCATATGTCCAGCTAGCCCCCAGGTGACAATGACACTGTTGAACCACAACGTCACCTGGATGAAAACTAGTTCCTGGCTTTGTCTGATTCATTCGTTCAGAGATACCTCAAGGAGGAAACATGTACAGAAACCCACTGAAGAATTCCATTGCATTTGTGCACTCTTCTAGCCTTTTATTCTACTTTGAGTCTGGATATAAGGTTGTATAGTGTTTCGAGTAAAATTAGCCAACACTTACACACTGCCAGCAAACATAATTCCTTATAACCTGTAATTTGTAAGCTAAATCCCTAGAAGCTAGGTGGTTGTGGCATAAGCCTTTAATTCCAGCACAGGCAGAGGCACCTAGATTTCTGTGAGTTTGAGTCTAACCTGATCTGCTAAGTAACTTACAGCCAGGCATGTTACACAGGGAACCCTGTCTTGAAAAATAAACAAAAGAAGGAGATAAATTCCTATAAATATAATTTTTGGAACAAAATATATATCCACTGCACCATAGATATAATCAAACATCCCCTGAGGCAGGAAACTTTAGTTCCACTTTCACCAGCAAAATGGAGACATGCCATTTCCTGCATGTATGAGCACGCACATGCACACGCGCACACACACACACACACACACACACACACACACACACACACACACTACTCAGGAGTCAGAACTGACTCCAGGACTCCAGTGGTCCCCAGTAAACCTCAGAGTAGGCCCTAGAAGTAGCAATCTATCTGGACAGCATAGTGGGTCTGTTCTTAGGTACCACACCCAAAAATAAATTATTAATAAACACTCATACCTGGCTATACCTGATACCCTACTCAGTGTCTACGGCCATCTCCTACTTCCAGATCATCTGACTGACCCTAACATGTCTTACTAGACCCTGAGCAAATGCATCTGTACAATGTACTTTTTGACTCTCTTCTAGGTGTCTCTTGAACTCTGTGAAGACTTTTATCTCACTAGACCATGATAGCAGTGTGTGGACAGGTCCACAGGGAGTCAGGTCAAAGTGCAAACTTCCATTCAGTAGTAGCCTACGGGACAGTCCGTGTTTCTGATTGGCCCTCTGGTTTTACCATCACCGAGCAGCAAAAGTCTGATGAGGATTCTCAATGTCTAGCATAAATACGAAGCACTCAGTGAGTTTCTTAAGACAGCTCCTCCCCTAAGAGGGGTTGGACCCAGAAGCCCATATGTCCAGCTAGCCCCCAGGTGACAATGACACTGTTGAACCACAACGTCACCTGGATTAAAACTAGTTCCTGGCTTTGTCTGATTCATATTGCCCAGGTCTCGATGAAGGACACACGCACTTCAGAGACATGACATACTTGGGATAAAGGGAAGCAGACACCAGCTACAACAGGATACAGGTATATTACAGATAGTTTTCAGGTATGTACACTAGACTGTCTGAATCTTGAGCTTGGGGTACAGAAGACCATTTTACCAGTCTCTTTGTTCCTGCTCACTAGGCTCAGACTACAATGTGTTGTCATTCTGATAAGTAGCCTCAAGCTCAAACCTTTGCTGCTCCATGATTCTATTCTGTGCCCTTTGCCAGTGGGTGTCGTCACACAATGCAGGAAAGAAAGGAAGCTGAGAGCCAGTACTGAGCTCTTCCTATATTCATAAGCTCTCTGATTCTGCCCCCCTGTGTTTGCTTTGTGTATCTTACTGTGGCTGGAGGCTTGAGAGGAGGAACTGGTCCTAGACTCAACACTGCTCTGCAGTGGGCACAGCCAGGGCAGATACAGCATAGCATACATATGTGCACAGTGGAGGGGCATCTATCAGAGTAGAGAGAAACCTGTAATGAGCAAGGCCTATTCATCCATTTTCTTTGTTAGGCAGGTAACTGTAAAGCTTAGGCTGTTCCCCGCACAAAGTTACTTTGAGGGACTAGAGACTAGACAGGCAGACAGGTAAGGAAAGGGCTCACAGATAGATAATAAATACGGCAAATTTGTGGTTTCTTCCTTACCCTTTTATTCCAGTCTGATTCCCTCTCTTCCATTCTGGGCATGATCCCAGTCTATTACACCCATTCAAGACCACTACCTAACTTTTGTTCCCCATCGTGTTAGTTTTTAAAATGCTCTAATGCAGTGGTTCTCAACCTTCCTAATGCTTCAGCCCTTTATTACAGTTCCTGTAATTTTACTACAGTTATAAATTATGATGCAAATATCTGATATGCAAGATATCTGATATTTGACCTCTGTGGAAGGGATCATTTGGCCTCCAAAGGAGTGGCAATCCACAGGTTGAGAGCCGCCACTCCAGTGGATTATTCCTATGGGTTTACATACTTATACTTCTGTGTTACTTACATCCACCTAGAGAATTTCCTTCCAAGTGATTGTTTGCTCTCAGTGTCTGTTCAGGCTTCCTCATGTCTAAAACCATATGGCTGCTCCAAGCGAAGCTTATCTGAACAGGGCAAGGTGGGAAGACTGTATAGAGGGAATCTGAATCCCAGCTGGAGCTGCATAGCTGCTTACAGCCAAACCTCCTACTGGGATTCTTAATCATTTAAATGTGCCTATTAACGCATGTGAGCTACAATGATAAGCAAGAGGCCGTTCCAGCTTCTCACAGCTCATGTTCATTGGAGAACAGCAAACAAGAAATTAAATTATATTTTTGTATGTTAAGTAATGACAAACGAAGCAAGGAAGGAGCCACAAATTCTATTTTACAAAAGACATTTTAAAACTACCTTACAGAGAAAACAGCATATCCTTAGAAAAGAAGGAAGTAAGGGCATAGGCTCAAGGACTGCCTGGGGCACACAGGGATTCAAGATAAGACATTAAACAGGAACTAGGAGCAGAAATTCAGTTCCAGAAAGAACAGAAACAAGGGGAGTGAACAAAAATAACGATGACTCTTTCCAGTAACTATTGTAAAGAAGAGAGGGGAAATGGACCACCTAGAGATGGAAGTAGCATCAAGAGAGAATTGTTTTTTGATGTTTGCTTGCTCGCTTTAAACAGAAGTAAGTATATGTGTGTGTGCTCATAAGAACAACCCATTAGGATACCGAAAGAACTAATAAGGTAGAAACACTATTACATTGTGGCCATGAATGGGTGAGACAGGCTGGGATCCTGTACAAAATGAGCAGGAGTTAGATTGGAGTACATAGGATTAATCTATGAAACAGGATGGAAAGTAAAGAGGAACCAGTAGCAGAGAAACTGGAAGTTTAGATCCTATTTTCTCAGTGAAATAGGGAGCAAGGTAGTCAGAGTTGATATTGGAGAATTAAGGACAAAAGAAAATTCTAAATAATGAACTGTGGACATAAACACAGCTGATAGATATTAAATGTTGCCTTTTTATTATTATTAATCATTCCATTCGTTTACATTTCAAATGATATCCCACTTCCCGGTTACCCCTCCCCCATTCCACATCTGCCTCCCCCCCTCCCCTTTGTCGGTATGAGAATGCTGCCCCACCCAACCACATTCTCCAGCCCCACCGCTCCAGCATCCCCCTGCTCTGGGGCATCGAACCTCCCTGGGACCAAGGGCCTCCCCTCCCATTGCTGTCAGGCAAGGCCATCCTCTGCTACATATGTATCTGAAGCCATGCATCCCTCTAAGTACACTCCTTGGTTGGTGGTCTGGGAGAATTGGGTGGTCAGGCCAACCTTTGTTGTTCTTCCAATAGGGTTGCAACCCCCCTCTGCTCCTCCAGTCCTTCTACCAGCTCCCGCACCAGGTTCCCTGAGTTCAGTCTGATGGCTAGCTCCAAGCATCCACATCTGCATTGGTCAGTTGCTGGCCAGACCTCCCCAGGAACTACCACACGTGGTTTCTGTCTGCAAACTCCTCTTGACCACAGCAACAGTGTTGGGTTTGGTGTCTGCAGACGTGATGTATCCCCAGGTGGGGCCGTTCCCCAGTGTTGGGTTTGTTTTCTGCAGATGTGATGTATCCCCAGGTGGGGCCGTTCCCCAGTGTTGGGTTTGGTGTCTGCAGACGTGATGTATCCCCAGGTGGGGCCGTTCCCCAGTGTTGGGTTTGGTGTCTGCAGACGTGATGTATCCCCAGGTGGGGCCGTTCCCCAGTGTTGGGTTTGGTGTCTGCAGACGTGATGTATCCCCAGGTGGGGCCGTTCCCCAGTGTTGGGTTTGGTGTCTGCAGATGTGATGTATCCACAGGTGGGGCAGTCCCTGGTTGGCCCTTCCTTCACTCTCTGCTCCACTTTTGTCCCTGTTCTTCCTTTGGACAGGAACATTTCTGGATTAAAAAAACTTTGAGATGGATGGGTGGCTCCGTTCCTCGACCAGGGGCTATGCCTATCTACTGGAGGTGGTCTCTACAGGTTCTGTCTCTCCCTTCTCTGAGCTTTACTGCTTTTAAGTGGACCCTTTAAATATGGCTTATCCAGAGAGTGACACCAGTCCATATATGGTTATATGAGTTTTCCCAATTATATTCAACTTCATTGGTGCAGGGACATGGATCTAATGAAGTCTCAGATTATTCTCATTGAACATGACAAGATCATACAAAGGTAAAGCAGTTGAGAATGTAGGATATGGATTTATCGTCCGCTCATGTGCTTTACTGTCCGCTCATGGGTTTGAGGATGATGGATTGGAAAGACATAGGGAAACAGGGCAGGGGTGGCGCAAGACTTTAATCCCAGCACTTGGGAGACAGAGGCAGGTGGATTTCAGAGTTCGAGGCCAGCCTGGTCTACAGAGTGAGTTCCAGGAAAGCCAGGGCTACACAGAGAAACCCTGTCTCAAAAAACAAACAAACAAACAAAAAAAAAAAACAAAAAGAAAGAAAGAAAAAGGAAAAAAAGGGAAAGACATAGGGAAGCAGAAAGTTTGCAGAAATATTGAACATCAGTGGCATTCAGATCCCAGTAGGGCCAAAGGCCTTTGGCATCAGAATACTACAAAATATGGACAGTGAAAGGAGTGGTGGTCAGGAGTCTTAGAACAGAGACTGTGAAATGCTGCAGATATTGGAAATAGAAAAATCCAGGAGCTACTTGTAGCTGCACTTTTGGCTACATTCTTAATTCCTTTTCCTACCTCCAAACACTACCCCCATCCCTTTCAACAGCCCCCACAACAGTGGGTAGAAGAGAAAGAAGGTTAGAGAGGAACAGGAACAACCATATCATTAGACTACTTCCTTCTGATTAGGGGTGTCAAGTTCATTGGGGCAAATTTGATCTTCATCTTTAGGATATCTCCAACCATCAATCTAACAAACAGCAACAACCAGCAACAGGGGTAGGGGTGGTGGCAGGCGCAGCAGCAGAGGGAGAGCAACAGTTACCACTTCTCTTGCAGCTCTGGAGTTCATGTACCCTCTGAAGCTTCTCCAGAATTCCAAATGAAATCTGTCTTCAGCCTGCAAAATCACACTGCTGCTAGAACACAAGGCAAATCAGCCAACTGTTGTAGACAATCTGAAGCAGCTCCTTATCCCACACATGGAATTAAAACAAATACATATTCCCATAACATTTCTGTATATTTAAAGAAACCAAAAGTTCTCACTACAACTAATCATGAGGATGGTTACATAAAGGGACTTTAAGGAATTCCTTAGCTGGGGCCCTAAAATAAACATGAGCATTGGAGTAGAAGTTAAACAATGGTCTTAAAAATTTGGACATCCCTTTACATGGTGACCCTGTAGCTCTTCATTGGGTGTGGCTTAGCTCTGTGAGCTTCTGTGGTATTAGAAGGCAGAAGAAGTGATAGTGACATGTGAGAATGTACCATCATAGACTCAGTAGCCCAAGGATACCATGTAAAAAAAAAAAAAAAGCCCTAAATGGGATGACTCAACATTCACAAAGAGTTAAGGTGAGGCACCCACACTTATCAGAACATAGAGAAGAATACCTCAAAAAGTAGAAAGGGGATTTGGAGACAAAAAAATCTGTTTTGCCACTGGAGGGATGAGAGTTCTAAGGGTTTTAGGTAGACTAGGATCCCCACCCATGTTGACTTGACCTACTTAAACAAAGAAGGGAAGTTGATAAGCCTACAGCTTCAGGTGGTACACTTGCACATGAATGGCTTTATCTGACCAATATGGACCAGTCAGCCAGAAGGGAATCCCTGCTAGCCTTTGTCTCAGATCAGCAGGGTAAGGAAGAAACCACAAATTTGCCATATTTATTATCTATCTGTAAGCTTTTTCCTTACCTGCTTGCCTGTCAAGGATCTGTCTAGCTTCGTGTCCATCAGAGTAACTTAGGGCAGGACGCGGCCTGAGCTGTACAATTACCTACCTACCTAAGCAGGGATTGCTGTTTACATGCCTCTTGCTCATCTAACACATACCTCCAGGTCAGGAAGCAGGAGCTGATGCAGAGGCCATGGAGGGATGTTCTTACTGGCTTGCTTCCCCTGGCTTGCTCAGTTTGCTTTGTTATAGAGCCCAAGACTACCAGCCCAGGGATGGTACCACCCACAAGGGTTCCTCCCCCGCTTGATCACTAATTGAGAAAATGCCTTACAGCTGGACCTCATGGTGTCATTTCCTCAACTGAAACTCCTTTGTCTGTGATAACTCCAGCTTTTGTCAAGTTGATACACAAAACCAAGCAGTACACCTGGATCCTGACCTGCTTGAATTCCAGTCCTGACTTCCTTTAGTGATGAACAGCAATGTGGAAGTGTAAGTTAAATAAACCCTTTCTTCCCCAACGTGCTTCTTGGTCATATGTTTGTGTAGGAATAGAAACTCTGACTAAGACGTGTGTGTGTGTGTGTGTGTGTGTGTGTGTGATAGCAAAACTAAGGAGTGAGAATGTGCATACATACATGGAGGACTGGGTCTGTACTACCCTCCTGAAGTATCATGGATAATACTTGATATGAGTTTGGAAAAAAGAGAATTAACACTATCCAAGCTAAAAGCCTAGGGGCAGGGTCTTCCTGAACCTATCTGGAAAAATAGTATATGGGTTTCTGGGGCAAAGATTCAGAGAAAGAATATATTTGCAATACCCAAATATAAGAATGCTTTAGAAGTCCTTGGAGGCAGTGTTAGATTTTCAAAGAACAGATAGAGGTTTTCAAACATAGCATTTCTTGCTCCTTCAGGTCTACATTAGGATGCATCACAGGCCTGGGTTATCCAATCAGGAAGGCATGGGTAGTGAAATGCTAGAAAGTGCACAAAACTGGCCTCTCCCTAAAATGGAGAAACAAGGTTGGCAATGTTTGTTGATTTCTATGGTAGACAGTGGCAAGTTGTCCACATGTTGTACAGAGAGGGAACAGATGCACACAACTGACTCTTATGAGACACAAAAAGCATCTGACTTCACCTTGGGCTTGGGTACTTCTTATCATCTCTTCCCAGACACTTCACAAATGAACAGGCTACAGGACACTAATAGACTCCAGGCTCTATGGATCTACATGAGCACTGTGCAAGGGACCTGGGGCAAACTTCTACAAGAAACTATTCACAGGCCTAGGAAGGTCAATAGCAAAATGGACCTTTGGATTCTCCTCCAATCACAGCCCAGGTCATGTCTCCTTAGCAGCAGTGTGCCCTGGAACTGCTACAACCTGACAATTTAGGGAGAACAGACAGAGCTGGGGTCTCTCAGTAGGCAGGTGGCTGTTGACCATAGCACCTGACAGTGCTGAACTCAGCCTGCCTTCACCTTGGCTACAGTGCCCCAGGGACTGGGCTCCTGAGGACCACCTTGCCCTACATGACATTGCTCCTCAACTTCTGCTGACTCTGTCCTAGAGCTGTCAGCCTCTCTAGAAGTCCTGAGTGCCAAGCTGAATGTCTGCCCTCTTCAGCACTAGCATGAGCTGCAGGAAGCAGAAATCTCTGCCTCAATCATTCCTGACTGTCAGCCAAGTTTCCCTAGTGTGAGCTGACAGGGAGGACTTGGAGGAGTGACCACAGGGACAGAGCCTATAGGAAAAGAAGGGACCCTCTTGACATGTCAGCAGAAGAGTTCCCCCTTTTTACCATGTTCCATAATGTTCAGCGACGACTGCTCCAGAACAGACTTTGTAGTCAGGAAACATCTACTAAAGACCCCAGAAGGGAGAGCAGTAGAAGTCCAGGGTGATCACAGGATTGATGGAGCAGATGCAGCATGATTAACTGATAGATATTAGGGACAAATACTAAAACTCTGGCCAATAACAGCGTACTGAAAATTTTATTTTACTTTTTTTTAGGTTTTATTTCACATGTGCCACTTCTGCATATTTAAAGGATACAGGGGACATTTCAGTACATATGTAGTGTGTAATGGTCGCCAGAGTAATTGGAAGTCAACGCTGGGTACCTCACAAATCTACCTTAGCTGTTTTGAAATATTCAAATATGTCTTATCAATCATAGTCACCTTGCTGTGCTATAGAGCATGAGAAGAGTCATGCTGTCCAGTTTCAGCCCTGTCCTGTTTACTGTCCTCTCTCCTTCCAAACTCTCTCCACCCTTCTTCCAAACTCTCCTCAGACTCTGTAACCGCTACTTGACTCTCTAATTCTGTGAGATAAACTTTCTAGAGATTTGAGAGCATGATTCACATGGAAAAACTGTCATTGATAATCAAGAAAAAACACTTTCTATGTTACCTATGAAGAAACCCAGTAAGGAGAGAAGGAATACAGACACTTCAGTCAGAACATCTGCTAATGGCAGGCATTAGAACAGGACCACTGCATGACAGCCAGGTCCCTGATATTCACTGTCTGGGGGTACAGGGATACTTTTCACATTGCTTCATAGCATCTTTGCAAGGTAAGCATTCATTAAACTCCCCTGTTCCAGATGAGGAACTTAGACTCAAAGAAACAGTTTCATCTAAGGTCTCACTTCTATATTTCCCCTTTTGAGGGATTCTTTAAATAGCTAACTGGGAAGAATTCATGTACAAACGTACATGATGTAGAAGAAGTCCTACAGTGTCAAACTATCTACTGGTCCTTTATTTATCTCAAAGCAATTTTGATTTAAGATAAATAATAATAATAATAAACAATAACTCAAAACCCATTTCAGCAGAGTCCTAGTTTCTATCTAGCTCTTGTGTGCTGTCACCTGGTGGATACAGGCATCTCTTCTTCCCTAAGCCCATTTTCCATTTCTGTCTCCAGGTCATGCCCTCCTCCTAGCTATCTTATAGTGCTCACTAGGGCTGCTATAAGTCTACCTATATCATATAAAGGCCACATGATATGGATCAGCCTAAGACAAACAATCAACCTAGTACCCTGAGTCTTAACCTTTAAAATAATTGATTGTCCTACTAGGAATTCACTGTCTTAGCTATGTCAAAAGGGATCATTTCTTCATTACACAACATTCATGGCCCTGTCTATTATATGACAGTGGTAGTCTCAGATTTTTAGGCAATAATAATGAAATAAACAAAGGAAGGGAGGAGGAGGAAGGGAGGGAAGAAGGGAGGAAGGGAGGGAAGAAGGGAGGGAGGGAGGGAGGGAGGGAGGGAGGGGAGAAGGGAAGGAGGAAGAGAGAGAGGGGAGGAGGAAGGAATCCATGAGGTTGTTGGGTTTATTACTCTTTGCCAAGACTATCCCTCTTTCTAGAACCTTTGTGGAGACTCCAAGAGCAGACCCAGCACTTTGATTAGAGGTTGCAAAATCCAACATTTGTAGGGCTGGGTTTGAGCATCCTCTGTTTTAATGCAATCCCTCAATCTCACCATTCTGTGTCCTGGGGCACAGTTCCCAACACTCTGCACCTCTGAGACATCGCTTGTAAAAATGAGAATAAAGTATATCCTCAAGAGATTTTAAATACTAAGTCCAATGTCTAAAGCCCTTGAGCAGAGATAGATCACTTAAGAATCTTTAGTTTGCAGAGGTCTGTGAAGTCCCCTTTTCTGTGTGCCTTACACACTCACAGGTGAAATCACTGAGTAAATTATTTACATGCTTTTTTTTTTCTGTGAGTCTATTAAATTACTGGTTTAATGTGGATCGAAAAGATGTGAGCACTCCTTTTCACCATTTCAACTTCAGGGTTTGGTAAACTCTAGGCACTTAGTAAATAGTTCAATTGGTTGAAGAAATATAAGCATTTCCTTGTCTTTGTTTTCCAGAGTCTACGTGTTTAATAGCAAAGCAAATATAAAGGCCATTGTCTGTGTCCTGTAGAAGAGTTTACAATGGAGATTCCAACTGTCACAGAACCCTCCTACAACACAGTTGCCAAGAATGACTTCATGTCTGAATTCTTATGTTTCAGCATCAATGTGAGGGCATTTGGAATCACAGTGCTGACTCCCCTGTACTCCCTGGTGTTCGTCATTGGTGTGATAGGCAATGTCCTTGTGGTTCTGGTGCTCATACAACACAAGAGGCTTCGAAACATGACCAGCATATATCTGTTCAACCTGGCAATCTCTGATCTGGTCTTCCTCTTCTCATTACCTTTCTGGGTTGACTATATCATGAAAGGAGACTGGGTTTTTGGTAATGCCATGTGTAAGTTTCTGTCTGGATTTTATTACCTGGGCTTGTATAGTGACATGTTTTTCATCACCCTGCTTACAATTGACAGATACCTAGCTGTTGTCCACGCAGTGTTTGCCCTGAGAGCCCGGACTGTCACTTTTGGCATCATCAGCAGTATCATTACCTGGGTCCTGGCTACCTTGGTTTCTATTCCTTGTCTGTATGTTTTCAAAGCCCAGATGGAGTTCACGTACCATACCTGCAGAGCAGTTTTACCCAGGAAGAGCCTGATACGTTTTTTGAGGTTTCAGGCTCTAACAATGAACATCCTTGGCCTAATTTTACCTCTGTTGGCCATGATTATCTGCTACACGGGGATCATCAATGTTCTACACAGAAGACCCAATAAGAAGAAGGCCAAAGCCATGCGTCTGATTTTTGTTATTACGCTTCTTTTCTTCCTCCTCTTGACCCCTTATTATCTGGCTGCCTTTATTTCTGCTTTTGAAGACATCCTATTCACCCCCAGTTGTTTGAGAAGCCAACAGGTGGACCTGGCCTTGATGATAACTGAAGCACTTGCTTACACCCACTGCTGTGTCAACCCAGTCATTTACGTCTTTGTGGGTGAACGATTCCGGAAGTACCTCTGGCAGCTGTTTCGGAGGCATACAGCTGTATCCCTGCCAAAATGGCTGCCCTTCTTCTCAGTGGACCGAGGACAGAGGGCCAGTGCTACATCTCCATCCACAGGGGAAATTGAGGTCTCTGTTGACTTATAATTCAGACCTCTGGATTATATTGGATTTTATTACCTGGGCTTGTATAGTGACATGTTTTTCATCACCCTGCTTACAATTGATAGATACCTAGCTGTTGTCCAGGCCCAGAAGAGAGTGAAAAGACAGTGTGCCTCTCCAAGAGAGATACAGACTGAGGATTCATTGTCTTGTAAAACAGAGGAACCTTGCAGGTAGCTTAGATAGAATGTTTGCTTCAGTGATCTTCTTCCTGTCAGAAAGGGGATGTAATGAACAAATTGAGACATTCCAGAGTCTGGGACAATAGGTTCCAGGGAAGGGCTTAGACCCAACAAGAGGTAGGGTTTGTGCACTGGCAAGCAAAGTGAACCCCACTACCAGTGATTATGGAACCAGATGACTACACAATTGTATGTACTCTGAACCTGGAATTCAATGACAGCTCACAGATGCCTTCTCTACCTCTAGGAAACCCTGGAACTCAAGGTCAAAGTATTTGAGACCTATTGAGGCACTGCTTTGTCATTTGAGGAGGAAAGTCTTTAGGAGAATTTTATATTTGTTAAAACCAAAGATTTCCAGCAAGTAAATAGGGAAGGGATATTCACCTTCCCTGTTTATAGTCTTCTCCCTAAAGGATCAGGCTCTAAATATAATTAATATAATATAATAATGTGCACTACATATATTATATTATATTATTATTACATTAGCGTCCATCTCAACCTTTCTAATCCTGCAGGTTCTATGTATCTAATCTAGAGTAATACTTTCTAGTGCTTTGTCTTTACTTAACAGCAGGGTCAACGTGTGTTGTGTGAAATGTGCTCTGAAATAATTGTATCATGTTCCACTATGGAACTTGGTTTACCTGATGGTCCCATTTTCAGTGGCTGTCATCTGCTTACCTTGGGAGACTTTACTGGTTTTGATAACTCCATTTACTGATTTTATATCATGCTGGGAAGTGATAAACTTTTATTTTCTAGTACGTTATTCCTCGCCATGGCTTCTTCCCCTGTGATACCTATGTATTCATTTGTCTTACTCTATGTTAAATAGAAATCCTTAATTTTGGTGTAATAAATTTCATCAACTTTTTATTTTGCTTCTGCTTTTTAAAAATTGTTTGAAGGCTTCTTGGGCCCATCTTTTCTAGTTTGTCCAATATTTTCTTCCATTGCTGCAAAATTTCACTTTTTCTAGACCTTTCATCTGACATGCATCTGCAACAATCTGCTCAGTTCTCAGAGATTAATTATCCAGTCTTTGAAGTACAGATGACAGTGGCATTTTCCTGATGAGACTGTCATGAAGAAAAACTGACCGCACACACAAAGTGCTGGTGTGGATGTCTGCCACATAGTATCATGTAAGTGAATGTAGCGTTAAATAAATATAATGTTCTGTAAGTCATAGAATATGTGAAGATGAGAAGCAAAAAGAAAAAAGAACCAGAAAAAAATGATTCTAACAATTAAAGCTTCAGAAATGCCAACCAGAAAAAAATGAATTTTTATTTTTTCCTAATGAGCAGGCATTGTGAGCAAGGGCACTAAGAAGCCATAACATAGGCTGATTTTGCTTTCTCTCTGTCAAGTTTCTATGTTGTACAAGGATTTGGTCTCTATAGCTCTGTGTACTCTAAAAGTGGGACAATATTTATTTCTAGTCTTTTCACTTCCCATTCTCACTTTCTAGAGTAAGAACTTCCTGTCTAAAAAGTGTTGGTAGACTGTTGTTCTGTGCAGCATCTGGATACAATCTTCCTAAGCGCATTGCTCAGGGTATTCCCTGTCCCCTGCTATATTTCCATAATGGGGAATCCGTCAAGCAACACCTTAGCTAGAATGACACACCAACTGTCTTGCCCTCTTGGAGTAGCTTGGCCCCTCCATTTCCTTGGGCAAATAGTGACTTTATCATTACTATGACAGAATACCCACCCCCAAACAGAAACTTAAGAAAGGAAGTGTTCATTTGGCTCACAGTTCGAAGTCTTATGATAAGTGTGTGAGGTGACTGTGGGTTAAGATTCAGGAAAATCTCACAAACAATATGTTGAACTATGTTAAAGCTCAAATGTGTCTTGAGTTCCTTGTGATCTGTGTATAGTAAGAATTTATTTGATGGCTTTTTAATCCATGTTTTTAACTTATCACCCTATAAACCTGTATCTTAAAAGCCGCCTGAGGGGGGCTGGAGAGATGGCTCAGTGGTTAAGAGCACTGACTGCTCTTTTGAAGGCCCTGAGTTCAAATCTTAGCAACCACATGGTGGCTCACAACCATCCATAATGAGATCTGATGCCCTGTTCTGGGGTGTCTGAAGACAGCTACAGTGTTCTTATATATAATATTTAAATCTTTGTAAAAAAAAAAAAAACCTTAGAATTTCATTTACTAAAGAAAAGTTCCTGAGAGGTGAGATGGTTCTGTGGGTAAAAGCACTTGCTACATAAAACTGAGTTTGAGTTCAGAACTCATGGTTGAAGGATAGAACAAACTCCTGGATGTTGTCCTTGAACATGCTGTGACATGTGAACACCACACCCACAGAGGCATATAACATAAACACACAATAATAAAAATATATCTTTTAAATTTATAAGTAAAGAGTTTCTTAGGTAAGTATAGTGAAACATTTTTGCTTAATCTTTTACAATCCCTGAACAATGTAACTCAAAAAGTTACCCAAAATTCTATATATAGCTATTGTCAAGACACTTTACGGGGTTGAGAGTACTTGCCTAGTGTGCACAAAGCCTTCAGTTTGATCCTTAGGATCACATAAACATGGCACGGTATTACATGCCTATAATCTCAGCACTAAGGAGGCAAAGTCAGGAAGATAAGGAGTTCAAAATCAACATGAGCTATGTGAGAACATGTCTCAAAAATAATAAGTCTGAAATGTCTCCCTGGGTAAAATGCTTGTTGCACGAGCATGAGGACATGAGTTCTAATCCCCAGAACCCATATAAATCCAGAGGTGTAATATGCATCTGTAATACCAGTTCTCCTAAAGAAGGACAGGAGGCAAAGACAATCTCTGCAAGATCCTGAATCAGTTAGCTTCGTGTATCCAGTCATGAACAACAAAAAAAGACACTGCCTCAAGCAAGGAGCAAAACTAGAGATCGTCCTCTGATACACAAGCAATGGCAAGCTCATACCCACACTCACACACATGCCTGCACATGTACATGTATGCTTGAACATGTGCGTGCATACATACAGGCAAATCCAGGGAGATTAAAAAACTTATGATACCAAATTTTCCACGGTGATTGCTAACTGGAATGAGCATGTGGAACACACTTGTGATCCCATAATCCCAGAAATTGGGAGGACCAGACATGAATAGCATGAGTTTGAATCTTGTGTGAGCTATATAACAAAATCCTGTCTCAAAAATGTCTCTTTAAAGATGCTTAAATGTGATTATTCTTCTATTTTGAGCAGCTATACCCACTCTAGGGCATGCCCTACTGTCCTGTTATATGTCTGTCCTCCTCTGTGTTTAATTCTGTATTCTATGAGCCTTTTAAGTCAGGAATAGAAGGACATACCTATATCTCTCCATATAGTGTCAAAATTTATTGAATAAAACAGTAAAGTTGCAAGCCGTATCAGTTTGTTGACTATAATTTGCCAAGTAATCCCAATAGTGCTTTAATAGCTGGTGGTTATCAATAACAAACTCCATTATTCCAATAATATCTGTTCATATGTGTGCCTGTAACTTTGTGTGTGCACATGTGCATACATACACACATGTGGAGGCTAGAAGACAGCCTCAACACCCTCAGATGTCATCCACTTTTTATAAGATTCTTTTTATTTTGTGTATGTGAATCCCATGGGCTTAGGATCATAGAGACCAGAAGTGAGTATAGCATTTCTTGGAGCTAGATTTACAGGTGATTGTAAGCCACCCATTGTGGGTTCTGAAGACTGAAAACCACTGAACTATCTTTCTAGTCCCAGCCTTGATTTTTGAGACAGGGTCTCTCACTGACCTAGAGCTCAGAAAGCTAAGCTGGCTACGCATCAAGCCACAGGGATCGCTCTGTTTCCTCCTCTCCAGAACCAGCATCACAAATTCAAGCCAACATGCCCAGCTTTTTAAATTCGGGTTTTGAGGGATCAACTCATGTCTCTGTTTGCAAAGTAAGCAATTTACCAACTGAGCTTTCACCCCAGCACTTTAATTCTGTTTTAATTCATATTAGCTCTCAGATCACATACGAACACTTTACACAACAGTATACAAATATGCAGGTCACAAAATCGCAAAGAAAATATTAAAGAGGCGTCAGAGTTCAGAGACATCCTGAACAGCAAGGTAGAGAACAGAGGTACAAGGAAAAGTGTATAGGGACCAGATAAAAAGTCTTTACTTCAGTCTCAATCCTGTTCAAGGACAGAGGTATCAAAAGGAGGTCTGGATAGCAAGCTAACTGGGGTTCAGTTTAAAGTGGACAGAGTGCCACTAAGCTTGAGTTGGAACCCAGAACAGAATCAAGAGTCCTTCACAGTGGCAATTTTCTTGGACCAGGCTCAAGATGAGTGACTAGGTAATCAGTCAGCGTGCTTCCCACTTGTCTGGGGGCATTCCTTCTTTTATTGTACCAGGTAAGGGGATGGCACCTACTGTAGTTGATAAGCCCATGTCTCTTGTGGTTTTGATATGATGTGGTATGTTCTCACATGTCAATAGTTACTGGTATAAGGAAATAATAAGTTTGTGGCTCCTAGTATGCTAGCAAATAGTGACTGCTTGCTCATATAAACAAGATGTGGAGCCATTATTTTATTTTTTATTTTTTTGGTATTTATGCTCAAAATGGAGTAACTCCAGACAAAGCTATACTGTATAAAGTGATGTTGCTCAAGGCTAGGCACTATCTGAAAGTTGATACAATACAGAGAAGTCAGAGCTGGCTCAGCCTGTTCTCATTATGCGAATTTTTTTCTTAAATTCAAACTGCTTCAAACCAACTCATCCCGAAATTCTTTTCTGTGAGTTATTCAAGATCTCAGTTTCACCTAAATAGAAGTCTCTGAAAAAAAGTCCTCAGTGTGCATAACCTACAATATTGAGTTATAAGCCTCACTTCACTGACCAGTGGACATTTTCAAAGCACAATGTCATTTATACTTTCTAAAATGCCACTTTGCAGTGATGAAGGTCAGGAGAATGCCCACTTCACAGACATATAATAATGGGAGAAATGATGGTCACTGTGGTGGTATCACTGGAAGCACTGTTATTTGAACTTTATTCTTTTTTATTGAAAATATTTTTACATAATACATTATGATTATAGTTTCTCCTACCCAAATTCTCCCCAGTTGCTCCCCACTTCAACTCTTGTCTACACTCTTTCTGGCTTTCATTACTAAAAAATAAGCATCTAATAATAATAATAATATAAAACAAAAACAAACAAGTCAGAATAGGACTCAAACAAAAAGAAGAAAAGGAGCCAAGGAAACACAGCAAGAAACACATGGATATGGAGACACATATGTTCACACACACAAGAATCCCATAAAAAACACAGAATCAAAAGCCATAATGTATATACAAAGGGCCTACAAGGTAAATACATGATTAAATAAATGTCCTGACACAACATTATGAGACAAAGAATCTCCAAAGATGGCATTGAGCTCATTTTGAGTTGATCATCTACTGCTGCGCATGAGGACCCACCCTTAAAAGTTTGTTTTCCCCATGAAATGCCTTTGAAGGAAACTTTCTTTTCAAGTGGCTCTCAATTGGAGACAGCTTCTGGATTAGGAGTGGGGTCATGTGTCCACTTCACCTTTCACCTCTAGGATCACATCTGGCAAAGACCTGTGCAGGTCCTGTACATGTTACTACAGTCCCTGTAAGTTTATATGTGAGTTGGTCATTCTGTGGTGAGAAAGCTTTGTTTACTTGTGAACTTCCATCTCCTTGGCTCTTACACTCTTTCTGCTTCCTCTTCTGTGGAGTTCCCTGAGCCCTAAGGAGAGGCAGTTGATGAAAACATCCCATTCAGGGCTGAGTGTTCTAAGATCTCACACTCTCCGCACATTTTCTGGCTGTTCCCATCTGGTGCAAGAGGAAGTTTGTCTGAAGATGGCTGAGCTATAAGTATAGCAAAATGTCAATAGAAATCACTATGTTCCTTTAGCACAGTAGTTCTCAATTTTCTAATGCTGTGACTTTTTAATACAGTTCCTTATGTTGTGGTGACCCCTAACCCATAAAATTATTTCATTGCTATTTCATGACTGCAAATTTTCTACTGTTGTAAATTGCAATGTAAATACTGGTTATATAGGATATTGAATATGTATCGCCTGTCAAAGGGTCATTCAAACCCAAGGGAGTCACAACCTACAGGTTGAGAACCACTGCTTTGGCAAAAACATTAGTATTTAGTTTTCCCCTAGATCCTGGGCCTATTTAGTTTCAGGTTCTTGACCACCAGAGCAATGTCAGGTATGGGTTCCATCTTGTGGAGTAAGCCTTAAATTAAATCAGATCTTGGTTGGGTACTCCCACAAACAATCAGCCACTATTAATCTTGCAGGCACTTCATCATTGCAGATCTAAAAGTTTGTAGCAGTGTTGATTTTTACCTGTCTCCTTTGGTTGCATGCAGGGTACCTTTCAGTACCATGAACATTGGGGTGTATTAGTCCATTGGGTTGAAGGATTTAGGTAGACTCTGCCCATATTCAATGAGTTGTGTAGGTGTTGCCTTGAGCAATAGAGTTTTCCTGACAGTTTGTAGAGAGCAATCAATAACCTTGGAAATAGACTGGATTATTTGGGGGTGGGGGGTTCCATGAGACCCCTTTGGTCAACAACTCGATTATATGTAAACCTTTCCAGGTACTGGAAGCTTCATTTGGTGACAAGAGATATGGGATTCTGTCTTCCCATTATTTGGCAATTTATTTAGATCAACTTAATATGTATATATATTTTAGGAAGATTCTACTATATTAGGTTTCCATATGATCTCTCAAATGACCCTTAGTTTTTGATGTCTGTCCCAATATCCCCCCTCAATTCCCTCTTCCCTCTCCCCTCTACATTTGATCCTCCCATTCCAGCCCAGCTCTATCCATAGCTATCCATTCTATTTCCCCTTCCTAGGATAATCCACCCCTTCCCCATAGTCCCTTACTCTATAGAAACCTCTGTGGTTATATGGATTATAGCTTGATTATTAATGATATAACAGCTAAATCCTCATATAAGTGAATACCTACCATATTCCTCTTTGTGTGTCTGTGTTACCTCACTCAGGATGATTTTTTCTAGCTCCTTCAGTCTTGAATTCTCATTTTATTAGCTGATTTACACAACATTGTATTGTGTAAATTTATCACATTTTCTTTATCCATTTATCTGTTGACAGGTATCTAAGGTGTTTCTATTTCTGGCTATTATAAATAGAGCAGTAATGAACATGGTTGAGCAAATGTCTCTGTAATATGATGTAGAATTCTTTAGGTATATGTCCAAGAGTAGTATAGTTGAATCTTGAGAAAGATTGATTCCCAGCTTCTTGAGAAACCACCACACTGACTTCCATTGTGGTTCTACAAGTTGTTGCCCTTCCACCAGCAATGGATGAAAGTTCTCCTTACTCACATACTCAGCAGCATGAGTTGTCATTTGTTTTATTAATCTTGGCCATTCTGACTGGTGTAAAATGAAATCTCAAAGTGGTTTTGTTTTGCATTTCCCTGATGGGAAAGGGCGGCTAAAGATATATTCTTTTAAGTGCTTCTTAGCCATTTGAGTTTCTCCTTTAGAGAATTCTCTGTTTACATTTGTATCATATTTTTAAACTGGATTATTTGTTTCCTTGGTGTCTCATATTTTGAGTTCTTTATATATTTTGGATAGTAGACCTCTGTAGGATGTGAAACTAGTTTAAAAAAATCCAATTTTGTAGACTGCCACTTTGAAAAGACGATGGTGTCCTTCCCTTTTTAGAAGCCTTTCAGTTTAATGAAGTCCTGTTAACTAATTGTTGTTTAGTGTCTGTGGTTCACCTTCTGTTCAGAAAGGTTTTTCCTGTGCCAACAAGTTCAACCTATTTCCCACTTTTCTATCACAGCATATCTGGCCTAATGTTGAGGTTTTAAAAATATTTGAAGTTGAGTTTTGTACAGGGTGAAAAGTATAGATCTATTTGCATTCTTCTAGATGCAGTCATTCAGTTTGACAAGGACCATTTGTTGAAGATACTGTCTTTTTCCCAATGTGTATTTCTGGCTTCTTTATTGTTGAGCAAGACCCTCTGATGTTCTTCGTGTACACTTCTACCTCATGCTCCTGCCAGCAGCCAAAGTGGACAGTATTCTCATTTGACAGATTGAACCCAAGATTCAAAGAGGTGTAGAAAGGTGCTGGGCTTTGCACTCGTGTGACCATGTTTGGCCAGTGCATGCATAAACCAAAAGTATCAAGAAGGGAAGAGGAGTCTACAGCCATATTACCCTGAAACTATCCAGTGGGGTTTTTTTGTATGATTTCGCTATTTGTCCATTTTTTTTGAGACAAGGGTTACTATGTAGTACTGGCTGTCCTGGAACTCACTATGTAGACCAGGCTGTCCTGGATCTCACAGAAATCCTCCTGCCTCTGCCTCTTTAATGCTGAGATTAAAAGCATGTAACACCACACATAACAGAAAAAAGAGGAAACAGCCTATATCGTGCCCTCTCATGCAGATATCCTTGAGAAAAAAACATTCCTTGAGGTTTGGTGGGGAAAGGATTTGGGAGCAGAAGAGAGGTATGGGGAGCAGTTAGAGTACAAATAGAAATAACTTGGATATAGAGCCCCAAAGAGAGGGGATTGCCTCTCTAGATCCTCATTCATCAGCCAGATGATTTTGAGGAACAGGATATGAGTTCTGGTTTAGACCTTTCCATCTTTAGAAGGGGAGGCTCCTCACTGACCACAAGAACTCTGTGACTAGCCCTACATTTACACACCCACACACACATCAATTGCTCCATGAGTCCTAGGAACAGCTCATTGTCACACACACAGTCCAACTCAACTCCATCCATCCCCTTCCTACACAATCCTTGTAAGGCAGAGCTACCTCTGAGAAGATTGGAACTCTACTAAAACTGGAGCAGAAAGGACAGACAAAACACCTTTAGTCAACTTGGACTCCAGGAATTGGCCACTGGTGAGCTCTGTGGTGCTTCATAGGCAGCCAACCATAAAAAAGAAGAACTTTACACCATTCTTGTCATTCTGAAAGACTATAAAACCAGAGTTCAATCTCCATCATCACACAGGAAGCCAAGAACTTCCTACTAGATTGGGACCTTGAACCTTGAATTCAAAAAGATCCTCAAAGGCCCAGAAACAAAGTCTGTGTGGACAAAGTACTCTGCAAACACAGTAAGTGATGTTTGTCATTTCTATGCTGTCAGTTACTGTGAAAGGCAATCTTAAGTTATGAGTGCAGTTCAGGGATCCTCAACATAGGACAATGCTTTGAGAACCAGACAGAAGCTCTGTAGCCCATTGTTGCATCTGTAAAGCAGTTAATACTTGGGAAATGCTGACGATGCTGGACACATTATTAAGGCTGGATGGTCAGGAATAAAACTTTTTCTAGACAGTGATATTGAGGAATTTGTTGTTGATGATTAATTAAGAGAGTAAACCAATATAAAGAGATGAGAAATGCCTCATGGAAAGTTATTTTTAAAGTTATCTTTGTGAAACTTCCACAAAGGACAACAAAATACAACATATAAAGAAATGGTAGCAAAAGAATATATGTTAGTAAGAAAAATCATTGCAAATGCAAGAGTGAAAAAATTCTAGACCAATTTCTTAAGATTACAACTAAAATTACAAAAATGGGACTACTATCTTGGAGGAGGAGGAAAGTCATCCTCAAGAAGTCTCAGATAGATGGAATTTTGGGATGCAATTGTTATATTTAACATGATGTATGTTAGTTTTATGCTGAAGAGAGATGTATAGGACTGACCCTAACAATGCCTATTTTGCCTTTCATTCCATGACTTGGAGAGAGAAGAGACAACTATAGATTTTCGAACTATTGTTTCTTTTTTTTTTTTTTTTTGGTTTTTTCGAGACAGGGTTTCTCTGTGTAGCACTGGCTGTCCTGGAACTCACTTTGTAGACCAGGCTGGCCTCGAACTCAGAAATCCTCCTGCCTCTGCCTCCCAAGTGCTGGGATTAAAGGCGTGCGCCACCACTGCCCGTCATCGAACTATTGTTTCAAACTGTTGTTTGCCTCTGCATAACAGACAGCAAGAATCTCTAGGATGCTGTAGGAAATATGCAGCAATTGACTTACATTAGGATACATGAGAGACAGGTCTGGGTTGTTCAGTCAAGAAGGCCTGGGTACAGAATTTCTATAAAGGACACAAAACTGGTCTCTCCCTAAAATGGAGAACCATGGTTGGCAATGTTTGTTGATTTCTATGGTAGACAGTGGCAAGTTGTCCACATGTTGTACAGAGAGGGAACAGATGCACACAACTGACTCTTATGAGACACAACAAGCGTCTGACTTCACCTTGGGCTTGGGTACTTCTTATCATCTCTTCCCAGACACTTCACAAATGAACAGGCTACAGGACACTAATAGACTCCAGGCTCTATGGATCTACATGAGCACTGTGCAAGGGACCTGGGGCAAACTTCTACAAGAAACTATTCACAGGCCTAGGAAGGTCAATAGCAAAATGGACCTTTGGATTCTCCTCCAATCACAGCCCAGGTCATGTCTCCTTAGCAGCAGTGTGCCCTGGAACTGCTACAACCTGACAATTTAGGGAGAACAGACAGAGCTGGGGTCTCTCAGTAGGCAGGTGGCTGTTGACCATAGCACCTGACAGTGCTGAACTCAGCCTGCCTTCACCTTGGCTACAGTGCCCCAGGGACTGGGCTCCTGAGGACCACCTTGCCCTACATGACATTGCTCCTCAACTTCTGCTGACTCTGTCCTAGAGCTGTCAGCCTCTCTAGAAGTCCTGAGTGCCAAGCTGAATGTCTGCCCTCTTCAGCACTAGCATGAGCTGCAGGAAGCAGAAATCTCTGCCTCAATCATTCCTGACTGTCAGCCAAGTTTCCCTAGTGTGAGCTGACAGGGAGGACTTGGAGGAGTGACCATAGGGACAGAGCCTATAGGAAAAGAAGGGACCCTCTTGACATGTCAGCAGAAGAGTTCCCCCTTTTTACCATGTTCCATAATGTTCAGAGGCCACTGCTCCAGAATAGACTTTGTAGTCAGGAAACATCTACTAAAGACCCCAGAAGGGAGAGCAGTAGAAGTCCAGGGTGATCACAGGATTGATGGAGCAGATGCAGCATGATTAACTGATAGATATTAGGGACAAATACTAAAACTCTGGCCAATAACAGCGTACTGAAAATTTTATTTTACTTTTTTTTAGGTTTTATTTCACATGTGCCACTTCTGCATATTTAAAGGATACAGGGGACATTTCAGTACATATGTAGTGTGTAATGGTCGCCAGAGTAATTGGAAGTCAACGCTGGGTACCTCACAAATCTACCTTAGCTGTTTTGAAATATTCAAATATGTCTTATCACTCATAGTCACCTTGCTGTGCTATAGAGCATGAGAAGAGTCATGCTGTCCAGTTTCAGCCCTGTCCTGTTTACTGTCCTCTCTCCTTCCAAACTCTCTCCACCCTTCTTCCAAACTCTCCTCAGACTCTGTAACTATTACTTGACTTTCTAATTCTGTTAGACAAGCTTTGTAGAGATTTCATAGCATGATTTACATGGAAGAACTGTCTTTACCAATCAAGAAAAATCTTTTCTATGTTACCTATGAAGAAACCCAGTAAGGAGAGAAGGAATACAGTCACTGAAGTCAGAACATCTGCTAATGGCAGGCATTAGAACAGGACCACTGTATGACAGCCGGGTCCCTGATATTCACTGTCTCGGGGTACAGGGATACTTTTCACATTGCTTCATAACATCTTTGCAAGGTAAGCATTCATTAAACTCCCCTGTTCTAGATGAGGAACTTAGACTCAAAGAAATAGATTCATCTAATGTCACATGGCTATATTTCCCCTTTTGAGGTATTCTTCAAATAGCTAACTGGAAAGAATTCATGTACAAATACACATTGTGTGGAAGAAGTCCTACAGTGGAAAGCTATCTATTGGTCCTTTTGTTTATTTCAAAGCAATTCTGATTTAATTTAAAACTAATATTAATAAACAATAACTCAGAGCCCATTTCAGCAGAGTCTCAGTTTCTATCCAGATCCTTTGTGCTGTCACCTGTTGCATACAGGCATCTCTTACTCCCTAGGCCAATTTTTCCATTTCTGTCTCCAGGTCATACTTTCCTCCTAGCTGTCTCATGGTCTTCACTAGGGCTGTTTAGTTAACTGTAAATCTACCTATACCATATAAAGGCCATGTGACAGGGATCAGCCTAAACCAAACAACCAACCTGGTACCTTGTGTCTCAACCTATAGTGAAAGTTGTCCAGCTAGGAATTTGCTGTATCAGCTGTACTGATCTTGAAATACCATGGTTTTTGCATTAACTAAGATGCATTGTTTCATTACAACTGAAAATGCAATCTTGTAGACTCTTAGACAACAGAAAAAATAACTTTTCATAGCTGTGAACTTTTTGTTTTTATCCACGACTGCCCTCCTCCCCAGAGCTTTCATGGAGACAACAGTGGCACGGCCAGTGCTGTGCTTAGAGGCAGGAGAGGCCAATCATTTCAGAGCTGGAAGTGAACAACACACTTATCGATTTCTACTTCAGCTCTCATTCTGAGTCCTGTGCCACATTTCAGTAACCCGAGGCCATCTGTAGTTCTGTGTCATTGCTTCTAAGGTCTTGCGCCACAGTGCAGTGTCCTGTGGCAATTTGTACCTCTTTCATCACTTCTAAATGGGAACAATTTGCCGTTAGTATGTGTTGAGCATTAAGTCCAAACTCAGCTGTTTGGAGTTGATATGAAATCTTTAGTTAGAACAGTGAGATAAAGTCTCCTTATGTGTTTGATCCAATGAGCTCCTTACACGGTCACTCTTGAAATAATTGAATGAGTTACACACACACACACTAATTTGTCTGTTCTGAACCCCTCTTAGTCTACAAGGTCCATGTGAGTAGATAATGCGATGGCTCCCTACCCTTCATTTCATCCCTAGGATTTGGTAATCACTTAATGTCAATCAGCAGTTTATTAAGGAAATATAATCATTGTCTTGTCTTTGTTGCCCAGGACTCACTGTCTTTAACAGAAAAGTAAATTCAGAAGCTATTGTTCCTGACCAGCTCCTCACCAAAGGATGGAGATTTCAGATATCACAGGAGCCTACCTCACAACCACAGAATATGACTATGGGGACTCCACTCCATGCCAAAAGACTGCTATAAGAGCCTTTGGGGCTGGACTCCTGCCCCCCCTGTACTCTCTCGTGTTCATCATTGGAGTGGTAGGCAATGTCCTGGTGATTCTGGTGCTCATGCAGCATAGGAGGCTTCAAAGCATGACCAGCATCTACCTGTTCAACCTGGCTGTCTCTGATCTGGTCTTCCTTTTCACTTTACCTTTCTGGATTGACTACAAGTTGAAAGATGACTGGGTTTTTGGTGATGCCATGTGCAAGCTTCTCTCTGGGTTTTATTACATCGGCTTATACAGTGAGATCTTCTTTATCATTCTGCTGACGATTGACAGGTACCTGGCCATTGTCCATGCAGTGTTTGCCCTGAGGGCCCGGACTGTGACTTTTGGCATCATCACCAGTATCATCACCTGGGTTCTAGCCATCTTAGCTTCTGTTCCTGCATTATACTTTTTCAAGGCCCAGTGGGAGTTCACTCACCATACCTGTAGCCCTCACTTCCCCTATGAGAGCCTGAAAGAGTGGAAGAAGTTTCAGGCTCTAAAGCTAAACCTCCTTGGACTAATTTTGCCTCTGTTAGTCATGATAATCTGCTATGCAGGGATCATCAGAATTCTGCTCAGACGACCCAATGAGAAGAAGGCCAAAGCAGTGCGTCTGATATTTGCTATTACACTTCTGTTCTTCCTCCTCTGGACCCCCTACAATCTGACTGTATTTGTTTCTGCTTTCCAAGATGCTCTATTCACCAATCAGTGTGAGCAGAGCAAGCAGCTGGACCTGGCCATGCAGGTGACTGAGGTGATTGCCTACACCCACTGCTGTGTCAACCCAATCATTTATGTTTTTGTGGGCGAGCGGTTCTGGAAATACCTCCAGCAGCTGTTTCAAAGGCATGTGGCTATACCGCTGGCAAAATGGCTGCCCTTCCTCTCTGTGGACCAGCTAGAAAGGGCCAGTTCCATATCTCCATCCACAGGAGAACATGAGCTTTCTGCTGGCCTCTGATTCAGACCCTAGGTGTCAACCAAGGTCTAGAATAGAGTGAGGAGATAGTATATAGCTCTCCAAGACAGATACTGGCAGTTCTTACAATGAGGATTCCCAATCTGGTATGGTCAAAGGGAACTTGGAGGTAACTTAGGTATAAGCTAATGCTAAATGGTTTCCTTGAACTTCTCTCTGTTAGAAAGGAGATGAATAAACAAACTGGGGCATTCTGAAAACTGGAATAATGGTGCCTATAAGTGGCTTGGGCCTTACAAGAGATAACATTTGTGGTTATTAACTTAAAAACAAAGCCACTACTTTTACTGAACTCGACACCTAATGATGTGATATTCTGAGAAAATTTTAAAGCATTCTAATAGAGAAGAATTTTGCATACTTGCATATGGACATATAAAGTATAAAGTTATATCAAAAAATTAAAACTGCAACAAGCTCAAGTTTTTCTATCCAGTTATTTTAAATAATTAGCAAAGATACAAATAGATCATAGAATACATGCAATTGCATTGATATGAAAATACTGATCACAAGGAAATAACAATTAAAATATAAAAGTTCTTTTGGATGTTAAAAGTGTTGAATAAACATTATTTCATTTTACTAATGAAAATGCACAGTGCAGGTCCAGAAATGGCAAAAGCAGTAGTTTGATACAAATGTAAATTAGTGCAGTATTTCTGAAAAGGAATTTGAAAGTTCAATACTCAAAAGCTAAGTAGTCAATCATAGGGTGATTTTACAAATTCTATTGAAATGTCATATCATTTAATAATTTCAGAAATATTAAATGTCAGTCAATATGGTATATTTTAAAGAAATTTTGTTGATCTGGAAATATGTTTGCAATATTATTAAATTAAAATGGAAAATAAAAAACTGACAAAATGGCTCACTGGAGAAGGCACTTTCTACCAAGCTAACAACCTGAGTTCAATTTTAGGAACCCACATGATGAAAGGAGAAAGCTGACTCTAACAAACAGTCCTTTGATATCTATATGTGCACACATATTGAGACATACACACAAATAAATTAATGCAAAAAAGAAAAATACAGGATTCTTTTGGTCCATATTTTATATATGAAAAGAACAAACTAAAAGAATACATCAATCCATTTCCTCTGCTATAATAAAATCTCCAAAGCCAGTACTTTATAAAAAATAAAGGTTTGTTTAGCTTGAAGCTTTGGAGACTCAGCAAAACAGTTTGCTCAGCTCCCGTAAGAGCTCCATCGGTACATCGCTGCACAGTCTAGGCTTCATGATCTGAACACAAGCAAGAAGGCAAAAATACATGGAGTGGCAGGAATCTGAAGAATTAAAGAGGCCTGTCTCTTGTGGGGACCACCACAGGTCCTCTGAGAATGACTTAGTTCCTTTCAAGAGTAACATCCCTAATAATGTAATCACCTCCCACTTGGCTCAGTGACATTAAAAGTGTCATCACCCATACACTGAGAATCAAGTCACCAACATGAGTCCTTGGAGACAACTCCAAGCCATATCGAAGTGAAGACTCCCAGTAATTATAGGCGTGGCAGGGTTTATTAGGCCAATGAGTCCCCAGAATTACAAGTGAATGCCACCACACCTAGATGTTTTTAAGAAGGCTGGTGAAAATCAAACTCAAGTCCTTGTGCTTTCAAAGGAAGTGCTTCACCAGCTGAACCACATCCCCATGTCTTTAAATATTTGTTTAAAGAGTTGTTAAACAACAAAAACATGGCTCATAAATGGAAAAAAGGAACCCTAATAAAAAGATTTTTTAACATTTAAAACTTTTCTACTTCAAAGATACCATTAAGAAAATTAAAAGACAAGGGATAAAATGAAAGAAAATACTTATAAAATATAATCTGATATAAGACATATTCAGCATTCATAAAGAGCTCAAACAGCTCAGTAGTAAGAAAAAAAACCTAACCACGAAAGTACAAAGAGACCCACATATTTCACTGCAGAAAGTAGACAAATGACTGAAGAAATATTAGTATGTTTTTATTTCTTATTAGAGAAATAAAGTCACAAAAACCACAGTAATATTGCTTTTCGTACTCAATGGAATTACTGTGAGACATACGTCATAAACAAATAAATATGAACAAGGATATGGAGATACAAAATCTCACATGCTGTTGTTAGTGTTGTAAAATGAGGCAACAACTTTGGAAAGCAATTCAGTTTTCCTGAAGATGTTAAACATTAACTTAACAATTCCACTTCTCAATAATATCCAAGAGAAAAAAAAAGTATGCCTCTCCCCCACAAAATCTGTGGGTGATCACTGCCATAAATCAAAAATAATCTTATTCATATCTCTATTTTGACATATCTATCAACTGGTAAATAGAAAAATGCATATCTGTCAAGTAGAGTTGTTCTTTAAGATTATTTTTATGTATGAGTATTTGCCTTCATGTATATATGTACACCGCAGGTGTGCCTGGTGCACATAGAGGCCAAAATGATATCAGATTGACAAGAACCAGAGTTACAGACTGTTGGGCTATCGTGTAGGTGCTGGAAACCAAACCCAAGCCTTAGGCAGGAGTGGCAAGTATCCTATGGAGCAATAAAAGGCATCAAAATAAGCTGGTATGGTAGCAAATGTCATAATCATGGCACTAGGGAGACAGAGGCAGGTGGCCACTTCGAGGCCAGCCTGGTCTACAAAGCGAATTCCAGGACAGCCAAGGCTGTATCACACAGAAAGCCTGTGTATCACACAGAAAGCCTGTATCAGAACAAACAAAGAAAAAGACAGCAAAATACTAGCATCTTTTATGTGGTAAGAGAGCCTCAGAAACATGCTATGTGAAAGGATTCAGCCTCAAGAAACCACCCCTTACGTGATTTCATTCATGTGCAAAGTCCAGAAGGTAAACATAGAAACAGAAAGTAGATCAGCTTGAAACATCCTGGGCTGGGAACAGACTAACTGTGAGGAGTGTGCGAGAACTTGGTAGAGGGATTGGAAAAACAAACTTGGGATGATCCTATCAAGTAACATTAAAACATTCTACCTTTCCTTTTTTTTCCAGGCATGGTAGATATTTTATTTCTTTAGTTTTGTTTTGTTTTGTTTGGAATTTTTATTTTAGTACATCTTGTTTTGTCCTCACTTGTTAATTAATAGAAAAGATAGCTCTGTAAAGAGAGAGAGAGAGAGAGAGAGAGAGAGAAAGAAAGAGAGAGAGAATCCTTTTAACATCTCTACTGTGCTACTTTACTGCCTTCAATATAAATAATTCTCCTACCAATGGTTCCAGATATGTAGGCAATGTACCAGGAGAATATTCTAAAAGGAGACAGCTATATATAATTTTCCTTGTTCTAATATTAATACTGAAATTGAGGAAGAATTAATAAATAAAGATAAGGAAGTAACACTGAGTGTCTGTGTGTCTCTACAAATTGCTCCATGTACTTCTGCAGTCTTCCGGCATCTGGTTCTTTTTTTTTTTTAATTGAATATATTCTTCACTTACATTTCAAATACTATACCCTTTCCCAGTTCGCCCTCCCAGAAAACCCCCAACCCATCCTCCCACCCCCTGCCTCCAAGATGATGCCTCTCGGTCCAACTCACTCCCACCTACCTCCCCTTGATTCCCCCACTCTGGGGCACCTATCCAGCCTTCATAGGACCAAGGACCTCTCCTCCCACCAATACCGACAAGGTATTACTCCACCACAATTGCGGCTGGAACCATGGGTACCCCTTGGTTGATGGCTTAGTCTCTGGGAGCCCCTGGAGGGTGATCTGGTTGGCCAACATCTTCGTTCTTCCCATGAGGCTGCAAACCCCTCCAACTCCTCCATTGGGGACCCTGCACTCAGTCCAATGGTTGGCTGCTAGTATCTGCCTCTGTATTTGTAAGGCTCTGGCAGGGCCCCTCAGGAAACAGCCATAACAGGCTCCTTTCGGCAAGTACTTCTTGGCATCCACAATACTGTCGGGGTTTGGTGACTGTCTCTGGGATGAATCTCCAGGTGGGACAGTCTCTGGATGGCCTTTCCTTCAGTCTCTGCCCCACACTTTGTCTCCATAATTGTTCCTGTGAGTATTTTGTTCCCTTTCTCAGAAAAAGCGAAGCACCCACACTTTGTTCTTCCTTCTTCTTGAGCTTCATGTGATCTGTGAATTGTATCTTGCTTATTCTGAGCTTTTGGGCTAATATCCATTTATCAGTGAGTGCATACCATGTGTGTTCTTTTGTGATTGAGTTACCTCACTCAGGATGACACTTTCTAGTTTCCATTCATTTGCCTAAGAATTTCATGAATTCATTGCTTTTAATAGCTGAGTAGTGTTCCATTGTGTAAATATACCACATTTTCTGTATCCATTACTCTGTCGAAGGACATCTGGGTTCTTTACAGCTTCTGGCTATTATAAATAAGGCTGCTATGAACATAGTGGAGCATGTGTCCTTATTACATGTTGGAGCATCTTTTGGGTATATGCCCAGGAGTAGTATAGCTGGGTCATCAAGTAGTACTATGCCTAATTTTCTGAAGAACTGCCAACTGATTTCCAGAGTGGTTGTACCAGCTTGCAATCCCACCAGCAAAAGATGAGTGTTCCTTTTTCTCCACATCCTCGCCAGCATCTGCTGTCCCCTGAGTTTTTCAACTTAGTGATTCTGACTGGTGTGAAGTGGAATCTCAGGGTTGTTTTGATTCACATTTCCCTGATAACTAAGGATGTTGAACATTTCTTTAGGTGCTTCACGGCCATTCAAATTTCCTCAGTTGAGAATTTTCTGTTTAGCTCTGTACCCCATTTTTTACAGGGATATTTGACTCTCTGGAGTCTAACTTCTTGAGTTCCTTATATACATAGGATATTAGCCCTCTATCAGATGTAGGATTGGTAAAGATCTTTTCCCACTCTGTTGGTTGCCATTTTGTCCTATTGACAGTGTCCTTTGCCTTACAGAAGCTTTGCAGTTTTATGAGGTCCCATTTGACGATTCTTTTTCTTATAGTATAAGCCATTGGTGTTCTGTTTAGGAAAATTTCCCCTGTGCCCATGTGTTCAAGGCTCTTCCCCACTTTCTCCTCTATAATCTTCAGTGTATCTGGTTTTGTGTGGAGGTCCTTGATCCACTTAAACTTGAGCTTTGTACAAGTAGATAAGAATGGGTTGATTTGCATTTTTCTCCACGCTGACCTCCAGTTGATCCAGTACCATTTGTTAAAAATGCTGTCATTTCTCCACTGGATGTTTTTAGCTCCTTTGTAAAAATCAAGTGGCCATAGATGTGTGGGTCATTTCTGGGTCTTCAATTCTATTCCATTGATCTTCCTGCCGGTCTCTATACCAATACCATACAGGACTTTTTTTGTCACTATTGCTCTGTAGTAGAGCTTGAGGTCGGGGATAGTGATTCCCCAAGAAGTTTTTGTTGTGGAGAATAGTTTTTACTATCTTGGCTTCTTCATTATTCCAAATGAATTTGCAGATTGCTCTATCTAACTCTATGAAGAATTGATTTGGAATTTTGATGGGGATTGCATTGAATCTGTAGATTGCTTTCAGCAAGATGGCCATTTTTACTATATCGATCCTTCCAATCCATCTTCAGAGGCTTGAAGTTCTTGCCATACAGATCTTTCATTTGCTTGGTTAGAGCCACTCCAAGGTATGTAATATTATTTGTGACTATTGTGAAGGGTGTCATTTCCCTAATTTCTTTCTCAGCTTGTTTATCCTTTGAGTAGAGGAAGGCTACTGATTTGTTTAGGTTACTCTTATGTTCAGACACTTTGTTCAAGTTGTTTATCAGCTGTAGGAGTTCTCTGGTGGAATTTTTGGGGTCACTTAAGTATACAATCATATCATCTGCAAATAGTGATATTTTGACTTCTTCCTTTCCAATTTGTATACCTTTGACCTCCTTTTATTGTCTAATTGCTCTAGCTAGAATTTTAAGTACTATATTGAATAGATAGGGAGAGAGTGGGCAGCTTTGTCTGGTTCCCAAATTTAGTGGGATTGCTTCAAGTTTTTCTCCATTTAGTTTGATGTTGGCTACTGGTTTTCTGTATATTGATTTCACTATGTTTAGGTATGGGCCTTGAATTCCTGATCTCTCCAAGACTTTTAACATGAAGGGATGCTGAATTTTGTCAAATGCTTTTTCAGCATCTAATGAAATGATCATGTGGTTTTTTTTCCTTTGAGTCTGTTTATGTAGTGGATTATATTGAAGGAGTTCTGTATATTGAACCATTCCTGCATTGCTGGGATGATGCCTACTTGATCATGGTGAATGATCATTTTGATGTGTTCTTGGATTCAGTTGGCAAGAATTTTATTGAGTATTTTTGCATCGATATTCATAAGGGAAATTGGTCTGAAGTTCTCTTTCTTTGCTGGATCTTTGTATCAGCATAACTGTGGTTTCATAGAATGAATTGGGTAGTGTTCCTTGTGTTTCTATTTTGTGGAATAGTTTGAAGAGTATTGGTATTAGATCTTCTTTGAAGATCTGATATAATTCCCCACGGAACCCATCTGGTCCTGGCTTTTTTTTGTTTGTTTGTTTGGGAAACTGCTAATGACTGTTTCTATTTCCACGGGGCTTATGGGACTGTTTAGATGGTTTATCTGATCCTGTTTTAATATTGGCACCTGGTATGTGTCTAGAAAATTGTCCATTTCATCTATATTTTCCAATTTTGTTGAGTATAAACTTTTGTAGTAGGATCTGCTGATTTTTTGAATTTCCACAGTTTCTGTTGTTATGTGTCCCTTTTCATTTCTGATTTTATTAATTTGGGTATTGCCCCTGTGCCCTCTTGTTAGTCTGGCTAAGGGTTTATCTATCTTGTTGATTTTCACAAAGAACTACCTCCTGGTTTTGTTGATTCTTTGTATAGTTCTTTTTGTTACTATTTGGTTGATTTAAGCCCTGAGTTTGATTATTTCCTGCTGTCTATTCCTCTTGGGTATATTTGCTTCTTTTTCTTCTAGAGCCTTCAGGTGTGCTGTCAAGCTACTAGTGTAAGCTCTCTCCAATTTCTTTAAGGAGGCACTTGGAGCTATGAGTTTTCCTCTTAGCATTGCCTTCATTGTGTCCCATAAGTTTTGGTATGATGTGTCTTCATTTACATTAAATTCTAAAAAGTCTTTAATTTCTTTATTTCTTCCTTGACCAAGTTATTTTTGAATAGAACTTTGTTCAGCTTCCGTGTGTGTGTGTGTGTGTGTGTGTGTGTTTTCCATTATTTTTGTTGGAACTTAAGACCAGCCTTATGCCATGATGATCGGATAGGGTGTATGGAATTATTTCAATATTCCTGTATCTGTTGATGCCTGTTTTGTGACCAATTATATGGTTAGTTCTGGAGAAGGTACCATGAGGTGCTGAGAAGAAGGTATATTCTTTTTGCTTTAGGATGAAACGTTCTATAAATATCTGTTATATCCATTTGGTTCATAAATTCTGTTAGTTTCACTGTGTCTCTGTTTAGTTTCTGCTTCCATAGTTTATCCATTGCTGAGAGTGGGGTGTTGAAGTCTCCCACTATTATTGTGTGGGGTGCAATGTATGCTTTGAGCTTTAGTAAAGTTTCTTTTATGAATGTGGGTGCCCTTGCATTTGGAGCATAGATGCTCAGAATTGAGAGTTCATTGTGGTAGATTTTTCCTTTGATAAGTATGAAGTGTCCCTCCTTATCTTTTTTGACAACTTTTGGTTGAAAGTAGATTTTATCTGATATAAGAATGGCCACTCTAGCTTGTTTCGTGGGACCATTTGCTTGGAAAATTGGTTTCCAACCTTTGACTCTGAGGTAGAGACTGTCTTTGTCACTGAGGTGGGTTTCTTGTATGCAGCAAAATGTTGGGTCCTGTTTACATATTCAGTATGTTAGTCTATGTCTTTTTATTGGGGAATTGAGTCCACTGATGTTAAGAGATATTAAGGAAAAGTGATTGTTACTTCCTGTTATTTTTGTTGTCAAAGGTGGAATTATGGGTGTGTGGCTATCTTCTTTTGGGTTTATTGAAAGGAGATTACTTTATTGCTTTTTCTAGGGTGCAGTTTCCCTGTTTGTTCTGGTAATTTCCACCCATTATCCTTCATAGAGTTTGGTTTGTGGAAAGATATTGTGTAAATTTGGTTTTGTCATGGAATATCTTGTTTTCTCTGTCTATAGTAATTGAGAGTTTTGCTGGGAATAGTACCCTGGGTTAACATTTATGTTCTCTTAGGGTCTGTATGACTTCTGCCCAGAATCTTCTAGCTTTCATAGATTCTGGTAAGAAGTCTGGTATAATTCTGATAGGTCTGATTTTATATGTTACTTGACCTTTTTCCCTTACTGCTTTTAGTATTCTTTCTTCATTTAGCGCATTTGATGTTTTGATTATTATGTGACAGGAGGAGTTTCTGTTCTGGTCCAGTCTGTTTGTAGTTCTGTAGGCTTGTTGTATGTTCATGGGCATCTCTCTCTTTAGGTTAGGGAAGTTTTCTTCTACAATTTTGCTGAAGACATTTACTGGCCCTTTAAAGTTGTAAACCTTTGCTCTCTTTACTTATAATCCTTAGGTTTGGTCTTCTCATTGTGTCCTGGATTTCCTGGATGTTTTGGGTTACAAGCTTTTTGCATTTTCTTTGACTGTTAAGTCAATGTTTTCTATGGTATCTTCAGCACCTGAGATTCTTTCTTCTATCTCTTGTATTCTGATGTTGATGCTTGCATCTATAACTCTTGATTTCTTTCCAAGGTTTTCTATCTCCAGAGTTGTCTCCCTTTGTGATTTCTTTACTGTTTCTACTTCCATTTTTTAGATCTTGGATGGTTTTATTCAGTTCCTTCCCTTGTTTATTTGTGTTTTCCTGTAATTCTTTAAGGGAATTTTGTGTTTCCTCTTTAAGGACTTCTACCTGTTGACCCATGTTCTCCTGTACTTCTTTAAGGGAGTTTTTTTATGTTCTTCTTGAAGTCCTCTGTCAGCATCAATGAGATGTGATTTTAAATCCAGATCTTGCTTTTCCAGTGCGTTGGGGTATCCAGGACTTGCTGTTGTGGGAGAACTGGGTTCGGATGATGCCATGTTGCCTTGGTTTCTGTTGGTTATGTTCTTGCATTTGCCATTTGTCATCTGGTTATCTCTGGTGTTAGCTGGTCTTGCTGTCTCTGACTATGGCTTATCTGTCCTGCAAGCCTGTGTATCTGTACTCCTGGGATTCCCATTCTCTCTGTGCACACAGGTATGGCACTCCTGGGAGACCAGCTCTCTTGTGATGGTATTTGTGTATGTAACTCTGGCCCAAGATCAGCTCTGCACTCTCTGGCCTCTCCACCATCCTGGGAGGTTAGCTCTCTCCCTGCACCACCTGGATATGGGGCACTGTGGCAGAGGATGGTCTCCAGCCAGAGACAGAAACTGGAAGGCTCCCGCCTGAGGGTTCTGGACAGTTCCTCTGAGCAGCAGGGGTGGTCCTACCTGCGCTCTCAGGCTCTCTGCACTCCTGCGGAGGGACTGGTGGAGGAAGGAGTAGAAGGGATGGAAGGGGGGTGGTATTCGGGAGAGTGAGGGGTTTGGTAGTTGATGGGGGGCATGTGATGGTTGGTGAGTTCACCATGCTCCCAGCAGCAGCTCTGGGACTCCAGGGGTGGGAGGGGGAATCTTACCAACTGCTCTGAGTGCAGTGGGTTCTCTAAGATGGATCAGTATATGGTGTCTTCACTGGAGCAGAGCAGCCAAGAAAGGGCAGGCGGCAAAAGGCAAAACACTCTACCTTAGAAATGGAATTTATATTTACTATATGCAGAACATAACTCATAAAGTTACTAAAATTTATGTGATTTTAAAAAAAAACAACAACAACTTTTCCAGAGTCCTGAAAAGGATGTTAGATTCCCAGGAACCAGGGTTATACGCAGTTGTAAAATAAATCTTCTGACATAGATACTGGGAATCAAGCTCAGGTACTATGCAAGAGCAGTACATGTTTTTAACCACCAAGTCATCTCTCCAGCCCATAAAATGTATGTAATTTTTACCCCTGAAGAATATTTGAAACTTGTAGCAAAGAATTGACAAAAAAGAAAGAATTCTACTTTTTTAGTGTTCACTGTTAATTTTGCTTATAATAATTATGCCCTATATATGATTAATGTTACCATTTTATGCAGAATATGTCACTATAAAAACTTCATAAATAGAATTATTGTCTAGTATACAATATTCCAGTGCAGCACCATCAATTATCAGCTCCCTAAGAAGTCCCAGAATCTAAATACAAAATCTTTTGCCAAGCTACAGGACTTAAAAATATCAGACTGTAGATGTTAATGTTCCAAGTAATGCTGGTAAAGACTGATATACATGTACAACTTTAAAAAACTGTGTCTTATGTTGTGAGCTGTTCAGAGAGGACTAAACACCATCCCTTCCTACTTCCTCTGGAATGCTTCACCACAATAATTAGTCTGCAAAAGGTGAACACCCTCATGTTGGTTTCACATATGCTTAGTCAAGTAGGACTGGAATCATCACCTACTGAATAAAGAATTCATGTGCGATCTTCTTTTTTGCAAACATAACTATGTAATAGCATAACCACTTAAGAGCTTTTCACAGCTTTAACCTACATGTTTGTTTCCATCTGACATGTTTTGTTTTGGTTTTTATGTGTGAGACTTTTAGAAAATATCTCTATCTTCTCCTTATTAAAAGAAATTAAGCTGATATTCCTTAAAGGATTTCTTTCTTAGACACACCACTCTCAGACATTCTTCAGTAGAACAGTTGTTGCAACAAGAAACAAAGCAAATGTTTACACCATACTTAACTGCTTCAGTCTAGTCATCTCTTTCAGCTGAGTTGTGAGTTGTCTTACATTAACACCATTACATTTAAACTGCACTCCCTACACTGTCATAGACACTACATCTCTGTTGTCTGTAGCCACCTATCTGGCCTTCTGTAGTATATCATTGCTTTGACAGCCATCTACAGTATACCCAAGAATAATCACCTTCCACCCAGATGAAAGTGGCCTCTTAGACACTATAGTTGGCTAAGAAATGGTTGCACAGATAACCAGGTCTTAAATACAGATAGCAGAAAGAACTTTGCAGATAGGATTAAGTCAAGGCTTTTGAAATGGAGATGTTAGCCTAGTAGGTTTTAAATATATAACAGGTCCTCCAGGAATGAGAGGACCTAATACACTCCATTTTAAAACAGACAGACATGTTAGGCCTTAAGTTTCAATTTCCCAAAGAAGCAGGTGAGGTTTCTCAGGTGAGTCACAGACAATGGATCATTAGTCAATAGCCATCCTGACATCCCTAGAGAGATAATGAACCCCGAATTGGGACAGTCCCTGGAATTCTTCAAGTCCTCACCAAAAATGGTAGAAGTAGCATAGCAACCAATCAAAATTGTACTAATGTCACTGCTGCAGTTCTATTCCATCATGTTAAAGGTTACCTAACCCTTCTAGAAAATCTCCCTACCCTGTATAAAAGGGGGCCTGAGAACTCCTCTGGTCTTTGGCATTCTGATGAATGGTTGTCCCCGCACACGCTAGTTGTTTCTGCAGAATAAACACTCTTTGCCTTTGCATACTATTTGATTCTGGGGTCTTCCTTCAGTGATTCTTGAACACTAGCAAGAGGAAGAAAGGGGAATATTGAATTACTGAAGAAGAAAAGGCAAAACACACCAAAAGTCACAACTGAGGAATCCTTCCAGCCAAGAACAATTAAAAAAAAATAGATTTTTCTATGGAGTCAATAGAAGAAAACATCTCTTTTAATCCCAGTAAGAATCATTTGAGACCTCTGATATCCATACTGTAGGAGATTAAATGTGTGCTGTTTTAAGACTTACCATCTGAGTAAAATTGTTCTGGCGGGTACAGGAAACTCATATAGACACCATGGTTACAGTTTTATCCTTCTTATAACCAGGCATCCAACCAAATGGTAATTAATAGCTTCCCCTCCTTCCTTTACCATATAGAAACCTGATCCCCAAATGTCTTCAGTTTCTATTTTGTTCTTGTAATTGTTGTTTTGTTTTTGAGAAAAGTTCTTACTATGTAACTCAAACTAGCCTCAAATCTATTATGTAGCCTAGTCTGGTCTCAAACTCACAATGGCTTCAAGTGCAGAGATTATAGGCATTGAATCTCAAGTTTGGTTATATTTTTCATATTTATAAACTCATCTCCAGGACATTGCTATAACCACTAAGATGTTGCAAGACTACAGTTGCTTGCAGTCCTTCAGTTCCACATTTAATCCCTCACAAAGGCTTATAGCGTCCACAGAAGGTTATTTCCAGGTCAGAAATCCCCCTATGGTAGGTCAAAAGAAGGTCATTGTCCGTGTGTTCCTCTAACAACTAGGAATTGCCTTCTTCCAATAATTCTCAAGGCTATTCTTCACTTATTCTGGGCTGGCCAACCTACAACGTGAGAACCTGAGCAGCAGGATCATCTGAGGAAGATCAAGAACCACCTCTGTCTGCCATGTGATGTGGGAAAGAGAGAGATGCCCTCCTCCCAGCCCTCACCCCTCACCATCCATAACAGGCAGGGAAGTTGGCCCTGTCCTTCACCAGCAACAACACTCAGGGAGACAGGCCTCTCCCTCGCCTGGGCAGCACACTCTGGTTCTGCTGGCATAGGCTCTTAGGTCTTTCCTACTTACCAACTGGTCAGGAAACAGTTTCCTTTGAACTGCTCTCCATCCTAGTTCTTACTTTCTGGTTCTTTTGTATGGCTAATTCATAAACAAAAGCATTAATTTGCTTTCTTTTCTCTCAAATTTCATCTCTTAGTCTTAGTTCAGTGGGCTGGTCTGTGAAGATCTTTCTGAACCTTCCCTAACCTTTGCCATTTATCTCTGCATTACTGTTCTCACACATTTTCCTTTTCAAAATTAATAGTATATGATACATGGCATGCTATTTTGTAATGGACTACAAAATAATTTCTATAATTACAAATTTAACCAGCATTGCTGAGCTTTATTTATTTACTTTCCTGATAAAGCCAAAGATCAAACACCCTAGAAATGAAAGTAACAAAAAATTCCCTGGAAACCATTGCTCAAAGTGCTTGGACACAAAGTGGTTCCCAGGTCATAAAGTCTGAGATGTTCTCACATGAGGACATATCTGTATAAAAGGGAAAGAACAGGAGGACTCTGCATGGATCATTAAGAAAGAACAGAAGGAATAGTGCCTAGAGAACAGAACCATCTACATTTAAAGAAAACAGGAATGGGAGAGTCTTGGGATGCACTGTAATTGCTTGCACAAAGTTGGTCTTGCTATCTGAGTCACATTCCTTTATGTTTGAATATTCCTGAAAAGGAACCTATATTTTAGGTCCTATGAAGTGAAGGAGAAATGGCCCCTCGAAGAGTAAGTAGCATCAGTAAAAGCTGGATGTTGAAGAAACTCAAACAGTGGAAGAAAGCAAAAAACAGTTAACGACTCAGCTTGAGCATGTAGGCAGAGTCAGCAGGATGGCCTAGGCAGAGAAATATATTTATTGCACTATGTCCATGACACTTCTGGGAGGTCAGATGATGTACAGGTTGAAAAGCCAGTGGATGCAAAGATGTGGAAGTGAAAAATAACTGGTCTCACTGAAGGAAGAGAAAGTACCCCACAAGGACAGGAACACAGCATAGGTTGAATGAACAGGAAGAGAGAAGAGACTGGAGTGGTCAGAAAGCGCCAAACAACAACATACTTTGTAAGCCACATTTAGATCTGCACCAAACTCAATCAGCAAATGAGTCAAATTCTGGAATGACATAATCAGATTTCAAGTTTAGAAGGATCATTTTGGATGCAAATCAAAGGTATTAAGAGAGGTAATACAGGAGATAAATGTCAAAAGAAAGTTGTGGACTCCAAGAGATGAAATGATAACAATTCGATTTGGAAACTGACAATGAGGGAACTGAGAAAGCACTCGGAAGGAAGGATCACTAAAACTGTGTGATTAGAAAGGTGTAGGCAGGAATACCAGCTACCTGCTCCTGAAGGGCATTGTCATGGTCTAAGATGGAGAGTCCATGGGGCAGAACATTGTACTGAACCAGGTTCCGGATGCACCACATTTGCTCTAACAGATCTAGACACTCACTTCCAAATGGTCTTCTAAAAGTCAGCATTTGGTAACCAATGGCTTCAAATAAAATGTAAATTTTCTGTTCTTAGAGAACCATAACATTGGGCCACCCTAAGTTTGTAATCACCAGCCATAGTAGTTCAATAGATAACAAATCATATATCAAATCTGTCTCTTGGCCTTTGTTGTACCAACCTGGAGTTAATAATGACTTTTAGAAAACAATTAATATGCAATATAAATCATATGTGATCCATGAAACCTGTATTCACTATCTGTTTCTTTAAAGAAAACATTTGCCAAGCATAATCTGAACATGGGTCTCTCTTTTGGTGCAGCATTTCCTCTCTGGCTTCCTGGTCCATTCAGCACTTGTCTCCTTCCAAACACATCTTACTTGAGCTCATTATTCTCAGATCCAATTTAAAACCAATGAAAGGCAAGACAAGAAAAATTTTTAAGAAAGGGCAAAGATAAGACAATGAAGGAACAGAGTCTTGATAGAAAACAAAGAGGGGGCTGTTTATAATTTCCTACGGTCAAAAAATTAAGTATTTCAGAAGACAAGTGGAGGTTTAGGATCTTTCTTGAAAGACATCTGAACATGGTAGCTTGCAATTAGTTTGAATACAGTACTAATAAGATCCAAGTCACCAATAATTCATTGGTATCACATTAGGTAAATAAATCATAGCACTTCCCTTTGGTGTCATTTAACAAAGAGCAAACACAGATTTGAATTCTCTACTTCACACACCCTGTGTTTACTGCCCTTTGTTAAAAGTGTTCACTCAACAAGAGAGAAGACCCTTGGCAATGATTTATCACAAATTCATCATCTATATAGTTTTATCAACTAATGGTTCTAGAAGGGTTCTGTAGGACTATCCTACTTGAACAGGTTAAAAAAAAAGTTCTTGAGTACTTCAAACCCCATCAAGAAGAAATCTGAAGGGACTTTCTGGATGTCACTACTCTCTTCTCTTATATGATCATCACTGAAGCCTTGACTGTAATAATTAGGTATGGACTTCAATGTTCAGACACTGTACAGATTTCTCCAGCAGGGTCACACACTAGTCTCCTTCAACTCACATATGCTCTGTCATCATCCTCAAACATAGCTCCTACTGAAGCTGCTGGCCCAGTTGGCTGTCGGCTTTCCTAAGTGTAACTAGAACCTATCCCACATCCCACAGCCTAACTTTTGTTCTCACATGTTATCTTTCTGAAATGTTTTAGAGTAAGTTTCAAGGACTGGACCCTTAAGAACTTCCTCATTACTTCAGTGCACATTTACTAAGTACTAAGATATTCTCATGCACAGTCACAGAATAATGATCAAAACCAGGAAATCTAGCTCTTATCTAATGCTGTGGTCCAAAGTCTATGTCCACCTCTTGCAAATGCCCTGAAACTGTCCTTCATAATCTCTGTCTTGCCATGTCTAACCTGAGTGAGGCCCTTGAATTAGACTATTCCATCCCTTCATTAGGCTCCCTAGTCCCTCTGTCAAGCCCTTCTGTCCCTCTATCAAGTTCTATAGGCTCACCATGATGCTGTCTAGATCTATTTGCTCTCTATCAAGCGCTCCAGTCCTTCCATCAAGTTCTGTTTTCTTCCCACGCTTTCTATCTCTCCAGCCCACCTTCCCCTGGAGAAACTCTTGCTTTCCCTGTTTCATGGTAGAGTCAGGGATGTTCACAGCCTTCATCCTCACAAGGATACCTATGATTCCCAAGTTAGCTCCCTGGCTTTCTCCTCATAGTCCTTCCTGAAGGATCACCAGAGAGAATACTTCAAAACCTGCTTAGCAATTAGGGGAAGTATTCTCGCTGGTGTTTCTTATGGTTTCTTTACAGCCAGGAATATGTGTTTCTGATAACTCCATGCTTGTTCCCCTTTTATAGTAACCACACATTTTATTGTAAAACAACATGCCATTCACGATAAAAGAAACTTCTTGAAAAGGAAAAGAACATAATGTGAAATTGTCTTCCTTCCATGTTCAGCAACTCCAAGGATGTATTTTATATGGTGAAAGGCATTGTGCTTTGCCATCATGCCTCTCTCTCTCTCTCTCTCTCTCTCTCTCTCTCTCTCTCTCTCTCTCTCTCTCTCTCTCTCTCCTCTCTCCTCTCTCTCTTCCTCCCCCCATCTCTTTCTCTCCCTCTCTTCCTCCCCCTCTCTCCCTCTATCTCTCTGAGTTGTTTTGTTTTTATAAAGTCCCACATCATAGCTTAGGCTAGCCTACATGCACCAAACTAGGCTAGAATGTGCAGCAATCCCCTAGCTTAACCTCCCAATAGCTGGGATTACAGGCCTTGTCTTTTCACAATCTCTAAAATACAGATTGTCCCTTGTCACTCACTCTCTTTGACACATAACCCTCAGGCTAAAATGCCCATACACTAGTGTACCATGTGACCTCATCTCCCCGTATGTAGTTCTTGTGCTACGTGCAGAGGGCTGCTTCTTGCTATGATGCCCACCTAATGAGGCTTGAAGCATGGGTAGAAGAAGTTTGAGGAAGGTAAAGATTACATTCAAGAAATTTGACAGTAGAGAGGTAAAGTCTCTTGCCAAGATCATAGAATCACTTTAGTGATGGGATTTGAACCAAATTTGATATCCATAAATTTAGAACATGGGGCATACTCAGCAGAGTCAGAGATGATGAGAAGAAGAGGGAGAAAGATACACAGGCAGCTGTCATGGTTTGCCATGGAAAAGGGTCTTTGTAAGTCTTAGAAGAGAAATCAGGGGAAAGCAGGGTTTGACTTTACAGCTATGTTATTGACTTTCAGATGTTTTTATCTGCTCATGTCACCAACATGCCAATAACCTCCACTGACCACCTGAGATGCAGTGCAATGACCCCTGTAGCACACTCTGCTCCTACTAACATACTTGCAGAGGAGAATGCAGCCTAGCTCTGTGTAACCACTGGACTTCTACTGGTTTTGCCAAACCTGCTAGAGAAAGAGATGAAGACACCACAAATCATGATGTCCAATTTTACCCAAGAGGACTGGACTCTAGTTAGGAATATGATGTTATGTGCTGGACACAAATCTGGACTTCTGTGTGGTAGGAAACAAGTTAGGCTGGGCTCTCCTCTCCTTGTCAAAGCTCAAGCAAACAAAAGTAGAAGTTTCAAAATTTCCTAACATTGTGCCCTGGCATTTTAGGGATTGAGAGGGAAACATTTCCCTTTTTGTCTGTGTGTTTGTTTACTTTTTCCTTTGTTTTGAAACAATGTATCCCAGACTGGCTTTAAACTTACTATGTAGCTCAGGATGACCTTGAACTTCTGATTTTCCTGTCTCAATTTCCTGAGTGCTGGGATTACAGGCAGTGCTAACATATCTGTTTTATGTAGTGATGGGAATTGAACCCATGATGTCGTACGTGCTAGGCAAGCACTCTACCATCAGAGCTACATTCCCAGCCCATTTCCAGGATTTTTGCATGGTAAAATAGCCATTGAATTTACCATTTTAGCTATTTTCAAGTGTAGAGTTGAAAATGCAACCCTCAGCACCATTCAGAACCTTCTTAGTGGTCCATGCTGAAACTCTGCTCCCTTTGAACACTACTTCCCTATTACTCCTTCTCAGTGCCCACAACCCCATTCAGCGCCTGTTTCTGGGAACATGATGGCACCCAGTTTATCTCAGCATCGTGTCATATGTTCGCCTATTATGAACTTTGTATAGAATTCTCTAATTCTATAAACCTTGAAACTACAAAATGTAGGTGAAAGAAACCAGATGATAAACAGATACTTCCTGTATTCAGGGATCCAAACTCTCAGCAAAGGGGCTGGAGAGATGACCAATCAATTAAGAACACCTGTGGTTCTTGAGAGTTCAATTCCTAGAATCTACATCAGGCACTCACAATGTCTTCTTCTCACTACCAAAGGAACCCGTATGAATGTGGTACATATGTATGCATGCAGACAAAACACTGTGTGTGTCTGTGTGTGTGTGTGTGCGCACATGTAATCAGAGTTTCAGCATGGACCACTAAGAAGGTTCTGAATGGTGCTGAGCATTGCATTTTCAACTTTACACTTGAAAATAGCTAAAATGGTAAATTCAATGGCTATTTTACCATGCAAAATTCCTGGAAATTCTGTCAAAAAAGTAAATTTTATTTTATTCAAATCAAAACCTTTTTAGTTTGAGAGAAAATTTGTAAACCACACATCTAAAAACATTTATTTTTCAATACGAAAAGATCTCTCAAAACTTAATATTAGAGCTGAGAGTGTAGCTCAGGGATAGAATACTTGTCTGTCATGTGTAAGGCTCTGGGTTCAATTCCCAGCACCATAAAATAAAATATTTTATTTTAAAGTTCAACACTTAAAAATCCAATTAGAAAACAAAATAAGATATAAAAATATTTCACTGAAGAATTCATAAATGGGCTGAAAAGATGGCTCAACAGGTAAAAGCATGTCATGCAGGCCTGACAATCTGAGTTCAATCCTGGACACCATGGTAGAAGAAGAGAACCGACTCCATGAAGTTGCCCTCTGACCTCTATGACATAGCATATATGCACCTGAACTCACATCATATGCACATGATAATAAATACAATTAAAAGTTGAAAAATAAACCATGAAGATAACCAATAAATTCAATAAAAGATGCTAAGAAGCTCCAGCCATTAGGGAAGTGCAACTCCATTTTACATCCTGGGTCACTAATGTGCTAGTGAGAAAGTAAAGTGTGAACAGTACTCTGTGAAAAATACTGGTAATATCTTTAAAAATGGGGAACAGGGGGAGGGAAGAGGGCTTATGGGACTTTCGGGGAGGGAGGAACCGGGAAAGGGAAAATCATTGGGAATGTAAATAAACAAAAATATAGAAAATTAAAAAAAGTGAATGTGCAATACCCTTTGACACAACAGTTGAAAACCTGGCTGTTTATCCCAGAGAAATAGAAATGAATGTTCACGATAAAACCTGTGTGAAGTTTTATTTGTGATAGCCCCAGACTAGAAGCCAGCCCTAATGTCTTTGGATAAGAAAAGATATCCAACCAAAATGTTTCACCCAACAATCATAAAGAATAGACCACTGGGATACACTATAATTTGGATGCATCTGAAGGGCAGAGTTGGGTTGGGGGACAATCTCAAAACATGTTTTGTGGTTTCATTTACATAACATTGTCATGCAACAAAATAGAGGCAGGAAACAGGCTGGTGCTTTCAGGGTTAAGGATGGAGGTTAGTATGTTCATCAGCACGTGGCATAAAGAGATCTTTGCTATGCTGGAGTGACCCTGCATCATGATTATGCTAATTACTAGATTCTATATGTGACAATAATGATAAAGAACTGTAGAAATGTACTGTGCCAAAGTCTAATCTTGTGATATCAAACTGCTATGAGAGTTTCACTTGCTTGCTATTCACGACTTGAAAAAATATCATCCTTAGTGAGGTAACCCAATCACAAAAGAACACACATGGTATGCAGTCACTGATAAGGGGATATTAACCCAGAAGCTCGGAATACCCTAGACACAATTCACATATCAATAGATTTCCAAGAAGATGGAAGGAGAGACCCCTGGTCCTGGAAAGACTGGATGTAGGGGAATGCCAGGACAGAGAAGCGAGAGGGGGTTGAATGGGGAACAGAGGGAGGGAAGGGGACTTATGGGACTTTCGGGGAGGGAGGAAATGGGAAAGGGGAAATCATTTGGAATGTAAATTAAAAAACTTAGAAAATAAAAAAAAAGAAAAAAAAGAAAATCTTTATATCAAAGATAGAACTCAGAAAAAAAAATCTTTTGAAAGAAAAATAACTTTGGAATCATATAAACCTCCCTCCTAAGTTCCTGCTCAACTTGCCTCCCTCTGTGTCTCTTACTATATTCTTGTTCCTTCAAGAGTGCTGTCAACTCTCCGCCTCCATGCCATGGCACATGGATAATCCCATCACTCAGCTAGGCCCTCTGATGGCCATGTGAAGGTTGCAACGCACATTTAACTTCAGAGATCCTGTTCTTCTCAGATTATCAGAGCATTGTCCCTCCTGTCTTTCCTTCTGCTGTAGCTCTTTTTTATTTCATCTCTTCCACCCATCTTGGTGAGTCCTCTGCTCCCTGCCTTCCTGTGTCTTCATTACACACACTTCCCTCAGTAAGTTCAGCTGCACAAGGGACTGCAATGGTTACAATGTTCCCATTGCCTACCAGTGACCTTCAAACTCAGGTGTTCTAAACCAGCCTGAAGTCACTGTCATTTCTCTTGCACTGGTTCTTCCCCAGCATCCTCTGACCCTGATCAGGGCTCCAGCACCCAGATTCTCAAACCAATAGTCTAGATATTCCTTACATTCCACACCCACTTAGATCAGGCAGTTCCACCTCCTTCTTAAAGCCTCTGCAGCTCCTTCTCTGTTCTACCCTCTCCACACTCTACTACATTAGCACAGATACATGGCTTTGGGGCCTTCCTTGTCAAGTCTGTTGTCCTAATCTTCTACCCAACAGCCAAACAGAACTGTCTAAAATAAAAATCCGACTGTCCCTCTCTAATCCAAAATTCCTTCCAATTTGACTAAATTCTACTTTTATTCCACAAAATTTTATTAAGTACTTACTATGTCTCAGAAGCTGTTCTAGATGTGGTAAATGGACTGCTAATAGATTCTACCTGTTAGAACAACAAAAAATCAGTATCTTGCACTTCTCAGTGCTTATATTTTACTAGATATCAGGATAAGAGATAGAAAATAAATGCTAGAAGAAATTTAAGACAACATTAAAAGGCAGAGAACAGCAGAGAAGTGGCAAAAGAGCAGACTATATCTAACAAGGGTTTCTTCCCTCTGTCGGGCCTTCCATCCATCCTTCCTTCCTTCCATCCATCCTTTCTTCCTTCCATCCATCCTTCCTTCCTTCCATCCATCCATCCTTCCTTCCATCCATCCATCCTTCCTTCCTTCCTTCCTTCCTTTTCAGGTACTGGAAGTTGAATCCAAGTTTTCACACATACTTGGTAAGCACTCTACCACTGACATAGATAATCAGCTGCCTTCTTATTTTTTATTTTGACACAAGTCTTACCAAGTTACCCAAGCTGGTAGCTCACAATCCTCCTATCGTAGCCTTCCCAATAACTGAGATTACAGACCTATGCCACAGCCTGGTTATGTTGTCCAAATTTGTCAGATGATACCTTTTATAATATAGATATGAAATATTGCCCCAAAAACTCATATTGAAAGATTGGTTCTAGCTAGTGGCACTGACAGGTGACTGAATTATGTGGGCTGTGACATAACCAATGGATTAATTCATAATGAGTACATAGACAAAGGAGACATAGGATCTGGTTAAGAGAAACTTGTCACTGAAAGTGTATATTTAAAAGGTATATGTTGTCCCTGGCCCTTTTCTTTCTGTTTCTCTACTTCCTGGCTACTATGAGATGAACAATGTCTCACACTGGCCCCCTCCACCATGATGTTCTCTTGGCCAAAAACAACAGAGTCAGTAACCATGGATTAAAACTTGTAAAACCGTGAGTCAAAACAAGTCTTTCCTCCTTTTAGATTGTTTTCTTGTATTCATCCCAGTGACAAAAAGCTGACTAACACTCTATCTCACAATGATTTGAAAGAGGAAAGCACTGAGACTGCTCAACAGCCAAGGGTCCTACCTGTACTGAGCTGTCTTCATGTCCCTCTCCAAATGAAGTAACAGCCCATTCTAACCTAGATACCCCTAGTAAACGTTAATAACACCCTTTTATGGCCAAACGCATTCTGAAATATATCAGATAAGTAAGGATAATGACACAAAAGATGAACTGTATCCACTCCGTGAATTTTTGAGATAATCCCTATATACCATACTATTCTTATGCATAACACTCATGATTAAAATAAGATGCATCATTGGGAAATGATATGTAGAGTGAACAAAGACTTGCATAGTCCAAGCCTGTCAGTTTAAACAGAAAACCACTCACACCCAATCCTTAGCAATGAATTCTTCCTTCTCCTAGACCTTCAAAATAAAAACCCAAGTAGTAACCAAGCACTCTTGAGCTGTGTGCTTCCTTAGACACGATTGCTTCCTTGCAGTGTATAGACTCTGTACTTTGTTTCTGAATAAAATCACTTGCGCTATTTGTGTGAATGTTTTCAATTATTTGAACAAAATGTAATAACCTAAAAACACCAGCCCATGCAGAGAACCCCTACCTCAGTGAAAATCAGTCAGAGACCTGAGAGAAAGAAAAACAAGGCCATGCATATGCCTGAAGGGAGGGCAATGGGATTAGGGAGAAGGACTGGTACAAAGGTCCTAAAGTGGAAAGACACCTGAAGAATAAAGGAGACCAGTGTGGCTAGAGGAGGGATTGGTTGTGGGGATGTGTGGAAGATAAGACCAGAAAAATGACAACACCTGGGTTCTTGTGATGGGTATGAACTTCATGCAAAGCTTTTCATGATTTGGCCTTTCTTACCAGGGTTCTTGCTTACAAATTCTTTCTCATATCTCTTTAGTTTGCTTCTCTCTTCCTGGCCATGCCTTCTTACTAAACACACCCTGGACAGGATTGAGGATATCTCTGAAACCCCAGGCCACAGGATCATCCCACCTGTGTTCTTAAGAGTGCTCTGTAAGAGCCCTGGATTCTCTGATTTGCCATTTTCTCTAGGTTGGTCTTTTTGTGCTCCCAGATCCCAGAACATGAAGTATTAATGTCAAACACTGACAGTTGGGCTGAGAGACACGTGGGCTTCTCTGGTCTCTCCCAACAAAGGCAAGTGCTCCAGAATATTCTTTTACTCTGAGTATCATCACAGTCAGAGCTCTGATGTTCCCAACTTCTCTGCCTAACTCTGAGTTTGTTTTGTGCAGCACTGTTTGCCAAGGGCAAGAATGGTCTTTTTGAATTGAATTTTTTTTGTCCAAATATACTTAATAAAAGAGACTGAAGATTCTGCTAATAAATTCTTGTGGACCTTTCTTCTTCTTCTTCTTCTTCTTCTTCTTCTTCTTCTTCTTCTTCTTCTTCTTCTTCTTCTTCTTCTTCTTCTTCTTCTGTTATGTTTTTGAGACAATGTTTATCTATGTATCCTTGATTGTCCTGTAACTCACTCTATAGACTAGGATGAACTCTAAGATCTGCCTGCCTCTGACTCCCAAGTGCTGGGATTAAAGGTGTGCACCTGGCCAGAACTTTCTTCTTACTATAAGGTTTACTCTCATCTGCATGCAATCTTGTACTGACCCAATGAAAAATCAGCTAAAATTGGATTATTCACTTATTTCAGCAAAAGTGTCTAAGTTAGGGGTGTGGAAGAAGTAGCTCAATTGATAGTGTACTTGCCTAACATGAAAAGCCAGCACAAACTGGTATACAATAGCATAAGCTTATTATCTCAGCATTCAGGGGGTGGAAAGAAAGATCACAAGTTTAGGGGTGTCCTCAACTCTACACAGAAATGTGTAAGGCCAATCTAAGACACAAAAGACCATTTCTCAATCAGTCAATAAGCAAAAAAAAAAAAAAAAAAAAAGATAGTGGGAGTAACTAGCTCCTTGCTCTTGGGAGAGGTGGGAAGGAAATCAGCATATTGTCTGGAGAACATTCTATTTATTCTGGATCTTAAACTTACTCACACCTTTGACCAAGAGCATCTCTTCTAGAAATAATTCTGAGACAGTAGTCAGAGATATCATCCGTATAATAATATTCAATGTTCTGTCAACATTTATATTGAACATTGAAGATAGAGACACTGCCTAATGACAAGTATATATGAATTATGATATACTCATATGTTGAACTAGAATCTTCATCAAAAATTTTTGGAGACTTAAAAAGTGTGGAGAAATTCATACAATACAATGCCTAGTGATAAAAATGGAAAACAGACAGCTTCATTTCTGTTTTACCAAAAGACCAGAAATGGTTCCTGATGACTTATAATGGGTGAAATTCTAGTTTATTCTATTTTATTTCATTTCTTCAACTTTCCTATATTAATTACATAAAAATAATTTTGATGGTAACTATACAATGTTTCACACATTTAACACTACAGAAAATATTAACAGATACCTACAAGGTCCACATTTGTAATAAACATTAATTTCAGATTGACTATATATTTAAATGTGAAGGCAAAATGGAGAAAGTTTGAGAATATAGAAGGCCCTCTATGAAGGATGCTCTTTAACTAGACATAGCTTTAAACCATTGCCTAATAAACCAACATAAAGCTAATGATTTAAAGCACAACTAATTATCACTAACATCTTAGTTACCATCTTATAGACTCATTTGACCTTATTGTCAAGGTGGCTGTTAGATTCCAAGAGAACAGAGGCATGATGCCTCCATGCTCAGAGCCAGCATAGTATCATTTTCATCTTTGACAGCTGGGAGCAAGAGACCCAGGCTAAATTCCCATGGTCACAGGGTGATTCAGACCTACCTTCTTTAATGTTTACCTTTCAAAGATAATGACTCCCAAACCCTGTAAGCTTTTACGAATATTTAAGGACAAGTCAATGAGCTAACAGAAGACTCCTGACTTCCCAGGAGAATGTTCCAAGAAAGGAAAGGGGAAGATGCCTTTCTTTCCATTTGTACACTGGAAAATTTACTGTTTTAAATTTACCCTAGCACATGATGATGAGATAAAAGTGAGTGAGGTATGAATCTGTGTCCTGAGTCTGTGGGAAATTCACACCATTCAGATACCAGAAGGAATCACTGGGATCAGGCAAGGCACTCATCTTCAGAAGATAAGATGGAGAGCTGCTGTCCTAAGGACCATCTTGCTCAGAAAGGTAGGAGGTGGGCGGTTCTACAATGTTCCAAGTACACTTTGGCCACATCTCTGGACAGGTGATCTGAAGCACTCTAGTTGGGAACTCCAGCATGAGAAATGCTTTGCCATATGTGAAACCCACACTAGCCAAGCTTAGGGATCTTTTCTCATGGGCCCTGAATCCCCTTACTGGAGGCCCTTCTTGATACCTAGGCCATAGGAAAACACTTAGTTCCGTAACAGAAAAACTGTAAACATTCTTAGTAAGCTTCTGCAAACCACAGAAGGCGGCAACAACATCTTTCCCACTTCAAATCACAAGTATCTCTGAGAAGAGAGTGACCCGAGCCAAGGAAACATGCCTAAGGATAAACAGTTCCAGTAACCTCCAACCTCCAATCAAGACCAAGAGGCAGGTTGGCAGCAGAGGCTCGAAGAATAACACAAAGTAGGGAGCAAGGTTCTGAAAAACAACATGCTCAGAAGCAGCAGAGACTGTCACTAATTAACAATTTATATTTTACCATAAAAAACTCTAATATAAAACAAAGTTTAAAAAAATGAAGATTTAAAGATGCCATGGAAGACAATATAATTCTTTTTAAAAAAAATTACTAAATTTGGTATTACAGGCCTGTAATCACCATACTAGGGGGGCAGGGGCAGTCATAAAGCACTCCAGAGGTAAAGGCAGGAGGATTAGAAGTGCAAGGTCATCCCAGCTACATAGATAGCTCAAACTCAGCCTGAGCCTTTGTCTCCAACAAAAGAAAACGTTTAATGAAAGAGAGAGGAAGAGGGGAGAGGAAGGAAAAGAAGGCAGCACTCTTCCAGAAACTCAAACCGAGAACCAAAAAAGCATCATGCCTTGCTTTGCAGAGCGCAGCCAAAAGCAGAACTAGAGAATTACTAGCACCATCAGCTGCTCTCCCCAGACACTGTAGACGGCAACTGGGAGGAAATGTGGACAGGATGGAAAATGTGGACAGGAAACTGAAGGAACAGATTCTGAAAAGTGCGGCACTTTGCCATCTACAGTGTTTCCGGGTCCAGTTGTGCGTTTCGGGGGGGGGGGGTCCAGCTGTGCTTCTGTATCCTCCACTTCCTCCCTCTCAGGGTGTCCAGACTCTGCTGCAAACTAAGCTGGAAGGATGGAGCTGAGTTGTACAGGATCCCGGTCTGGTTGGGAGTGAGGGGGTGGGGCAGGGGGTGAGGCTGTTCTAGGATCTTAAGAGTTACAGCCCATCCATTTGCCTAAGAATTTCATGAATTAATTGTTTTTACTAGCTAAGTAGTACTCCAATGTGTAAATGTACCACATTTTCTGTATTCATTCCTCTGTTGAGGGACATCTGGGTTCTTTCCAGCTTCTGGCTATTATAAATAAGGCTGCTATGAACATAGTGGAGCATGTGTCCTTATTACATGTTGCAGCATGTGTCCTTATTACATGTTGGAGCCTGTGTCCTTATTACATGTTGGAGCATCTTCTGGGTATATGTCCAGGAGTGGTATAGCTGGATCCTCACGTAGTACTATGTCCAATTTTCTGAGGAACCACCAAACTGATTTTAGGCAAATAGATAGAACTAGAAAATATCATCCTGAGTGAGGTAACCCAATCACAATAGAACATACATGGTATGCACTCGCTGTGAAGTGGATATTAGCCCCAAAGCTCAGAATACCCAAGATACAATTCACAGACCTCATGAAGCTCAAGAAGAAGAAAGAAAAAAGTGTGGATACTTTGGTTCTTCTTAGAAGGGGGATCAAAATACCCATGGCTCACAGTCAACCAATGGACTGAGCACAGGGTACACAATGGAGGAACTAGAGAAAGGACCTAAGGAGCTGAAGAGGTTTGCAGCCCCATAGGAGGAACAATAATATGTACCAACCAGTATCCCCAGAGCTCCCAGGGACTAAACCACAAACCAAAGAGTACACATGGAGGGACCCATGGCTCTAGCTACATATGTAGCAGAGGATGGCCTTTTCTGATATCAAATGAGAGGAGAGGCCATTAGTCCCATGAAGGCTCGATGCCTCAGTGTAGGGGAATACCAGGTCACGAAAGGGGAGGGGAAGGTTAGTGAGCAGGGGAAGGGGGTGGGATAGGGGGTTTTTGGAGGGGAAATGAGGAAATGGGATAACATTTGAAATGTAAATAAAGCAAATATCTAATAAAAAAGCAAAAAAGTCAGTAACTTTAGAATTATGAGAGTTTTGGAAATAAAATTAGCATCCATTGGAAAAAAAAGAGTTACAGCCCTTTTAGACAAAGGCCTCTGATAATCTTCAATTAAACAGCTCTTAGCTTGTGTGCATACCTTTATTGGGGTCGGACTTGTACACATACACTTTATTTTGGGTGAACCAGGGAGTATACAAGGACTTTGGAGAGTGGGAAGGCAGTTTTTTAGGGTAAATGAAAATCACTGGCTAGAGGTTAAAGTTCTGTGAATGCCTCATTTGTATGGAGAGGCATTCCAAGAATCCCCAGTCCTTGCTTGGCAGGTTCTTAGAGAGCTGGGAGATTTCAAGTCTGTCAAGGACTACTCAGTCTTCTCCAGGTAGAGGCTGTGGAGACACCCAGACAAGGTCAGGAAAGGGGAAGCTCTGCTGGTAAAGGAAGTCCTCCATTTTGCTCCGAGCTCAGATGAGCTATCCAGTCACGATAAACTTCGACCTTAATTTGAGCTTCACTTCCTCTGCTTTCTTCCTCTCAGGGTATCCAGATGCTGCTGCACACAGGGCTGGAATGATGAAGTAGAGTCTGGAATTGTCAGGATCTTACTCCAGCTGAGAATCGGTGGGGGGGGGGGCAAGGGAGGGTGCCTCTCAGAGGCTCTTCAATGAAACTGCTCTCTGAGACAATTTTAGCTTGTGCCTACACCTTTATTCAAGCTGGGCTTATGCACATACACTTTATTCAGAGTGAACCAAGGGTTGTATTGTTTCAGGGAAGGGGAATGATAATGTCCAAAGCAGGCAAATGCCATCGGCTGAAGGCTAAGTCTGCTGAGATGACTCTGTTAGCATGGAGAGGCATTCCAGGAATCTCAGGTGAAGGACTATGTGACATTCCTCAGGTAGTCAATGTGGGGTCTGGAATCTCCCAGGTAGAGAAGAGGAAGCCCCAATGACAAAGGGAGTGTTATTTTGTACCAACCTCCAGACTTTCCTGTAGTATCAGACTTCAACCTTAGCAGGAGGGTTTCCTCACAGGTAGCCAATTACCTGGTAGCCAACTACCCAGGGCTGCTGAAGTTGTGGATTGTGGGGAGCCAAACAAGGTCATTCAGCCATGGCTGTCTTATGACCATGAGATTGTTGAACTAAGCCCTGCCCAGGAACTGCCGATACGGATCGCTCCACCCTTAACCGCAGAATGTCCCTACGTGCGCAGATACCAGATGCCTTCACCAGATGCCCTTTGTGCTTCCTCATGCCAAGAATACCTTGACCCCTCCCTCCTTTGCATTTTGCAAAGGTCACTTCCCCCTAGCTCTCTTTCCCAACTTCCTCATCCCCACTGCTTAAAACGTGCTGCCTGTGTGACAATAAACGAGACCTTGACAAATGGAATCTTGCTTGGTCTCCTTTCTTTCTCTCCCCCATGACCCTCAGGTAGTGCCTCTTTGGGACCCTGAATAACTAGACCTGCTGGACAGGTCAGTGGATCTCAAAGGAAAACCTACAACTACAACCTTACTAAACCAGCATAATCCCTAACTACATTATAAATATTTGTCCTTCTACACACAAGTAAGTGTAGTCCTCACCTCTCACAAAGGAAATTTCTCTTTTCAACAAAAGGAGATCATTACAGAAAACAACAACCAATTAAAATGCAGAGTTGTGGAGCCCAATATCAACTGATACATCTACAATACAATTCCTGAACCTAAGGCTCAGAGATCATTGCAGAAGAGGGAATCAGAAGAGCCAGAGGAACAGTGATTTTACTATAAGATGATGTCTCTTAGGAATGTGAGACGCTACACCAACAAAGTCCTAGTAGACAGAGATGATGAAGATAGAGATAAAGAGATAGATGATAAGTAGATGATATAAATGATTGATAGATAGATAGATAGATAGATAGATAGATAGATAGATAGATAGATAGATGATAGATAGATGATAGATAGATAGATAGATAGATAGATAGATAGATAGATAGATGATAGATAGATAGATGATAGATAGATAGATAGATGATAGATAGATAGATAGATAGATAGATAGATAGATAGATAGATAGATGATAGATAGATAGATGATAGATAGATAGATGATAGATAGATGATAGATAGATAGATAGATAGATAGATAGATGATAGATAGATAGATAGATAGATAGATGATAGATAGATGATAGATAGATAGATAGATAGATAGATAGATAGATAGATGATAGATAGATGATAGATAGATAGATAGATAGATAGATAGATAGATAGATAGATAGATGATAGATAGATAGATAGATAGATAGATAGATGATAGATAGATAGATAGATAGATAGATAGATAGATAGATAGATAGATAGATGATAGATAGATAGATAGATTATCCAGATAGATAGATAGATGATAGATAGATAGATAGATGATAGATAGATAGATAGATAGATAGATGATAGATAGATAGATGATAGATAGATAAATAGATAGATAGATGATAGATAGATAGATAGATAGATAGATAGATAGATAGATAGATAGATAGATAGATATAGATAGATAGATGATAGATAGATAAATAGATAGATAGATAGATGATAGATAGATAGATAGATAGAAATAGATAATAGATAGATTAGTAGATAGATAAAAGATAATCAGGGCTACACAGGAGCACTTATCAGGTGTACCCAAGTCCAGGGAGCCTTCAGGTTTACAAGAGGATGTCATCTGATGTCTTACCTAGCTATCAGTCCAATATGGAAGAGAAAAAAAGGACTTATCTGGCACACAAAAATTTCAGTGAATAGACTCCCTTTCATTTCTTTCTGAAAATAAAATTTTTGATGATATACTACCCCTAAATGAAGTAAATATACAAACTTAAAAGGACACAACAGGGCTAATACATATAGGGCTAACACACAGACTATGACTCCATACAGAAGACATGCACAAATTCAAACCAAAAAAGAAAGAAAGAAAGAGAGAGAGAGAGAAATCTCACCAAGAAGGAGAAATGGACACATAGTCCCATCACAACTAAGAAACTATTTGAAAACGCTAGCTTCTGGGAAAGGGAAAATTAGTTTTCTCCAATGGACTATCACTGAGTATATCAGCCACACTCCATGCCCAGAAGTAGTTGGCTAACACAAAAATGGACTGCATATTCTTTGTGCACTTTTTGTTTTCTGTTTGCTTAGTTGGTTTGGTAATTTTTGTCTTACTGGTTTTTGTTTGTTTGGGTTTTTTTTAAAAAAAAAACAAACAAACATGGAGTTGGATGAGTAGGGAGGTGAGGCAGATCTGGGAAGATTTAGGAAAGAGAAAAGAATATGAGCAAACTATATCGAAAAAAATTTATTAAAAGAGAAAAAGAATTAACCAAACTAGAAAGGCATCAAAAAGAAATAGCAGTACCAATGATCAATCAACCTTAGCACAGATTAGTACATTGCTGAGTTTTAATAAATTATACAATTCAAGACCTGGAAAGCATTTGCAATGTTATAAAGATGTGTTCTTCTATTATAAATCTTCTAATCAAAAGGTTCTCCAAAACCATAAGATATAAACATATGTGTCCTTGCTTCTGCATGTCTCTCTCTGTGTGTATATCCGAATGAGGTTTAGGGTTCTTGGGCCCTGTTCAGTTCTAACAGCTTACGAATTTGAATCTGCATTTCTGTCAAGTGTGAGTATTACCACTAAGATAATGTGGCCAGACCACCCTGGATACAAGAATACCTAAGTCCTACTTTCATCTGTTGAGAGGGTGAGAAGTCAAGGCTGTGAGGTGCTACACATCTCATGTTTCTCTAACAGCATTGCAATCATTTACTCTGAAATACACTCATTTTAACTTTGACACACTTAGACCCAACAAACTGAGGGACAGTGATGCACCTTTAAGAAACTTGCAAGCTTTGGGGCTATGGCTTCCCACAAAGAGGTGAGCAGTCAATGTTTTGCAAACAAAGCAGGAAATATGTTGAAAGTCATAACCACAGCAAAACTACCACATCAGGCTGAGAAATGTCCTCTAACTATGAGGATAGCACTTACCATCAGGGACTCAGAACCAAATCTCACTGCCTGTAGAGTTAGATGTCTAAATACCTTGGCCAGAATGTAATCATCTAATCCAGTAGTTCTCAACCTGTAGGTCATGACCCTACAGGAGTTGCATATCAACATTACAATTCAAAACAGTAGCAAAATTACAGTTACGAAGTAGAGCAAAATAATTTTATGGTTGGGGGGGAATCACTTCAACATGAAGAACTGTACTATTAAAGGATTGCCACATTAAGAAGACTGAGAACCACTGATAATTCAAAATGAAGTTCTATGTACAGCAAGTTATTACAGAAAAAAAGGCAAAGAAACACCACCCTTCACTTCTACAAAAATGAGATGCACTGCGGTTGAGACTGTATAGTAAACAGTAGTTCACTGTCTAAAGGGTTAGATCAAAGTTTGAAGACAAGGGGTTAAAAACTACACAGTACCCATAAGTTGTTAGGGGAGCCCATAGGTCTACTATGTGGGAAGGAACCTCCAAGCCACATCAGAAACATCATGAAGAAGCATTTATCCCTGCAGATTCGGCACCACCCTATTCTCAAAGCCTCCAAGTGATAGATAAACCAGGAAACTGATGTCTCAGAGCAATTGGTGTGGAAAACCTGGGGACCCAGCACAACCCAAACTACTGTCGTACTTGAGCCTAGAATAAAGTCCCCAGGAAGATGTGATTCCAGGCATCCATCTGAGAAGAACTAGTTTAATGGCAGACTATTTATTCAAAGGTCAAGAGCGCATTGTGAAAATTTAAGCTTCAAGATCAAAAGTTCAAGGTCAGGTCAGCAAGATGATCTGGTGAGCAAAAGCACTTGCCTTAACGACCTGAGTTCAATCCCTGACTCACACAGTGGAATGAGAAAACTGATGGCCAAAAGCTGTCTTCTGACCTCTACACATGTGAGATGGTAATGCACACACATATACATTTACACAGATAATAAATGTTTTTTAAGTTCAATGTCAAGGGCTTGAAAACAGACCTTGAAATTTCTGTTTATGTTTTTGTCTATCATGGTCAGCTGCCTCTCAGGTCTGGGATGTTTCATTTGATTAATCAAAAGCAGTTGGAAGCATGACAAGAATGTCATCTGTAGGAGAGAGATGCTTCTTTGCCCACTCCTTGCATGACACCTCTGGGTGGGTGTAGGTGTGCTGGAAGGGTGGAAGGGTCACTTCCTGGAGTTTTGTAACAGAACATTTGAGCCACTTAAGCAATCAAGTATGAGTCACAGGTGGGGAAGATGTGACAGTCCCAGAGTCTAGCCTAGAAACGCCTGTTTTAAAACAGAAGCTATGGGGACTGGAAAGAGTGTATTGAGTTTCAGAATGACTAGGAAGCCCCCTCATCTGCCTCCTCCAAGCTAAGCATCACCATACTCAGAAACCTTACTAGAAAGTCTCGCATACTTGCAGGGAAATGAGACGTGGGAAGACCCAGTAGTGAGCTTCTCGGCAATCCCTCCTCTAGCCCTATGCTTTCAGGAACCCCACATGCATATCACATATTCTATCTGCAATAAATATGTTCAGGTTCAACAGACTGATAATATAGCTCAGTTGGTAGAGTGTTTGCCCAGCAGGTGTAAAGTCCTGGATTTGATCCTAAGAACCAAAGAAACTAAGCATAATGGTGAGATTTTGTACTCCCAACGCTCAGGAGGCAGAGGACTGGAAGTTCACTGTCATCTTTGACTATATAATGAGCTTGAGACCAGCCTTGGATACATGAGGTCCAGACTCAAAAAAAAAAAAAGCTAAAAAAAGAAAAGTTTAATAATAGTTGTAAATAATGATAAACTAGTACTTCTCAAGTCACCATATATGCATGGAACGCCTGAGGATCTTATCAAAATTAGTACTCTGATTCTAAAGGTCTGGGTTGGCTCTGAGGTTTGGAATCTCTAACAAGCTCCCACCAAAGCCCATGTTGCTGGTTCTCAGCACACTGCACATTGAAGGAAGGCTTAATCAAAACACATGTTTATTCCTCACTTAGGTGCAAGAACCCTAAAAAGTCTGACCCTGCTGGAAACATGAAGATTATGTCATGGTAAGTCACATCAAAGATGGGAACTCTGGCTTCTGCTTCCCCATCTTCATTCTGTGACTCCCATACTTAAGATCACCTTGTGAATCAAAATGGCTCCTGGAAAGCCAGATCACCCATGCTCTAAGCCAGCAGAAAGAGACAATGCAACACAAGAGGCGGATGTAATATTCTACAAAGCATAGCAGCTCCTTCAAAGGTTACTTTTGTAGTAGTTCTCTACCTGCTGCTCCATCATTTGCCCACCAAGGAAGCTTGGAGAGACTACGAAAGGTTAGGTTTTCTCGGAAATCAATGTGCTCACCTTTAAAACTGTAAAGTCACAACGTCAACTTCCCCCTTATATCCTGCTGCTTCAGGTGTGTGCCACCCACCAGAGGGACTGTGGCTTTGGCAGCTTCAATCCAGTGTTGTTTTGAGAAGGAAAAATCTGGGCTCCACTGTCATCGTCTACATCACCCAAGAGCTACAGCTTGGAGTCAGAATAAAAGTAGGTGAAAAAAACTGCTGATGGTGATCAGAGAAGAGGATGGGCTCCTCTGTGAGAATCAGAGAAGAGGATGGGCTCCTCTGTGAGAATCAGAGAAGAGGATGGGCTCCTCTGTGAGAATCAGAGAAGAGGATGGGCTCCTCTGTGAGAATCAGACAGACTGGAAGACATTGGGCCTTGCTTTGAAAACTGACCTTGGCCATGCTTCTAAGATCTGAGATCCATCTTGTGCTTCAAAGTGTAGGCCTTTTTTTGTGCACAGAAGGAATCATCCTCTGCAACATTCTGTCTAGACTGCCTGCTCCTCTTTCTCAGCTCAAAGACTTGATAATGTCTGTCTTACTCCACTTTTCTTCATGAATCCCTGAGTCCCTTCTACTTTCAATAGAATCTCAGGAGTGCTAATGCTGACCCACAAGCAAGGTCTGCTCTACACTCCTTGATGCTTTAGTTAATTTTCTCCTGTGCTTATTGTCTGTATTACAGCCCTCTGTCTTCCGATCTAAGAAAAGAAGTTCTGGGATAATTTGGGGAGAAAATCACTGATGTGACAAGGAATGATCTATTATAAGCCACTAGTACAAAGGGAGTTGCCCAACCCAGATGGTAGCATCAACTAAGTGCTATAGTTTAGATATGGTTTAAGTATGAGCCCTAGAGATTCTTATGTTAGAGGCTTGGCCTATTATGCTGTGATGTGGAAGAAAACAAGACCTTTAAGAGGTAGCTCTAAGTAGTTAGGTCAGTAGGAGGTGGCCATCAATCGCTGGAAGGAACTGATGAGATTTTCTTGGATTTCTGGTTCATTCTTGAGAGAGGGTTGTTAGAAAAGAGTGAGCCCCCACGTCCTGTCTCTCCCTATGATCTCTCCTTTGAGTTGACCACCTAAGGGGCCTCACCAGAGAGCAATGCCAATGTCAGCCTCCAGAACAATGACCTAAGTAAATCTCTTTTCTTTATGAAGTATCAAGTCTTGGGTTATTTTTTATAGCAAGATAAACAGATGAACACATTAAGATAACTGGAGTCCTTCACCATGGAATGTGGCAAGAAGTCACAGGGATACATTTGCTTGCTAGGAACAGTATAAAAAAAAGAGGCATATTGTAAACCTACAACAAATTAGATCAATAATGTCACAAACTCCTTTTTCCCACTTGAAACAGCATCCTGTTATAAGTCCAGATTGACCTCAAACTCATATCTCCTCTCCTTGAGTGCTATACAGGCATATACGCCTTTATACCCAATTATCCCCCAAACTCCTTCTGTGGCTTTCCTAGCTCCCTACAATAATCAGAAAAGATCATAGCTATTCTATCCTACTCATATCATGAGCCAATGTGTGTCATCCCACAATGTGTGTGATTGGCCCATTCAAGGTGCTTATTTCGTGCCTGCTGTGCTATTTATTCCTTACTAACATAGGAAAGTCTTAACCTAGGAAAGAAGTATCTTTCTCCTGCCTTCTATACGAAGGTAACATTGATCAGGCTAATGTGAGCAACAACTCAAAGGCGCTCAGTCATAATATTTTCAATTTAGGCTGCTGTCTTGAAGGCAATTATGATTTCCTAAATGCCACAATGATTCGACCGCCGTAGTCAAACCTCTAGGAACACATATGCTTGCTTTTCTCACGTAAAATCTAAGCTAGAATGACAGCTCCACTCTACAAAAGTGCCAGAATCTCAGGTTATTTGCCTCTTGCTCTGACACTTTCAGTGCTGTCCTCTTCTACACTGTCAACGGTGTCTGGACATATCCACATTGCAGCAAGCAGGAGAAATGCGGACAAGTTCCTACCCTCTAAAGGTATCACCTGGAAGTTGCATGGATATCTGTCAGTCAAATTCTATTGACCAATACAAGAAGTTAGAAGTAACAACATGGAAGTGTTAATCCTGTTCTAGGAAGCCATGTGACTAACTCAAAATCAGAGTTTTGTTACTCTGAGAGGGAGAAAATGACAGAGAATATTTCTCGTTTGTTTTTCTGGAGAAATCAGACTGGATTACTTAAGGAAAAAAGAAAGATGGGTGTCATACAGAAAGCATTACAGCTGCAGGTTTAGTAGGAAGGAGACCATCCTGTGAGACCAAACACCACCGCTCTCACCAGTGCGCCTCCTGCCCCCAATCTTAGAGGCAGCAATAGCCAGAAGTCTCTGCTGCATCTAAGAAATTCAGTCCTACTGGCCAGTGGTGCCTTCTCTAGATGGGGAAAATGAACCTTAAATGCCTCATCACCTTTCTCCTGGCCTTTGACCTTAATCAATTAAAGAAGAAAAATTACATCAGAATCTGTTGCTTTTGGCCCTTGCTTAGTGGAACAGAAACAAACCATCAGTGAGATGCTATCTAGCTTCCTCTGTGTAGAAGCTGCAGATAGAGATCAGGAGGGTCCTCTGACTAAGACCACAAGCTCAGGATGTGTGGGCCATTATAATACATCAACAGATGAGCTACAGGGGCAGGGTTTTTCATTGTGTATAGCATAGCCAGTTACACAGCTTCACTGAGTCTCCCTGTGTTGGAGGACTATTGAAGTTCACAGCCCAGTAGAAAGTCACACTGTGGAATAATCTGGGGATTGAAGCCAGGACCTGACACAAAAGCTCAGGTTGCTGAGAAAAAAATCCTCTTGGGAGGCAAAAATGGTTTCTGAAGGATATAACTAACAAGACTCCTTGACCAGTAATAGTTAGTTGACCAAATCAGGGACATGTTTGAAAATAAAAATCCATAATCACTTAAGAGACCTTATCATATTTGCAATAAGCATGAGCCAATACTAGGCAAGCTCAGAGATATAAACACTCTGCTAAACTTAAGAATGGGCATCTTCCAGGCCAGAAGCAGATTGTACCAGAATACTAATGCTCCTATATGGCCCTCAGGTCAAGATTAAACATGTCAGGCAGCATCAGGAGAAAAGAGGCCAAGATGTGTATTACTGTGATTCTTGACTAAAGTAACAACAGAACGGGGCTTCAGCAATGACTGAAAATTCAGCCCTGTAAAACAACTACTGATAATAAGCAAACTTATCAGAAACTCAACTCAAACCAACTTGAACAAAAAAAGGGAATTTGTGGGCTACATGATCAAACCACAAAGAATTTAAAGATGCAGCTGGACTCAGAGACAACTGAATTTAGAAATTCAAATATTTTCAGAACTTTCTCTCTGTGTACCCACATCTTCATCAGCTCAGGCTCATGTACCACAGTGCCATAGACTTGGTGGTCTCCACCAGACATTAATTTCCCACAGTTCCAGAAGCAGGCAAAGGGATGGCAAGTCTGGTTCAGGGTAAGGATTCTCTTCCCATCTTGCAGATGGGTGCAGATTTGGACCTGCTTGCTCATCAGTGTCTAGCCTATAGGAAAAAATCAGTCTGATTTAACTGTTGCAGCTAGAGTGAAGCCTCTAACAAAAGCTGGCCTTGCTATTCTGTGACTAATGGTATCTGCTAGTTAACAGAAAGGGCCTCACACACTGACTAAACTGAGAAGTAGGAGGTAGCCTTGAAAGTCTACAGTATCAGCAGCTTTTATCAAAAGGTTCTGTCAGCTGCCGGAACAGTCACTGGGACAGAGTGTGAGGCAAATGGTTTAAAGTTCAAGGACGGCCCCATTCTTGCCGAGTGCTAGGAATCAGCAGTTTCCAAGAGGAACAGAAAGAAGGAGGTCCAGGGGAAAAGACAAGGGGTTAGAAACAGGGGAACTTATTCGGGAACAGACGCTGCCAGGGACTTCCATCAATGTAAGCCTCCGTTCTGGGATGGGGGTCTCATAAGCCAAAGCCAAGAAAACAGCATTCACTACAGTGATGAGGAGGTTACAGAAACAAGGAGCCAACCAAGCCCAGCAGCCTTCCAACCATCCCGGCAGCACACAGAACCAGCATGAGGAAAGGCTGAGAGTTTAAAACTTGGGGGGTGCCTGGCCTTAATCAAAACCCCTGAGCTATCATTATTCTCTTATAATAATCAGCATTTCAAGGTTATTACAAGCCTATGGCACAAACATCTTTGAAAAGTCCTTGGGAAATCCACTCCCTGAATGGTACTACCAGACTGGTCTGCCCTCAGATTTCCTGCTGAAGGAAAGACCATATTTTCACTGCAAGGGAGTGGAAAGAGCTAGTGTTACATGTAAAAGGCCACAGGAGATCCTGCTGTAGTCAGAACTATCTCAAGGAGCTTCTGGGACTCATGTATGAGAACTGTTTCCCTGGGTCACCTTACTGAAATCTTTAGAAAGCTTGCACTGTTCACTCGTATATGCTCACTTCCTGCTACCAAGCTATTGGAACCACTCTGGGCATATAGAATGTTGTAGCTCCTTTAAGTAAATATCAGAAGTTGCATGAAGTTAAAAAGTTGAAGTCTACCTATCACCCTGTAGCTGTACTTTAGGTTACTCAGAATAAATCCTGCCCCAAATACAGATAGCTGTTAACAGACAATGCCTTAACGCACTAGGAGACACTGGGGTAGGAAGGACTTAAAAGACCCCAAGCAAAGATGTGGACACTAGTGGTAACTGACATAACTGATTTAAGCATATTTATTCATGTACAACTGGTATTGCAGTTGGATACTTACAGGAAGTGGGGTCTACTATTTTTGCTTTCAAAATCTCTATGTAATCTACTCACCCAAAAGATCAAGTCTGACCCCTGCATGCATACTGAGACATATGCAGTAAGGAACATAGAGATGACTCTGTTCAGTGAAAGCATGAACGTCACAAATGGAGGTACATTTTGTGTCTCCTAAACCAAACATTTCTATATAAGGAGTGTTAGGTTTTTACCACGAAGCTCCACACCAAGATGCCTTCAAGAAGGACAGGGGTAATTGTGAGTGAGGCAGAGTTCATCCATCCAGCTGCAAGCACCAGAAAGATAACGGTCTAGCATACAGGGCCAGGTGTTTGGAATCGTCATAGTACAACAACAGGCCAAAACCAGATGAGCAGTCACTGGGATCTCCCTAGCCATGGATGAAAAGTGAAATAGTTAAACGAGACTCCTAGGAAAGCATCCAGTCTCTCAAACCCAAGAAGATGGGTAACAGGAGAGAAGACATCTGAGATGTAGCCTGTGGTAGGGCTATAAGCACTGAGGTGACACTTTGAAAGAGATTAAGACTCCAGCCATCAGTAAGCAAATGACATGAATAAAAGCAGCAGGTTCTGGGGAGACTCAGTCACTCCCAGAAATAATAGAGAAACTGAGAGGAAATCCTAGGTGTGAGAAACCAGACTCAAGTCAGGGACACATATGTAGTATCTGAAAGTTAGGCCTAGAATATTAAACTAAGCCTCCTTCAATGTTCCCTCTCAAAGTCAGAATTAACCCCAGAAGTAGGAACATTCCCATCAGCATTTTCAGAAAACTAACTTCAAGTGACTTAAACAGTAAGGGAATTATTGAGTCACAAAACGAGAGCTCAACAGAGTATGCCTTGGTTCCCTCATCCAGCTGCTCCAGCTCTGCTTTTCAACGATGGCTCTAACTTTGTCTCTCTCAGCATGACTGAGGGAAGAAGTCATCTGCAGGCTGATAGCAAATGGCACTCGCTGTGCTGGGCTTGGGTGAGGCTGCATATCAGGGTCCCTGAGTCCATTAGCCACAAAGAATATCTGAACAATGTCATCTTTTTTTTCTCAAAAATAACTTTATCAGCATATGTTCACTATAAACAGCAAGTCGTGTACATTGACTATATTTGCCCTTTGCTTTCTACCTCCTTCGTCTGGTTCTCTTCGTTTTCCCAGTCATGCTTCTAACCTCATGATAGAGTGAAGAAATGAGAGAAAACGTGACATTTGCATTTCTGAGTCTGATTTACTTCCCTTACTTAGTACGACGATCTATCTGGTTGCAACCATTTTCCTTCAAATGACAATATTTCATTCATTTTTATGACTGAATAAAAGACTATTGTGTATATATTTCATTTTATTTATGTCTTCATCTGTTGGCAGACACCAGGCTGCTTCCTGAAAATGGTTATTGTGAACAGTAAACATGGATGTACACATTTTCTTTGTCATGTTTACTCAGAATCTTTTGAAAATATTCCCGGAAATGAAATAGCTGGGTCATGTAGTAGTTCTGTTTTTGGCTTTCTGAGGAACTTTCATGCTGATTTTTTCAGTGTCTGGACTAATTTACATTCCTACTAACAATGTATAAGGGTTCTCTTTCCCCTACATCCTCACTAAGTTATTTCTTCTTGTTCTTGTTCTTCGTGTTGTTGTTGTTGTTGTTCTTCTTCTTCTTCTTCTTCTTTTAGTTTATTTTTTAAAAACTTTTTATTGATTCCTTGTAAATTTCACATCATACACCCCAACCCACTCATTTCCCTGTCTCTTTGTATCTGCCCCTGCAACCTTCCCCCAAAAGAAAATAAAAAAACAAATCTCATCATGGAAGCTGTGGTGTGTCACAGTGTGTCTCACGGTATACCCTTTTGTTCATAGCTATTTACTTGGAAATGTTTATTGCAATGAGTCATCGGTCTGGTTTGAGGACTCTGACTTCTGCTGCACCATCAATACCGGATCTTACCAGGACTCCCTCTCAGATAGCCTCTAGTTGCCCTGTGCTGTTGGAGACCCTGCAGCTTTGAATCTGTACAACGGGTCCCTTCACAGTCTCCAGCAGTTCATAGATGGGGTAGATGTTGGGATGGGTCTGGGTAGTGAGTTGGTCAGTCCTCTAGCTCTTCCAAACCAACACCACTAGAGTGAGCTCTCCAGCACTGCCCTGGCTAGATCACCCAATGCCACAACCGTCAAGGGGCAGGGCCAGCTCTCCTACTTTTATGCCCTCACCCATGACACTCGGGCCAACTCTACTATGCTGTCCAGGGTAGGTAGGTACAAAGCCCACTCTCCTGAGTTCTGTAGCCAATGAGTGGTGGGGCCAGCTCTCCCACTGTCGTGATCCCACAGCCAGCTCTTCAACCTGCCTAAGGTGGGAACATCTCTCCTGTACCCACACTGTAGGGGCAGCTCACCCAAGCTCCTGCCACCAGGGTCAATTCTACTGTGCTGCCTAGGCATGATTCAGGGCCTGCTCTCCCAAAGGCTGCAACAGGTGAGGCCATCTCTGCATAGCCCTTGGACATCAACCAGGGACATCCGCACGGCCTTTGGTTGTAATATGAGCCACAGAAATCAACAGACAGCCATGGACCTAGACATGGCCCTCAGCAGCAGCAGCATAGGCCAGAGCTTTACCATGGCCTCAGGTAGCAAGGCAGGCTACATACATTAGGTTAGTCCTCTCCACCCTCACATCTCCAGTTCTGCCTCTCTTCATACTGCTCAAACCATGCCACTTCTCGTTCTTTCCCATCTTTACTCCACATACTTGTATATCATAGTGGCTCACAGTAGGTGAGCCTCCGGGTCATCTGTTATTTTCTTAATGATAACACTCCCATTAAAAATGTATACAAACTCCCTTTTCCCCACCTCTTCACCAGCATTTGTTTTCTTGACAATAGCCGTTCTGACAAGGTCCCTGATAGTATGGAAGTATGCCAATTTGGACATCTAATCCACTCCGACTAGCAGATAATGAAGATTCAGTTGGCATCTTACTGTAACCATGTGAAAAAATCCCACAGATGGATGAACTTGGCAGGAACATACTTGTGCAGAAAGATTGAAGCAGGAAGATAAGTTCAGGGCTAACCTGAGCTACATGAAAAGTTTCATGCCATCCTGGGCCACATAATGAGACCTTTGCCAAAAGAAAGAGAGAGAGAGAGAGAGAGAGAGAGAGAGAGAGAGAGAGAGAGAGAGAGAGAAGAGAAGAGAGAAGGGAAGGGAAGGGAAGGGAAAGGAAGGGAAGGGAAGGGAAAGGAAAGGAAAGGAAAGGAAAGGAAAGGAAAGGAAAGGAAAGGAAAGGAAAGGAAAGGAAAGGAAAGGAAAGGAAAGGAAAGGAAAGGAGAGAAAGCAGGGGTAAATCCCACCGGTGAATAGCCCAGTTGAGCTTCCCTGAATCCTTTAAAACCATAAGTACAATGGAATGATTGCTATTATATCTATAACATGGAGTGATTTATTACACAGCTGGGATGATCAATACATTATTATAGAAGAGTATGCAAAAATTAACCAGGAAAGACTCAAAATCAACTTTTAAGACATAGTCTAACCTGGTATACATAGTAAGTTCCAGGGTGTCCAGGGCTACAAAAATAAACCCCATTTTCTATTTTAAAAAAGCACTTTATCATTACAAAAACATCAAAAATTCATAAAACTTCCTCTGTGTGACTATTTTAAGGCATCAATGAAGATTTGGGAAATTACACAGAGTTTTGCAAAGTCTTGATAATGGAACCTGTTAGCATTCACAAAGGGCACTCGATCCCTTTGGAGTCTCAGAGTGCTAATACAATACATAAGTCAATCTCCATCTTGGGCTAGACCTTCTAGAATGCCTAAAAGGTAGAGAGAATACCAATGAATTCTCAAAGCTAGCCTTTGGTGAGCTCTTAGATGTGATGGAAAGATTTCCTAAATCATCTTAGTTTGTTCTCATGAAAATAGCAAAGAGAGCTAGAAGACACTAAGCTTCGAAACTTCTTAGTTGTCTGTCCCTGAGCCCTTTGTGGCTCTCTTCCTCTGTTGTTGCAGAGCCCAGCTCCAGCAGTAGCAGCTGTTTCTTAGCAATCGCATCCTCTGACTGTGGGTTTTCTCTGCAGTGGCTTTAAGGTTTGAATATGAAATGACTTCCACAAACAGACACAAGCCGACAGGCATTTGAGAAGGAATTGGAGCCTTCAGCTTCTGGAGTCATCCCTTGGTAGATTATCAGGTGACCGACAGAATAGGAAGTGGGACCCAGATAGGGGAAGCAGGTCATTTAGGGTGTGCCCCTGAAGGATGTATCTTTTACCCCTTCCCCTTTGTGCCCTTCCTGTCTCCTTCTTTGACTTCTGGTCACTATGGGGTGAACAGTATCTGCCGCATACTCCTGCCACTATGGTGTTCCACCTCACTGAAGATCTAGAAACACCACTGCAAAGGGTCAGGGACTAAGCATCTGAAACTAAGACCCAAAATAAATTCTCTCTTTAATTTGTTCCTCTCAGAACAAATTTCACTATTTGTCAGAGTGGGAAAAAAAAAGTCTAACACAGAGTATGTATACAAAGCCTCACAATGAGGCTGTTGATGTAACTCAGTTGGTAGAGTGTTTGTCTATCACCAGAAAAGCCCTGAGTTCCATCCTCAGAAATGCATAAACCAAGCATGGTAATTCCAGCACTCAGAAGGATCGGGAGTTCAAGGTCATCCTTGGCTATGTGGGAATTGAAGCAGCCTATGATACCCAGTCTCAAAACAAACAAATGAAAAGCATTGAAATTAAATGAGCAGAACTGATCTTAGTCCGCTGTGTTCACAGCATTCATGATGGTCCGTGGTAGCTTAGACTTCCTGGTAGTCATTTCCTTGAATCAGCCTGACCTTTAAACAAAGAGAGTGTAGAACGAAGTTTTCTGTCTTGCTGTCTTACGTTGTTGTTGCTTGCGGCCATGTCACAGGACTCTGAAGCAATAGCTAGAAAGACTCATGAGACAAGGAAGTGAGGTCTCTGCTAGCAGCCAGAGGAATGAACACCTGAAAGCAATGAAGTCACACCTCCAGCCAAATCTCCTAATGACAGAGTAGACATTCTTCCCTCATCCAAGAAAGACTGTAGTAAAACTGCCCCACTAAGGTGTCTCAAATTCCCAACACACAAAACTGTATAATACAACAAATGCTTCTTGTTTAAGTCCTGATGTCCTATGGTAATTTTCACTATCTATATGTAATATGCTCATCATACAAATGAAAAGGAAGCTCAGAAGCAGCAACCGGGTCTACACAATGTGACCCCAGAGCACATGGGGTTAGGATTTCTCAAAGTCCGATGGTTTATCAGTCCTTCAATTGACTACAGATGAGAGAGGAAAGGCTGGGAGTACACTGAACCCATTCCCAAGCAAGATGGGCCACCAGCTCAGCTCCTCTAACTGACAATCTCTGGTAATAGAAGGTGACCCAGATTCTTTTTTTCCCCCTTGTTTGGTACCTCCAGATGCAGAGTTAAACACCTAAACAAAATAATTGACTCAAGTACCTGTGCCACTGGACCTCCACTGGAGCCACACGTGGAATGTGACCACTGACTCTCACAGATACAGCTATGCCAGCTGTGTCCAAGGAGGACTGTGGGGCAGGGCTTGCACCTAGGATCACTGCCTACAACTCTGACCTTGCTTCCCAGGTGCCCCATTGTTGATTCATAGGGTCACTCTTGAGTAGCTGCTAGGGGAGCTTTTGAAATGCACATGATATCCAGGCACTCACTGGTGAATCCCAGTCACCCCTGCACAGGCAGGGCTATGGGCTACTTGAGCTCTCAGGAGGAAGCAGAATGTGATGGCCCTTGAGTAAGAACCAGGCAGTCCTACTGGTTCCGCCTTTTCATCCTTGAACACATTCCATTCCGAGTCACTATGATCTCTAGCCAAAAAAGGGTTTTAGAAAAGGAAGCCAAAAGTTCTAAGCAGCCCACTGCCAGTCTTCAAGGTCTCTCTAGTCAAGAGAGACCTGGGATGGTGAACCTTTCTAATAATGTAAAGTAATATAAGCCTAGACCTTTTTGAGGAATCCAAGAATTCCAGCACCGAAGAGAAAGAAATAACAAGCAAGGCATAAGACACCTGGTTGTAAAGTAAACTCCAGAGCCTATTTTGGGTTAAGTAGGGTTGTGTTGCTAGCCAGTCTCTCTATCCCAGTTTCTTTCTTTTTTTGTTTTCTTTTGTTGTTGTTGTTGTTATTTTGGGTTTTGTTTTTTGGGTTTTTTTTTTTTTTGAGACAGGGTTTTTCTGTATAGCCCTGGATGTTCTGGCTGGCCTCCAACCCAGAAATCCACCTGCCTCTGCCTCTCAAGTGCTGGAATTACAGTGTTCTCCACCACTGCCCAGCTTCTATCCCAGTTTCTATCTGAGTCTCCTCAACCTGCTCCTTTTCAGACTGATTCTTTGGATCCTAGATGTTCTTCAGAGTTACTTTGGGATTTAACACTGGGAAGAACCACTGTCTAATAGAAATATTAAATTAGTCACATATGTACTTTTAAATCCTTTTATAGGCACACTATTGTTAAAAATCTAAAATAGATAAAGGATGTAACTCAATGGTAGAGTATTTGAAAGTATGTGCAAGGCCCTAGGTTCAATCTCTGAGAGATGAGGGGAGGGGAGTAGGCGTGGGGAATAAATTAAATTAATGCTATATTTAACATACCTAAAATATTTTAATATGTAATTAATCATATATATAAAAAGACAGTCTGCGTTTTTATTGTACTATCTTCAAAACCTGGTGTGTAGTTTGTACTTAAACACATTGTTGTTAAGATCAACATTCTAACAATGCACAACAGCTTCGCTCAGAGCCAGGTGCTTGACCTGTGAAAAGGGAGGAATTGTCCTTTAAAAAGTGACAGTCTCCCCCTGGTGGGGAAAACAGAAATTGCAGGAAGAAACAAAGGACTCCAAAGAGCAAAATGCTGGAAGGCCTTGAAGCCTACCAAGTTCATATGCATAAGCAATAAAGTGAATCTTGAAGACTTTTAAAACCAGTACCTAATTTTCATTTTATTCTTCAACAATTTCATGAACCTATACAAAATATTTTGATTATATTCACTTCCCTTCTGTCCTCCAGCTTCTCCTAGACCTTCTCATATTCCCTTACAACATCATATTCTCTTCTTTTTTTTAATTTATTTTTAATAACATACTGAGTCCAGTTAGTGATGTCTGTATATGCATTGGTATGGAAAATTTACCAAGGGACACACACACACACACACACACTCAAGACCATTCCCCAGCAGTCATCAACTACCAATAGCTCCTCACCGTGGGATGGGGCCTCATGCAGCCCTCCCCGTCCGTGCTGGAAAACTGGCCAGCTTGATCTTGTGCAAGTAACTTGTGCTGTGAGCTTATGACTGCAACGATCCTGTCATCTCCAGAAAATATTTTGAAGCATGTGGGTTAAAATGGCGGCCGCATCCGGTCGGCCAAAGGGCTAGGGTCGCTCGTGGAGGAGGAATGTGGGAGTTTTGACTGACGCACACCAGGGCGGGCGTCCGGCTGTGTGAAGCTGCAGGACCCCGCTCCAGGGGTGGGGAAGCGCAGTCTGAGGTCCCCGAGGACCTGCTGGAATTGGCTCGGGGTCCCCAGGCCTGCACCAAGGCCAGGCAGGTTCTAACTCTTGGGCACCGCAGACTCTGCTAGATGCCTCAGAAGAGCTGAGAATGGAGTGGGGGCCCATGGGTTGGCCCAGGGCCGAAGGGAAAAGAGCGGGGGAGAAGAGCTCCGGCTGGGTCCCATGGGATCGAAAGGTAGCTTGGCTTGGCTTGGTGGAGACCGTGGCTGAGAGCACAGAGAGGCCTCCTTCAGGAGTTTAGACGAGGCTCTTAGAAGACCTGCTCCATTGTTCCCCACGGCGGATCCAGATGAGAAGAGGCAGTCCATGATTTTAAAGCGTTTATTGTCATGGCTGAGAGTTATGATGGGTGAACCGTACCCTACTTTCTCAGGGAGGACCTGAGGTTAAATACCTTTTGCAGGGATGAGTTTCTGGGAAGGAGAGCTTGATTGGCTAAGCCCTCCCGGCCTTTAGGTACCTCATTCAAATGGAGATCTTTCTTGAGGCTATGGTGATCTGTGGTCAAGTCCTCTACCTGTGGAGGGGTTTGGGGCTTTGCCCTCAGATGACTGATGGCCACAGACCTATGGAGTGGAGAGCTGCAGCCTCGTGTCAGAAGCCTGGTGTCTAGGAGCGTGGCAAATGCTGGGTCACCAGGGTTTTAAACCTAGCTCAACCAGAAACCAGGCTGCCTTTATCGGTCCCACAGAAGCAGTCTTCCACAAACTCTGGTTTTTACAGTCTTTCTATTCCCCTACCACCGTGTTCCCTGAGCTGAGTGTGTGTGTGTGTTTAGGGACGAGCATTCCATAGTCACTTACTTAGTTGTGAGTCCCTGTGTTAACTGCTGTCCACTGCCAAAAGAAGTTTCTCTGATGAAGGCAAGAAATATACTAATCTATGGGTATAAATGTTATTATTTAGAAGGCATTTTGATACTGTGTCCATTTAACAAACTAATATTAGTAGATTTTCCCCAAGAGCCTATGACCTCCTTAGTCATGGTTACCAAATAGCCCAGCTTTTAATGACCATGAGTGCTTCACCCAAATGACTAGTCCCAGGAAGAGGAAATGATGTTATAAAATTTACTACCTAACAAGATAGTGAACTCTCTACTTCTCATCTGTTCAAATACAATGCCGCACAAATAGCCCAGGTAACTTACCATAACTTCCCTTAACTGGTATAAAAGAACTCCATTTCTCCTTGGGGAGAGAATTCTGTCTGAGCATTCGCTACTGTGTTTCTATCCACAGTGTTCATACTTTATTGAAATTTTTGTCATTTCTGGCAATGGTAAATACTTTTCCTACTCCCTATCCTGCTGCTGCCACCATGACCACAGCCACTGTTACCACATTGGGTTTCTTCTCTCTGCAAGCATGACAATACATGTTTAGGACACATGGGAAGGAGTGTGGGTATCAGTCCCAATGGAGAAAATAAAATTCTTGGGCAATAAATAATACAGGCTGTTTGATTGCCTTGATCACCAGGAAGGACACTATGGAGTGTGCTGAGCTGGTTAGGACCCTGCAGCTAGCTCTGTCACTTCCTGGCTGTGTGACTTGGGCAAGCATCTAACCTCACTGTGCTTCAGTTTCCTTACCAGGATAGCAAAGATCGTAATAGCACTCGTTCCTTGCACATGCAGTGTGATGTGTTGTTTGTGGTGACAGTTAGTTGTCCTTCAGCAATAAAATGCCACATACTTAGGACAGTGAGAAGCCCAGCTCTTAGCTCTTATACTCTACCACAGGAATCCCTTAAGAAAGAAGCCTTTTCTGTAAGTGGTCACAAGAGGTCAGCTTTTCCTCAGAGTTCAAGTGCAAGAACAATCTCAGTTGCTGTTTTCTCTGCAAAAGGGGCAATGTAATCTCAGTAGAGGTTAGCAGCCAACACCACATTTCTCTAGCATCTTCCAATCAGAACTGTCTGGCTGACCTTGGAGACAGTTTGGGACTGAGAAGTCCTGATCCTTATTTTACTTCCAGCCCCTGGAAATAAGTCATTCATTTGCTCAGGACTCACAGTTCTAGCTTGTAACTCTGCTGTCCACTTTCCCATGATCTCCTATTTTTTCCATAAGACAATGGCTACCATTTTTGCACTCTTACAAACTGCAATGGCTACCTGGCATCACCCCTAATCTCTCCCCAATGGAGATGAACACCATTTCTGTTCTGCAAGTTGAGGAAGATGAGTCTTAACTATCTTTCCAATTTCCCACTGTTCTACATATAAAATCCAATCTTGCTTGTATATAGCATCACTTGGGGAAGGGGAAGACATTTTTTTCAAGACATGTGAGTACAGATCAGTGTAAATATCACAGTCTAGATTCAAAATATGTTCACCATCCCCAAAGTCCCCTTATAATTAAACACTTTCTAAGATAAGGACCTACCCAAGCAATCACTGATACACCTGTTATTAAGAATACGTTATATTGGCCTTTTTCAGAATATCTATTGCTGTAGATTCATCTTTCCAAGATTTCCCTGAGTTTCATTCAAAATGTGCATTCTCCCACATACTCAGCCTCTGGACAATCTTCCCAGTCACATGAACACCCTGGCTCTGAACATCAACTGGATGTTCAAGATGAAGAATGGTCCATTTACTGGATTGGACCTCCTCTAAAGAACTCCAGGGTCCACACTTCTGCCAGAGGCCATGCTGGTCCATGATCCATACTTCAGGAGAGGGCCATGTTGACATCTGTAGGTGGTGCTGCCACTAGAGACCAAGCAGCGGTCCTTGGCACCTCCTGATGCTAGAGACCATGTGGATGTCTTAATCTGAGCCTCTGCCAGAAACCATGTAGAATCCCAGGAGCATGCTCCTTCTGACTGTAAAGAGCAATGAAGGCACTCTTGCAGTGGTACTGATGGACTTCAGATGCACAGTCAAGAGAGAGGAACGTAGAAGGCTTCTGTGACAACCCCTATCTCCACCCCAGCCCCCAGCCCCCAGCCCCCAGCCCCCAGCCCCCAAAAATTGTGATAGGGATGTTAAAGTGTAGCTTTCCACTTTTGATGACTTCTGGTTGGAGCGTGGGTGGAGAAGGACTCAGATTTCCTTGGGAGTGTGGAGGGGGGTTGGCTACAACATTTTTTGATGTTGTGTCTAAGAACACAAAGATAAGTTCAATGTTATCTCTGGTGTGTTTTATACTTTTATGTGTTGCATTTGTATCTATTTTCCATTTTGAGTTAATACTTGTATATATATGAATGAGAGGGGGCTAACTTAGCACACACACACACACACACACACACACACATATAAGAATATGTGTTAACATGAAAATCATGAACTGTGCATCCATGTGCACACACTCTAGTACATACATATGTCCATACTTACCCATATATATGCCCATTGTCATAGATGTACCTCAGAGTCAGCTCAAGATACCCCAAGACCAAGTGCCCAATACAAAGAAGATTTATTTGCCCCAGAGGAACAAAGGGCAGGGAATAAGAGACAAGATGGGATAGAGGAAGAGGAAGAAGGGGAAGAGAACATGATAGAGAAGGAAGGGATGTTTGTCCAGTGGGGTTGGGGGACAACAACAAAGGACCACCTCTGGATAGATAGGAGACAAATGTGGCCGATAGGCAAATGGAGGCTTATAAAGGTAAAAGAGAAAAAACCCTGTGTTATGATGGGGTGTTTAATCTTAATTGGGCATGTGAGACAAGCAAAATGGGGCTATTGATTGTTGGACTTCAATACTTTGATAACTGGACCTCATAATCAGCCTCAGGAGGAGGAAGTGGCCAAATAAGGGAATAGATCTTGGTGGCCAGCTTTAGGAACATAATCTAAGTGTTGCTATCAAGGCAGAGGGAGTGGGGGAGAAGGACAAGGCCTGTAAGAGCCATGTTCTCCATACTTGGGCTGACTAGTCCCTTTACCACAGTATTCACACCCAACCAACCAGCAGAGCTCAAATGCTCATTTCTCAAACACAAAGCTGGTAGCAAACACTATGGCAGATGAGAAACAGGAAAAGGAAGCTGTTTGGGGGTTGGGGGAAGCACCAAGTGCTTTTAATCTTTAGAAGAATTAGGCCAAACCAAAACTTGCAGCGGAAATATCGGAGACAGTATGTCAGATTCTGGTTTTGGCAAATACACTGAATTTAAGTTGACAGCACTTACCTTCTAAGCATATCTTGAAACCACTTCCCACCACTACCACCTCATCTGAACAAAGTTAATCAAACTAATCCTACTTTTAAAGTCTGAAAAGGAAAAAAAGACCCCACATTTAACACCAGAGTAAAGTGAAAAGTATAGGAACGAATGGTGTATTAAGAAAAAAAAAGAGGAGGATGAGGGAAAAATAAGAAAGAAAATGGGACATTACATAGTAATGTAGCTGATAATAGCATTACCCTTCTCAGATGGTACATGTAACATATATAGTAAATATATAAACTCTTACAATCTTTCTTCTTCCATCTGTTAATTATTAACGTCTTCTGGTTTAGGTTTTGTTTTTGCTTTTTGGTTTTTTTGTTTGTTTGTTTGTTTGACTTTTATTTAGCTCTGTGTTGGTTTCTCAAGAAAGGCAGGTTTTATTTGGGCTCCTGGCTTAAAAAGTGATGTAGTAACACCAAGGAAGGGAAGGCATTCCTTCCGGAGCACAATACAACTAGTAACACTGTGTCTACAGTCAAGGAAGTACAGAGAGATGAATGCTGGTACTCCGCTTGCTTTCTTGTTTTTATTCAATCCAAGACCGCACCTAGTGGAATATCACCACCCACATTCAGATTTGATCTTCTCTCCTCAGTTTCTCTGGAAACAGCTTCACAGACACACCTAAAGGTGTGTCTCCAAAGTGATTCCAAAACCAGTCAGGTTGACAATCAAAGTTGACTATCACAATCTGGAACATCACAAGCCATAGCTTTGTAAAAGATTCACATACCTGGTTATGTCTGATTTCCCTTAGCATTAGCTGAAATAGGATACTATATATTTGTGCTCCAAATATATAGAGGAAGCAACTTCATTTCCCATTTAAGCTAAGAGCACTAGATCAGTTTAGACCAAGATTCCTCAACCCAGGAATGTTGGCATTTTGGTAATATTCGTTTGTCATTTTTCCTGTTTAACAGCACTCTGCTTTATTCCCTACTACCATTCAGAAAACCTCATGAAGTACAGAGTCCTTTGGAATGGCTTTTCCATTTGTCGATTCCCCTCAATTCTTCCTTCTAGTTCCTACTACCTTTCAATACAATCCTTTCAATACAATCCATTCCAGTAAGGGTTCTCTGAACATTTATGTAGCAGTACCCAAACTGGAAAACACTCCACCAAGAGAGGTCATAATACTCTTTAATTAGGAATGTGGGCCTCTGTGACGTTTCATACTTCTGGGCATCAAAGCAGTTCACAACTGTAGTGCTGTTCTGAACCAATGCAGTCATAAGTTGAGCAGACCAGGACTGAACCAGACCAACTCTTCTAAATCAGAAGATGTTGCTTCTCTTTCCAGCCACAACCCTACTGCCTGTGGCTCTTATACCCCATGCTACACCCACTCAGAACCACTTTGTGGCCCAAAGCAAACCTTCATGCAAGAATGACCTCCACACCTGTCATTTAGCCCCTCTTCCTGGGTAACTTTCATTTGTCTTTTGATGGCCCTTTAATATAATATCCTACCCCGAGAAGCCTACCCTGCTTCTCCAAGACCGCTTATAGCACTTAGCACACTGGCCCTGAACTTTCCACTTCCACACCAGCGAGCCTGTGAGCACCATGAGGATGAAACCCCTGTTTTATCCTTTTGAACCAGCATGACATAGAGTAATACCAGACTCAGATGTGAAGAAGAGTTTGATGGCATACCAACTAATGGTAAAACTCTTGCCTTCCATCTGACAAATGTACCAGAGGTACACAACTTTCTTCTAGGTGACTATCAGGGGCCACTGGCAGCTATTGGGATTTCCGGGGTCTTGTCTGTCAGAACAAGTATTTAAATGAAGAACACATGGATAGTGGTAGAAGAAAAGACTATTTGTTAAGAAAAAGGGAACTTCCAAGGAATAAAGAGTGCCAAAGCTGGGGAAAAGGTCAGAGGACCAAAGGATTGGCATACTTACATCCCTATATCATCAGCTTTTGGGTTGCTCATGTAGTGTAATTTTTTTCTGAGCATGCTGCTCTATGTCAGCTTTATTGGGGAGCAGTTAGTCTTCCTCTCTGCCTTCTGGGTTGGTTTTGTTTTTGTTTTGCACACTAATTTTGACCTCAGTCTTTGTCCTACTTTTCATCCATGTTCATCCACACCGGTGGTGCTAGTAGGAGTGTGCACTCACTAGGCAGTTTTCCAACTCATTGAAGTATTGATTCATTCAATCCTCACAACTCAGTGAGACTGGTGCTGTCATCTTTACTTCAGATGAACTGAATTGCCAAAATTACATAAGCACCGAGTCCTGGAGTCCTGTGCTTAAACCCTGAGAACTAACTCTAGAGATGTGACATTAACTCCATTTTTTGTCTTCCTTCTCCCACACTAAGTTCCTCTTCTCTTGGATCTGGATTGGGCCTGTGACTCTGTGATGGCTACACCACAAGATGAACCAAGTGTGACTGTAGCTCTCCATTTTCTATCTCCGTTGGTTTATCTCTGTATCACAGACATGCCCTATACTTGATTCCAAATCACACCTCTGCCAGGAATCCTGCTGCCATTTTTCTTCCATCCATTCATATGCTCTTGAGGAGCAATGGCAGAAAAGGGGTGAGCTACGGCCACTGACCCATCCTCTCAGGACGACTTTAACAGATGTTTATCTCTTCTAGAGTTCCTGAACCAGGAGAGACCTTCTACTTCTCAAATGTCTGCTTAGTTTTGCTGCTATCGTAAAACATAAAGGCTCAAGTAGTCTGTCGGAGCGACAGCACGGTCAGTCACGGGCCAGACAGGGAAGATGGATGTAGCCATTTTGACATATGATACTCTCCAGTTTGCTGATTTGAAGATTTCCCCCAAGACCTCAGAGCCTGTTTGGATTCTGGGCAGAAAATACAGCATTTTCACAGAGAAGGACAAAATCTTGTCTGATGTTGCATTCAGACTTTGGTTTACCTATAGGAGAAACTTTCCAGCTATTGGGGAACTGGCCCTTCTTCAGACACAGGCTGGGGTTGCATGCTTTGGTGTGGACAGATGACCTTTGTCCAGGCCCTGGTATGCCGGCACTTAGGTCAATACAAACAGTATCTCATCGAAAGAATAGTCTAAAATAGTTACACTCTGCCTGGCATATGCTTAGAACTCAAAAAAATGTTGGCTATAATTCATATACAAACTTTGCCATAAATTCAGCTGGTGGCTTTGCTGCCTAGTTTTATGTCAACTTGATACAAGCTATAGTCATCTGGGAGGCTGGAACCTCTGCTGAGAAAAATGCCTCCATAAAATCTGGCTGTAGGCAGGTCTGTAGGACATTTTCTTTATTATTGATGGATGGGGAATGGCCTAGCACATTGTGCACTGGGGTCCTGGGTTCTATTAGAAAGCAGGCTGAGCCAGTCAGAAGAGGCAAGCCAGTAAACAGCACCCCTCCATGGCCTCTGCATCAGCTCCTGCCTCCAGGTTCTTGCTCTGACTTCTTTCAGTGATGGACTATCAAGTGAAAGTGTAAGTCAAATAAACTCTTTCCTCTCCAACTTGCTTTTGGTCATGATGTTTCATCACAGCAATGATAACCCTAAGACGGTGGCACTACCCCTACAATACCAGCATGTAGGAGAGAGAGAGGCAGTGTTAGCAGAGAATGTAGGTCCCCTTTGCTAGTTTTTAGCCTCTTTGATAAAAGAATTTAAGAAAGCTTGAGAACAGTTTTAGAATTTGAGAGAAAAAACAGCAGGGCAGCAGAATTGTAGCTTCCGAGGACTCAAAGGACGTCTTAGAAGGGGGAACAAAATACCCAAGGGAGGAAATACAGAGACAAAGTGTGGAGCAGAGACTGAAGAAAAGACCATCCAGAGACTGCTGCACCTGGGGATCCATCCCATGTACAGTCACCGAACCTAGACACTATTGTGGATGCCAACAAGTGCTTGCTGACAGGAGCCTGATATAGCCGTCTCCTGAGAGACTTTGCCAGTGCCTGACAAATACAGAGGGGGATGCTCTCAGCCAACCAATGGACTGAGCACAATGTCCCCAATGGAGGAGCTAGAGAAAGGACCCAAGGAGCTGAAGGGGTTTGGAGCCCCATAGAAGGAACAACAATATGAACCAACCAGTACCCCCAGAGCTCCCAGGGACTAAACCACCAACCAAAGAGTACATATGGAGGGACCCATGTCTCCAGCCACATATGTAGCAGAGGATGACTTTGTCGGACATCAACGAGAGGAGAGGCCCTTGGTCCTGTGAAGGCTTGATGCCCAGTGTAGGGGAATGCCAGGTCAGGGAAGCGGGAGTGGGTGGATTAGTGAGCAGGGGGAGGGGGAATGGGATGGGGGGTGTTGCAGAGGGGAAACAAGGAAATGGATAACATTTGAAATGTAAATAAAGCAAATATCTAATAATAAATAAAATAAATAAAAAAGTAAGTAAGTAACTAAGTAAATAGAAGCTGGCCAGCAACTGCAGGGTAGGGTAGAGGAATCTTTAGAGAGAAAAATTGAGAATATCCAGAGGGAAGTGAAAAGAAACGATAGGGGCCCTTTCCTCTTTTGCCATAAGAAATAGGAAATAGTATGTTTGCACTGCATACTATGTTACATCAAAGTCACTGTGAAAGTCCTTTACCTACCTAGCCCTGATCCTGGACATTGGGAGCTAAGGCTTTCTTAAATCAAACAGCAAATTTAATGTGTACAGATTGGTCTTTTTTTAAAGATTTATTTATTTTTATGTGCATTGATATTTTGGCATGCTTGTTTGTCTGTGTGAGGGTGCCAGATCCCCCAGTTGTGAACTGTCATGTGGTGCTAGGAATTGAACCAGGTCCTCTGGAGGGCAACCAGAGCTCTAAGTCATTTCTCCAGCAAAATCTCACAGCTAAGAGTCTGGGTGTTCATTATTTTTTCACAAAGAACGAACAACCTGGTGCAATGCTTCAAGTTCTGCCCACTAGAAGCAGTCTCTCTTACAGTTGTCCTTTGGTAGAGGCCCAGACAGAAGTCGAAGTACTTGAGTTGATACATTTTGGTAAGTTCCTGTGTATCATGCAGACTCAATCTGGAAACCAGAGACCCCTAAAGCCTAAATGCTGTTCCTAGAGCTCCCAACACAGCAGCAGTACCTTTTATTTGGGGGTTTGTAGAGTGCCTTATTGGGGTGCCATGCTACCTGGCAGGAATTTGACATCAACCAATGTGAAGTTCCTCTCTCAGCCTTTGAGCAGGAACTCCTGTGTTAGCCATAGTCCCCTCCACCTGGGGTGGAGGCTCAGACCAAGGTGAAGCCCGGTTTTTCAAGCACCTGCAGTTTCCTGAAAAAACACAAGCCACCTGCGGAGAAGCTTCCAGCCTTTGGGGGAAAAGTTTTCCCCTGCTTATATAGTTGTTCTCCATTAAACTTTGAGACCTTGAATAGCCGGTGTTGTCTTGGTCTTTATCTCTTTTTGCCGCCTTCCCATACATCCCCAGCTTCCCTTCCTGGTAACCCGTTCGATGTAACTGCGGGCAGTTACAGGGGTTATTTGTTTGGGGGTTTAGACAGGGTCTCATTGTATCCCAGTTTGGCCGTCAGCTTGCTGTATAGATAGGTTTACCTTAAATTCTGATCCTCTTACCTCTATCTCCTAGATTCTGAGATTACTGGGAATGTACTACCCACCACACCTAGAAAGCAGCACTGCCTTTGATGTTACAACATGGTCACATCTGGTCACATCTGGTCTCATTTTGCACAGGACTGCTGCACACACAGAGTCGGGTATCTTGGTGAATTTAGACCAAAAGTTCCCCAATCCATGACTAAACAGTGTTTTAGAGCTTTATAGTTTTATAGTTTATAGAGGGTTTTTTAGTTTTATAGTTTATAGAGAGTCTGTATGCAGTTCATATTGAAACCAAACATAAGGAAACATTTAGAAAAAAAAACTTTAGCTCCAAAACTTCATCCTTAATGGGAGGAAGTCTGAGGCCAACCTAGACAATTTAATAGAACCTGAACCAATCATAGGGTTGTTACCTACGTGAAACTCTAGCACTGGAAGAGAACAAGCAAAGCACAAAGCCTACAGACTTGAAGCCGTGACATGGACTCAGACTCAGGTGAGTTCCTCTGAATACATTTTAAACTTATTTTTTTTTCTTCTTTTAATAGCCAGCATCAGGGTTCTGAAACCTTGGTGGTCACCAACATCACTTAGCAGGGTAATAAACGTTAAGAGTTCTGAGGCTTCCCTCTGAGACTCAGATTCCTCTTATCTGGGCTTTTCCAAGAATCTGTACCTTTAGAGAAGGCAATCTAGGTACTGTTCCCTGAATAGAACAGTTATATGTTTTCCTTGTTGAAAGAAATGGAGGTGTTTTACTCCAAGTTGCTATGTAAGTTATTATTTTTGATGGATGAATAACTTAAAACTATGGTTCTCAACCTAAATTATCTCATGGGCCAAAAACTAAATTCACTCCCCTAGAGTTAAGTCATGGGGATGATGAGGTTGGAAGGCAATGGAAAAATGGAAGCCAAATTCCTAAAATATTTTAATGTAAAATAACTTCATTTTAAAGAGGACAAGCAATTTTCTTCATGCCAAATATGAGCGACCATGACCATGGAGTCAAGTTATCTTGAAAGACCTGAAGTACTGGGTACAAAGATACATATTATTTTACTTTTTGAGACAAAGTCTCACATGACCCAGATTGACCTAAAATTCACTGTGTTGCTGAGGATGACCTTGAGCTCTTAATTCTCCTGGAATATGCCAATACATCAAACTTTTGCATGAACTTTTACAGTCACAGAACAAAAGAGTGTCATAAACTAAGGTCTTGACTAAATGCATGACTGTATCCTCAGGTAGGCAGCTACAGAAGGCCCTAGGGATTTCCTATACACATCTGACTGAGATGGTGTGGCCTTCTCAGCCTAACTTACATATTCAGTCCATGGTTGAGCTATTCCATCAAATACAGATGCTAATAGAAAATGGCGATTACAACACTACAGTTAACTTTGGCTCTTATTTGCAACATTCCATCTCTCCACAATCACAAAACCCTAGTAAGCCAAGGACAAAGACTCTTTAGGCTCCAGTACACAGAAAACTTCAGTTCACTAGTTAGGGAACTGGAATTTGCCACCCATCTCCCTGGAATCCCAAGTTTTTCTAGCACAAAACAGGATGGAGTGGTTTTGTGGATATCCAATATCATTTTTGTTTCTAATTTGTTGAAAGCTTGTATTGAGAATGGATATTAAACTTTGTCAAATACTTTTGTGCATTTAACGAAAAAGATAATGTAGGTTTTGTTTTTGTTCTGCTAATATGGTGACCTAAGTTGTTTAGCATTCAAATATTTATGCAACTTCACATTTCTAGGACAAACTTATTTGGTCATATTATATTATGTTCTAAAATATATTACTGGGGCCAGAGAGATGGACAGGAGACAAAGGTTCTTGCTACCAAGTCTCATTATCTGAGTTCTATCCCAGGGATTCACCTAGTAGAAGGAGAAAAACAATTTCTACATGTTGTCCTCTGGCCTCCAAATGCATACCATGGCAGATATATGATGTATATACTCATAAACTCAAATAAATAAATACATGTAATAAATATTTTAAATGTATTATTGAACTTGACTCAACTTTTAATTTGGAAAGAATATTTGTGTTGAGGTAAAGCTGTAGCTCAGTTGGTAGAGCATTTTTCTAAAGTGGACAAAGTTCTGGATTTAGTCCCCAGCACTGAGTAAATCTTTTGTGGTGACACAGACCTTGAATCTTAGTAGTTTCAAAGTAGAACCAGGAGGATCACAAGTTCAAAAACCTTGGCTTATAATGAGTTCGAGGCCAGCCTGTTTCAAAAAATAAAAAGAGAATTTTTGTGTCTATATTCATGAAGAATATTAGCCCATAGTTTTTGTTTATTGTAAATTTTTGTCTGATTTTGGAATTGTGGGTATACTTGCCTCATAAAGCAAGTTGAAGGGGATATTTGTGTAATATTGGTGTTTTTTCCTCAAATATTCAAAAAAAAAAAAGTCCTAACACTAATGTCTGTCTCCCTTTCAGGGGCAGCACTTCAAATATCAATTTAGTTCTTTCAGATATCGCTAACACATTTATGGTTCAAAGACAACCATTTGAGCAAGATATATGGACAAAACATGGAACTTTCTTTTTTCCTTCTGTCATTTATACCTTTAACTTTCTAGTACTTTTAGTTGCCCTAAACCTGGCTATCTGATTCTTCAAAACAGAAAAAAATGCACCATTTGTCTAGCTTATTTTATTTAATACAATAATCTCAAATTGCATCCATTTTCCAGCAAATTACTTAATATAATTTTCTTTATGGCTGAATAAAACTCCATGGGGTTATGCCTTAGTTACTGTTTTGTTGCTGTAAAAAGAAACCATGATAGAGGCAACTCGAAAGCATTTAACTGGGGACGTACTTGACAGTTTTAGAGAGTTAGTCCATGATTATCATGGTGGAAGTAGACAGGCATGATATTGGAGTAATGGCTGAGAGTTTTACATTCTGATTTATAGGCAGCACTCAGGGGGAGCAGACAGACAGACAGACAGACAGACAGACAGACAGAGACAGAGTGTCAAAGACAATGACAGAGAGACTGAGAGACTGGGCCTAACTTGTGCTTTTGAAAACTCAAATCCTACTCCCAGTGACACACCAACTCCAATAAAAGCACACCTCCTAACTCTTTGAAACTCTTCTACTAACTGGTGTCTAAGCATTCAAATATATGACCCTCTAGGGCCTCTCTTATTCAAACTACCACAATATATAAGTCACTGTTTTTCTTTATCAGTTCATCAGTTGACAGATAACCTTTGGCTTATTCTGAATAGTGCTAAAGAAACATAGATGTTCAGATATCTCTGTGTTGTATAGTCTTAAAGACCTTTGGGTATATACCCAGGAATGGGTCATGTGGTAGAGGAACCTCTATAATGATTTCCATAGTGTTAAATCACTTTACACCCCACTAGCAGTGATAATGATTCCTCTTTTCCCACACCTTCACCATCATTTGTTGTTTTCATAATAACAGGCACTCTGACTTAAGGGATAAAATATCAATATGGTTTTAATTTTCATTTTTCTGATCTAAAGATGTTAAATATCCCTTATGGTCTTGGTCATTTGTAATTCATCTATTGAGAACCGTCTTTTATTTCATTAGCCTATTTATTGATTGAGTTGAGTTTTAAATTTTAGTTACTAAAAATTCTTTATATATTCTATTATTAATCTGTCAAATGTATAACTAGCAAATATTTTTTCTCTCATTCTATAGACCATCTCTTCATCTGATTGCTTCCAGTGCTGTGCAGAGACTTTTTAATTTCATTCAATCCCATTTGTCTATTCTTGTATTATTTTCTGAACTACTGGAGTCCTTTTCTAAAAGGACTCCTATGTCAAATTTTGAAATGTTTTCTTTGTTTTCCTCTAAAATTTTCAGAAGTTCATGTCACACATTAAAGTCTTTAATCCACTTGAAACTGTTTTATATTAGGGTCTAGTTTATTTTTCTACATGTAGATAACCAGTTTTTCCAGCACAATTTGTTGAAAAGGTTGACTTTTCAACATGTATGTTTTGATATTTTTGTCAAAAATCTAGTAGGTAGCTATAGCTGTGTGGGTTCTTTATATATTCTGCTGATCTGCAAGTCCTTTTTTTGCCACAATCATGTTTCATTATGACACAACACATTTTTCAAATAAAAAACAAAACAGAAATCTCTGGTTGACTTCAAACTCATGACCTTCCTAACATAGTTCCCAAGTAGCTGAATTATAGGCATTTACTACCATCCTCAGCTTATTTTAATTATAATATTTGAGAAGCTCAGGCTATTTCTCTAATTACCTTCCTCAAAATACAAGAGCATAGGACTTTGCATTGCAGTCTTAGATGGTCAAGTTTCCTGGTGTTATAATGCTGAAAAGTATTTTCACTAGGCTGAACCACCCCCCTATCCTATGAAATGGAGGTAGATGTATCTTACAGAAAGTTTCAGGATCACAGGGAATTGCAATGGTATATAGACACAGTGCCCCCACACAGCAGGTGATGAGAGCTTGCTTATCTGCTCAGATAGCTACTGCTTTAAGTTTCCCGTTATCCTCCTCGTACAACACAGCAGTTCCAATGACCTATCATAATGAAAATTCCATCTCTTTCAGTCATTTTCTCACCCTTCTCATCCCATTGTTTTTAACACCCTGGTACCCAAGAAAGTTGAATAAGCTTGGCTCACTACAGTTTTCTTAGCTGTTTTCCTCCTTCCCTGCTCCAGACACTTGCTTCCCTCTATAAGACTTGTAAACAAAACTCTTATTTAAAGAAACTTTCTGCTGTGAGAGTTAATTCTCTGTGTTAGCAAGGAATTGACCTTCCAAAATTTTCATCTGTGGCCTTGGAACTATTTTGCTTTCTGTGGTCTCACTTTTTCAGGCTATCCTAAGAAAGTGAAAATATTTTCAATGAAAGCCTGCTATCAAGATCTATGCAGTTTATGAAGAGAAAATAAGAGAGAATAGAGAAAGTGATAGGAGACAGAAAGGGAGGGGAAGGAGAAAGACAGGGAAGACAGAACATTTTGCAGACATTTATTGAGTAACTGAACAAATGAATCTGGGAACTTGAGCCTTTTCGTATATAAGAAACTAAGGCTCAGAAAGGTTTAAAAAAATGCACAAGGGCAAAATAGTGGGGCCCACTTGATTTCAAGGCTTTCAGTCCAGTTCCACTTCTCTTTTCTCCTACATCTACCACAAACCTATCTTCAGACTTCTCATTGCCAGTCTACCAGGAGAAATGGAGTTTGTGACAGATGTAAATCAATGCTGTGTGTCCTTGGTTAAGAAAATCTTTCTACAGGAAAAAAAAATGTTCCTTAATGACTTTATGTAGTGGCTCAGTTTTCAATCTTGTTATAAATAGTTCACCAGTGGAATCTGACCCACGGACTTTACTGTTTTGCAGCATGGATCATAGTGATCTCTATTCCAACCTTGTGGATTTAAACCCAACATGTCTGTCATTTCAGATGCTTCCAGTGTCCCTGCCTCCTGGCTCCAGACGGAGTCCCCTACAGCCTTTTATGATTATCATGATGAATCAAGTCTTCTATGTGAAAAAAAAGCCACCTTCTTTTCCAAAGTCTTCATCATTGTTCTGTACTCTCTGGTATTTTTCCTCAGTCTGGTGGGTAACAGCCTGGTTTTATGGGTCTTGGTGAAGTATGAGAATCTAGAGTCACTCACCAATATCTTCATCCTCAACCTGTGTCTCTCAGACCTGATGTTCTCCTGCCTACTGCCTGTGTTAATCTCAGCACAATGGAATTGGTTTCTAGGTGACTTCTTCTGCAAGCTCTTCAACATGATCTTCTGCATCAGCCTCTACAGCAGCATCTTCTTCCTTACCATCATGACCATCCACAGATACCTGTCTGTAGTGAGCCCCATCTCTACTCTGGGTATCCATACCCTTCGCTGCCGTGTGCTGGTGACTGCATCTGTGTGGGCAGCCAGCATCCTATCCTCCATCCCTGATGCTGTCTTCCACAAAGTGATTTCCTTAAAATGTGCTTATTCTGAACAGCATGGGTTCTTGGCCTCAGTCTACCAGCATAACGTTTTCTTCCTCCTCTCCATGGGGATCATCCTGTTCTGTTATGTACAGATTCTCAGGACTTTGTTTCGTTCAAGGTCCAGAAAGAGACACCGAACAGTCAGGCTCATCTTCACCGTCGTGGCAGCATACTTCCTCAGCTGGGCTCCCTATAACCTCATTCTCTTCCTGAAGACCGGAGTCATCCAGCAGAGCTGTGAGAGCATTCAGCAGCTGGACATTGCTATGATCGTCTGTCAAAATTTGGCCTTCTCCCACTGCTGCTTCAACCCAGTGCTTTATGTCTTTGTTGGGGTCAAGTTCCGCAGACACCTAAAAAGTCTCCTCCAGCAGGTCTGGCTGTGCCGGAAGACACCCAGCGCTGCTCCATTCTCCTGCTCCCCTGGTGCCTTTACATATGAGGGCCCCTCCTTCTACTGAGAGGAGAGGATGGGCACATGGAGATGACTAGGGGGACTGAAGGAAGACAAGGAGAAGTGGATCAGGAAGGAAAATATAACAGTAAAGATACCAGCAACTACTGCAAAGGTGTGGAGGAAAGACATGATACCTATGGGAAAGTGGCCTCCATCTGGGCAATCCAAAGCAACACTTCCTGCACTCAGTTCGTCATTCATTCTCTTACTTAGACATAGATTGCTTATCAGTGATTGGTCAGAAGATCGTAAATGGAAGGATTTCTGGACTTTGGGAGAACTTGAAGTTAATAGTATGTGCTAACTGCAGTGACGCTGCTGGCACATATGGTTGTCCCAACCTATTTTTTTCTCACCTTGGTGATGGCTGACTCTGGTTCTTAGCTACTGGAGAAAACCGTCTTCAGGTCAAGAATAATCACATCTTTAAATAATTACAGTCACAATGAAGTATAGACCACAAAATCCCACTAAAATGAAGATAGTTCTGAATTCTGGCAACAGCTGCTAACACATAAACTGGCTTTTAAATATTTAGTTCATAACTGAAGGAATAAATGCAATATGTGCTACTGTCTGCATTAAGTAATTATTTTGACAATACAAAGATTAATAGGATATTGTTGCTAACTTCCAGTTGACACCAATCCATCCAAGAAAGTCCAGATAAGAAAAGTCCACTTAACAGAGGCATTCAGGTTGAATATTCATTTCATCTCTTCCAGATTGAGAGAAAGATGACTTCCTTCCATCTGGATAATAATACCAGCTTCCTCCTTTAACCATTCTCCAGACCTAAATTCTCCTCAAGTACCCCATTCCCTTTCCTAAGCTCCCAGAGCCAGGTCCTGTGGATTCTGCCTTTCCAGAATCTCTCCAGCTTATTCTCGTGATCACATACCCTTGACTTCATCTCTATAATGCCATTCTGTTCCATAGTGTCTTCCTTTTGCTTCTTTTTTTCCTCTGTTTCATCTTCCTCCTCCAGGAAGCTGCCTGCCTGAGATTTATCTTTTATTTACAGCTTCTCTGCCTGAAGTTTGTCTTTGAAGCTTTAATAAAATTGTCCTCAAGCTTCCTTCTGAGTTACTTCTTAAATTCTTTTATTAATAAAACTAATAACACCAAAAGAGGACCCAAATTTCCCAATGTAAGGTGACTCCATCAGAATGCTCCAGAATTTCAGGTAACATTATTATCTTTGGAGCAGTTTAGATTGTTATGTCTGCATCCAAGGTCAGAGACGGAACTCAGATCCTGTTCTTTCAACCAAAAATAAGTACATAAAAACATCTAACAGCAGATTTTAAAGAATTAATGAAAAAATTAAAACATAAAATAGCTATGGTTTACCCAGAAGAAGTAACGTTCAAGTGGATAGAGAGATGGCTCAGCAGTGAAGAGCACCAGCTACTCCTCCAGAGGGTCTAAGTTCATTTCCCAAAGCCCACATGGTAGCTCACAACCATTTTTAACTCCAGTTCCAGGGGGATCCATTGCCCTCTTCTGACCTCCTTTCCTTTGTAGACAAAGATGAACATTTCATATATCTGACGATGTGTTGGTTAGAGATGCCTCAGGAACCTTCCACTTCATCCTAGTTTATAGCTCTGTCCATTAGCCACATGGGCTTGAAATTCTTTTACTTCTCCAAGCCTCAATCTCATCTTTGAAGTACAGAAATGAATCCTACCTATAGCACAGAGCTGTTTTGAGTTTTAAACATAATGCTATATAAGCTTTTGGTTAGGGTATGACATATTAGGTTTTTAATGCATACAATCATCTACTACACAATATTTTGGTCAATGTTGGACCGCATATGACTGGGGTCCCTTAAAACTAAATCATCTAGTGATGTCATAGTCATCTTAATTCGTCTAACTATACTCCAGATGAATTGTCTATGAAATTCTCAAAATGCATCATTACCCTTAAATAACTCATGATTGTTGGAGGACTGTAAACTTATTTGGGGTCTAAGTTTCAAACAAGGGTATTTGAAAATCTCTTGTGGGAACAGCACTGAGGATGGGAATTTAGAGGTGACTGAGTCATGTGACGAATCCTGGTAAATCAAACTCCAGAGACCAGCATCAGTGTACATATCTGAGTTTATTGCCCAACACATAAGCTTATATACAGTGTTTGAGCCAATCCCAAGCCCCTAAATCTTTGGCCAGTCATACCTTACCACATCTCACCATGCCCCAATAAAAGTCATGACTGATGAGGTAACTTAGAAGGGGTGTGGGGAGCATTGTCACCTGTTGGGACTTTTGTGAAGACTCAGAAGCAGCCACTGTCTTGGCCTCATTTCCTTTTTGCTGTCTCACTGGTGTTCCGGGAGCCATCTTAGATCTACTGCCATGCACAGTAGATCAGGATTCTTCAAGGAGTCTCAGGAGCCTGTGACACCGTGCTCTCCATCCCACATTTTTCTTAACAAGGATGTCTTCCACATCCCCCACACGCTCATTCTTAACATCCCAAAGCTGTTTAGACTGTAGTTGGAGCAAGCTTTTCTTAGTTCACTCTATTGATAAATCTTTATTTCTGATGTCATTTCCTCCTACTTCTCTCCCTTTTTTTTCTTTGTTAACAGAAAAGGGAATCATTTTTGTTCATGAGGCTCCTTTTTATCCCCATCCACAAACTGCCAACTCCATCAAATTAATATGTTGTCTCATATACCTCTAGTATAAAATATGAAATTAACTAAAAATATTTATTTTCCTTCCTGTATGAATTTATCCTGAAAACCTGAAATGCTGAAGTCTGGCAGATGTCCCTTTTCTTTAGCATGTTCACCGATACTGGATTTGGAATGCAGTGTTCTATTGCATCAGGCTTCAGAGTGGTTTGCAACTCAGCAACAAGGAAACACAGGGCTGAGGAAACTAAGCGTGGAAGGTAGTTCATTAGCACATATTTTCAAACACTGATTTTTAAGTCTCTGTTAATGAGGGGAAACAAAAACTGGGAACTTAGGTCCAGCAATACATACTAAGTTCATTTTTTTTTCAGTTCGATAAATAAAACTTAATAGTAAAAAAAATACTAATGAGATTATTTTCACATTGTTTGGGGGATTTCTGAATCAGTCACGTTTATATTTACAGCTCATGCACAGTTCAAAGCCAAACAGCCACATTGCAAGTGCTTACCAACAGTAAACGACACTAAACCAGGATTCCAAACACGACTTCCGGGTATGCAAGGCCTGTTCGGGTTTCAGGAAGTGACGTCACGTCATGAAGCATGCCGGGAGTCGTAGTTAGTGTCCACCAGCCTGTTGCACCCGATGGGAGTTGTAGGCCACCTGTGGAGCATAGTGGGAGTCGTAGTCCGCGCGCGCTCTGGGTGTACTGGGCGCTTCATGGCCGTCGGCACTACGCTTGCTTACTCTTCCGCTCGGCCCTAGAAAGTTTCGTTTCTGCCCAGCGGTGGACCCACGAGCGTGTAAGTGCCGCGGGCGCCCGGACAGACACCGGGGACACTGGGGCCGTTCTGGACGCCGGCGCGGAGGCTTCGTGGGGGCGTGGGTCGTCACCTGTTCCTGAGGCTGTCCCCTCCCACACAGGGCGCCTGCCGCCGCTAAGAGAACCCTCTTAGGATTAGGCTGTCTCTGGGGTCGTAGAAAGACCCTCAATACTGTCCCAAGAGCTGAGCCGGCAGAGGGGGGCCACCCTGTGGAACCTTATGGTGAAGCTGCCAGTATTCCACAAACCCCTGGCACAGGAGCCAAACCCCAAAGTTCTCGCGGGCACTGGGGCTTAATCTCCAGAAAGCCAAAACCTCTTCTCTGCATGACTCCTGACGCCAGCTTCGATCCAGGAAACACAGTTTGTTCCTTTCTGTGTCTTCGCTGACTTTACCCACTGCCCTTGTGGTCAGATAGTTCAAGGTAGCTCTGCGGTGAAGTTTCTGGAAACACCGGTAGAACAACTTAGTGTATCTGGTGTGGTGCCTGTCCTGTTGGCACCCAGGCTTGGCTGCAGATGGGGGCGGGGGGGGGCGACATCCTATATTCATAAAAGAAGAGAACATGTGGTTGACACTTAAGCCACGTAGCTTCTTCATATTAATGCTATGATTCTTTGTGACACTCTGCAATGTTCCCACTGTTGTCTCCTGCAGAAAAACAGCACTTGTTTCTCTGTCCCTATGTTTGTTTGACTTACCACAGGTGGTTTCCTTTCCATACAGAAATGGGTCAGGGGCTTTTAGGGGCAGAGGATCAGGACATAATCTACTTAGAACCTTTCTCAGCAGTGGTGGTCTGAAGCAGGTTAATTCCTCTGCCATCTGCTTGCTGCTGTTGCTGGATCGGGGGGGGGGGGGGGGAAGGGAGCTATGGGTTTCTGCTTTTAGTTTTGCAACATTCTGGCTGCCCCTGACCCTCTCGGTTTATGACAACCAGTTCTGCTGTGTTGAAATGCAGAATACTGATTATGGGCCAGGATTGTTATCATCCTGGAAATCAGCACAGGGCTGACTGTCAGCCTCCTTTCACTAAAAGGATCTGAAAAAAACTATAGCTTTAAGAGACAAAATTTATCTGTTTGTTTAGTGTTCATCTTTGTGTATCACTTCTTGAAAATTGTTTATTTTATTAAGAAAATAGATAATGTATACAGAGTCCTGCAGTGCCGCGCGGCGTGTGTGTGTGTGTGTGTGTGTGTGTGTGTGTGTGTTCTTAATATCTGTCTTTATTTTTTATAATTGGTTTAGAACTTGGGAATAGTCTCAGGTTCCTTTGCCCTTAGCCAGCATGGCCAAGGGCCACATGTTTAGCCCAGTCCTTTGGAGTGAGATAAAAGACATCACTTGGAATAGCAAAATCATCAATAATATCTTGTGGTCTTGACTTATGTTAGTCCTTGAGGCTGGAGGCCTGCTGCCTCCAGAACACAGAGTACAGAAATGTTAGTTCTAGCTTCCCTTTACAGGGAAGAGTTGGCTGACTGGTCACATCTGATTTGGAGATTCCAAAAACAAGATAAAACTCAAGGCAGGTGTGGCAATATGAGCTAGAGGAAGCGTGTTAACTACCTGTGATCTCATGCCAGGAACCACTGGGAACTCAAGAGTCAGGGGCCACATTCGCTACAAGTGTCCCCCAGGTAGCAGAAAGGGTCATATCTAGGGTTTGGAACCTCAGAGGTACCTATAAGCAGAGGCTGGTTGTTTGTGGCCCTGTTGACATCTGTCACCTAAGTTGCTGTTGTATTCCTGCTTCTCTCAAGCAGCATTTGAACCTCAATTTGAACAGTTATTGTGGGGTAGAAATTGGGGGTGCTGCTGTGAGTTTACACATGGAAAAACAGTGTCAACTTCAAGTTACTTTTTGATGTATCACTAGAATTAACTGAAGTGTCTGTACCATCCTCGGAGCATAGCTCTGACCATGCTCAGTTGGACAAGAGGAATATTATCATCCACTTTCTGACATTGGAGCCATTTAATTAGCCTGGTGGTTATAGTGGCCACCAATGGTTCTTTTTGTTCATAAGACTCTCTGGCATTTGGACAGTACCAAGGGCCCATTTTCCTTTGGTCCAGGTTGCAGTGTCAAAAAGAAGATATTTGCACATTGTGGTTTAGCAGAAAGGTGTAGGAGAACCTGTGGTTCTGAATACTGTACTGTGGCCTGGTAATTGGTTTCAGTACTTATGGCTTGGGCTAGTGGTTGGTTTCAGTATCTGTGGGCTGACCTAGCCAACCAGTAGCCTGAGGTACTGCACCTTTGGCCTGAGGCAGGACATAACAGTTGAGATTTCTTTTTTTTTTTAGATTTATTTATTATTATATGTGTAAGTACACTGTAGCTGTCTTCAGACACCAGAAGAGGGCATCAGATCTCATTACGGATGGTTGTGAGCCACCATGTGGTTGCTGGGATTTGAACTCAGAACCTATGGAAGAGCAGTCTGTGCTCTTAACCGCTGAGCCATATTTCTTAGCATCCAAAAAACTTGGACCAAAAGAACCATCCAAGCAAACATTTCATATGCTTGTAGCTAGGCCAAGAACGAGTTCCCAGAGAGATTCAGTATAAGTCTGAACAGTTGAACCGGAGAGGGTCAGGTGAAATGAAGCTATAATGAATTTGCTGAAGCTATAGCCCTGGATATTTTTCCAGGACAACCGAAGACTTAGTCAGGAACACGGAGAAGATATTTCTTAGCCATTTTAGCCATTGAGAATATCTGTTTTTCCCCTTCCTCCTTTTTCCAACCACAATTCTTAATCTGCATGTGAAGGAAGATAAAGGTACACCTCCCCCATACTGTACCTGAAAAACAAGATGGAAATGGTCAGATAACTTCAAGTGAGCTAAATGTACATGAGTCTCATCTAGTCATGCCATGATCCTCATCACATTATTTGTTGAAGAGTAAAGTACATATAGCAGTCTAAAAGCCTGAACAGGGTACAGATTGACAGAACTCACCTAATAAGGGAACGTGTCTTGTCCATTCCTCCTAGCACAAGCTTCAACCACCCTGGGTCTTGGCCTTATTCTATCACGCTTCTACCCAGGGGCACACCAGAACCCAGACTCCAGATACCACCCCACCCCCGTTTTCCTGGTTGATATTGTCAGATCCACACATCTGGGAATGGAAAATGACTCTGGGGAAATATGTTACCTGTTAGACCACCACAACAAAATGCCACAAATTAAGCTTAAACAACAGAAACCTATTTTCCTACAGTTCTGAAGTCCTAGATAAGGACTTGGCTGGTCCCTCTGTTCACTTGTATCTGGATGTTCTCTCACTATATTCATATATCCATAGTGGTTTGTGTCTTTATACTTCCCCTTACAGAAACACAAATCAGATTGGATCAGGACCTATCATCAGAACTTCATTTAATCTCAGATATCTTTCTACTAAAGACCCTGTCTTCAAATACAATAATTTTCTGAGATGTGGAGGTTAAGGCTTCAACCTAGGACCAGGAGGTAGACATAACACTGCCCCTAATAAAAAGGTTTGGTTACTGAAAGCTAGTGACAGATGTACTGATTATTGTTCTGGATCAAATAAAGATTTATGAGCAAGATTTCCCTAGAGAACAAACTGTGATACACACTTCTTTCTGCCCAAAATAAGACCAGAAAGACTAGAAGAATAAATTAGTCAGGGGAAGGTTGGGGGAGCATGACACAGCTTGGTCTTGATAAAGGACACACAACATTGAAGCCTAGAGCCTGGCCATTCCAGGCTAGTCCATACCAACACAGCTAAGAAAGGATTAATGGACAGTCCTGTCTGTCACCCCAGAAAATGTGACCTTATGTAACAGACTAAGATATGAACAACAGGTCTTATAGAATTCTCCTGAACACTCAGAACACTGCAAATCTGTTCATACAATCTAGGGTAGAGGACATACTCCTCATCCATCACTGAATTATGTTATTCCACTCACTCTTAGAATCGTACCTCTGTAAGAGTCTCACAATAATGACAATATAATCTTCAAAGTTACATTTTTTTTATTGCACATAGTTATGTGCTCAATGACGAAATATTTTTAAATTGAAGAAATAGAACTTTTCCCAATTTTATATTTTATTTTTGAGATTATAATTACATTTCTGCCTTCCCTTTCCTCCCTCCAAACCTCCTCCTATACTCCTCTTGGCTCTCTTTCAAATTCATGGCCTCTTTTTTCACTGTGTTGTTCCTAAATATAACCTGCTCAGTATGAATAGTGTTACTCATGAATGTTTTCAGGGCTGACCATTTGATATTGAATAACCAATTGGTGTGCTCTTCCCTGGGAAAGACTTTATTTTTCCCATTCTCAGCATTCTCTAGTTGCCTGTAATTCTTTGGGTAGAGTTGAGGCTTCATGGACTTTACCATGTCCACTTTGACATGTTTTTTTGTTGTTGTCCTTGTTCAGCCCACGATTAGGCAGACATGTTGGTAAAGCTATTGTAGCTTCTACATCACTAGGAGACACAGTCTCACAGCAAACTCCTGGATCCCCTGCCTCTTAGAATCTTTCCAACCCCTCTTGTGCAATGTACTCTGAGCCTTACATTCAGGAGTTGTTTTGTAGATGTAACCATTAGGACTGGGCTCCACAAGTTTTTGCCTTTTGATTAGTTGTGGTTTTCTATAGTGGTCTCCATCTGTTTTAAAGAAAAGTTTCCTTGATGAGGGATGAAGACTACTCGTAGCTGCAAGTATAAGGACAAATGTTTAGATTGCTGAAAGTTTACCCATGTTCCCACTATTTGAAAGATTTTTGTTATTTACCTTTTTGGCATATTTTAATTCCTCAAGGTTTTGTTTGGTTCGTGAACTGAGGATCTATATTCTGTCTCATTCTTTTGGCGAGTCACTTACTGAGGATTCTTCATATATGTGAACTGTAGTAGGTGCTGGGGAAATATGAACAGTAATGGAGTTATAGAACAAGTAAGAAAAACAATGATTAAAGTACTGTAATATAAAATGCCCAACAGCCATAGGATAATATGAGACTCTGTAACAAAAGCTTAGAATAATAAGTACTGGACAGTTTGTTTTTATCAGGCCTCAAATGAATTTTCTCATTTACAAGTTTATTGGAGACATGTCTGTTTTTCCCATGGTGTTAAGTTCCTTAAATGCCAGCGCTCTTCACCACCAGTGTTGTTCAGAGTTGTGACAGTCTCAATCCTGAATGAGATCTTCTTCCTTAATAATGGTGCCAAAAGTACATCTTGTCTGGCTCTCAGCTTGTTAGCACCAGATACTACCTGAGCTTCCTCAAGACCATGCGTAGCAGCTGTTGTGGTTTGGATATAAAATGTACCCCTATAGCCTCATGTATTTGAACTCATAGCCCCTAGTTGGCAGAGCTGTTGGGAAGGCTGTGAATCCTTTGAGAGGTAGAGGCTCAACTGGAGGAAGTAGATTACCTGAGACAGGCCTTGAGGTGTCCTACTTCCTTTGCACTCTTCTTTCTAAATGCTGGCCAGTGGCCTTCAGGACATACTGCCATGCCTTTCTTGCCATGATTGAATATATCTACTTGAACTGTAAGCCAGGAAAAAAAAATCCTCCCTTGAGTTGGTTTGGTCAAGTGTCTTCTAGTAGTAATGAGGAAAGTAACTACAGGGGACTATGTCATATTCTATTAAAGATCCGGTTCTTAAATTATAGTCAGCTACACCGACCCATTGACATTCTAGTTCAGCAAAGAGCTTGGAGGGTATATGCCTTTGCCATCTGCCACTTTCTCACCTGGGGGCCTGTATCTTTATTGGGAGCCTGTCCATTCTTCATTGTTGAGGTAATTGTTCTGGAATCATGCCTCATCCTTACCTCCTAGATGTTTTCTCTGGGCTCTGCAGCAGTGGAACTATGACTCCAGCCCCAGGGACAGACAGGTAGCTTTTTCTTTGGAGCCACTCTTTAAAAGAATACAGTCCAACTGTCCTGGACTCAGAGCTTTCTGACCCTGTTCTGGATCCATGGGCCAAATTGTGGCTGATTTTGTTTGTGTTCTAGGGAAATGACTAAGAAACCTTTTGTAACTGGTGAGAGGGACGGGGAGGGGGGGGGGCCAAGAAGAGGTCCAAGAAACAATAGCAGTGTCATAAATTCTTATTCTCTTTAAAAGATGATTGTGGGGGTAGGGGGTGTTCAGAAAAGATGGCCTGGAATGCAGCTAGGAAGTACTTTAATTATAGATACAAGGAGTTGGATCACCTAATGAGCCTTTGCCCAGATGTGCTGAAATTCCTGTCCTGGGCTCTGGAACCCTCTGCAGAGTACCACAGTCACTTAGTGAAGTTCTGGTGATGGTGGCTTGCCTGTTTACCAACATTTTTCACATTCAAACCAGTGGGACCTCCTGGTCTTCAAGCTAAAAATACCCATCAAAAGCACGCATCTCTGTTGTTTGAAACCAGATCTACTCTGCTGGGTGTGTTGAACCAGGTCAAGCCTATTTACACTTCCAGAAAGGCCTTCTGATTTTTAACATGTATTTCTTTTGATCAGGGTAGAATTTACCATTGTTTCACTTTGTTTGGAACTAGGGAAGAATCCAGCTATAGCCTGTCCTCTCTGAGTCAGTTCTTAGTTGTTGTTAAAAAAGTATGACAAGGTTGACTTCCACACACCAGCTTCCTATCCTTATGATTCTTCCTGGTATGACTCTTCAGACGCTGTTATTCATGCCCAAGCATGACAATATTGTAGACAATATTGTGAATACTAGTCATTTGAACCATGGTATATGTTAGCTTTAGGCTGAGTGTCTTTGTTTCTTTCTTTGGAACTAATACATTGTATATGTTATGCATAGCCTGTAGGGCATGTGGGCAGGTGTAGAGTTAATTTGGATATCAGAAAACATCCTTGACCTTGACCTTGGCCATGACTAGGTACTCAGCATTTGGTTCTAGATAAAAATAATACTTTTATAAAACAGTGAGTATAATCTCTTTTCTTCTTTGCCAGGAAGGTGAATAGCTTAAGGTATTTGAATAGGCTTAAACATAAGATTGAATTGTTGGCAAGAAAGACTATAACTACATGTACGAAAGCTCCAGTATTTTCTGAATTAGGGGAGTAGTGTCTAATGTTACAGGTTAAGAACCATTGCTTTAATATAGCTCTTGTTGTGGTGAATCCAACCATAAAATTATTTTACTGCTATTTCATAACAGTGTAAATTTGCTATTGTAACAAGCTACACTTTGGATAGTCACCTCACAAGAAGAACACCAAAGCCCCATGGCGAGAACATGGCCATCAGGAAGATACTGTTTCCATGGACTCTGAATTCTATAACCTTGATCTGGGAAGGAAAGACATAGAAAGGGGCACTTTTACTCTCCACAATGAGTTAGCAATTGTTGCAACACCTTGTAGGGTCAACCGACACTTTCACAGGGATCACCTAAGACCATCAGAAAGCAGATATTTACGTTACAATTTGTAACTAGCAAAATTACAGTTATGAATTAGCAACAAAAATAATTTTATGGTCGGGGGTTACCAAACATGAGGTACTGTATTAAAGGATTGCAGCATTAAGAAGGTTGAAAACCACTGATATTATATGGTCACAGAATTAGGAAGCTTGAGAACCACTGTCGTAGACTCTGGAAAATCAGCATGTGGAGTCAGTGACAGGGAGGAGCTCACCCTGTGACCTGGGAACTTGAATACCAGTCAAATGCAACCAAAGTCAGGTCTCAGAGTGCCATGAGCATGATGTTATACCGTGAAAAATAGGCAGTAGTTCTTGAGCACACAAAGTTTTGTTGTTATTGTTTGTTTGTTTAAAGCGAGGTCTCACTGGCTGGTCCAGAACTTGCTATGTAGACCAGGCTGAACTGTTAACTCACAGAGATCTACCTCTTGAATGCTGGGACTAAAGGTGTTCACCACCACACACAGCTCAGCCACAAAGTCTTAAAGGAACCCGTTTTTGTCTGTGTCCAACCTCCTTGTGCCAAGACCTTGGTTTGATTGGCATACGTCTTTTCCTTAAGGCCAGACTCCAAGTAGCTAGGATCCAGGAAGTTTAGTGGGTTGTGTGATACACACTATGTCCCATCCCCAGCCTGCGTGTTAGCTACAGTCAGTTGTTCTTACCTCCTTCCCAAGTTCCCCGCCCCAGAAACATGCACTTCCCTTCTTTGTAGACTTCATATTGCCTATACATATACAGCCATGGGCTTCATGGATTAAGTGCGCAGTCACCTCCTTTCATGACTACATCTGGAAGCCACATGCCCTGGGTTGGCAGCAGTGGAATGAGTAATGCAAGAAAGCCGTAGCCTTCGTCTTCACTATACCTCCATCTGGCCTCACTTCTACCTGCCACTTTTCAGGGACATCGTGGAAGCTTAGTGGTCATCACAGAGAACCTATCAATCTCTCCTTTCAGCATACAGAAGTAAATTGTCCCTTTTTGAACTCCTTTCACATTTAAAAAAAAAATTATCACACTACTGCTGTGAGAGGAGATACAATTTAGGTGAGTTTCTGTTTGTTACTATTGAGATTTGTGTTTGTGTTGGTTTTTTTTTCTGTTTTTTTTATTTGTTTAGGATTTTGTTTTTTTGTTTTTTTTAGTTCTGGGGCTTGAATTCATGGCTTTGAGCATCTTAGGTGAGCACTACCAGTAGAGTTATATCCCCAGCCCTTTTTTGTCTTGAGATAGAGTCTTGCCATATAGCCTAGCTGTTTATATACAACAGGTTTGAACTCACAGTAGTCCCCATGTCTCACCCTCCCAACTGCTGGGATTATGAGTGTATATTACTGAGCCCAGCTCATTATGCGAATTTTGATAAATGCCAACATAAACAAGACATGAAATACAATTGTTCCAGTTCCATTATGACTACATGCCCTTTTGCAGTTATACCCATCTGTTTCCCCATTTTCTGTATCTAGTATTCTGATTTCTCTTCCAATGTTTACCTTTTCAAAAACATTGTATTAACATAATAGGCATAAAGTATATAGCCTTTCCAGGGGTCTCTTTAACTTGGGACAACATTTTTGAAGGCTCAATACCTAGTTGAATATTTCTATGACTTATTCCTCTTTATTGTTAAGTACCCAGGAGTTGTTATCTAAAGCCCTGCATGGGCCACTTGTATTCTATCTGGATACCAGATGTTTTTCTCTTACTCTCCTTGGTAGAGAGCTTCTTAGATAGGGTTACTATTGCTATGATGAAATACTTCTTGATGAAACCTCTTGAGGAAAGGGTTTTGTGGGCTTATACTTTCACATCATAGTCCATTACTGAAGGAAGTTATGGTAGGAACTCAAATACGACAGGAAGCTAGAGGCAGGAGCTGATGCATAGGCCATAGAGGGATACTGCTTGTTGACTTGCTTGCTCCTCATAGCTTGCTCAGCCTGTTTTCTTACAGAACCCAGGACTCCAGCCCATAAGTGGCTCCATTCACTATGGCTGGGGCCCTCCCCACATTAATCACTGATTAAGAAAATGCCCTACATACTTGCCTACAGCCTCATCTTAGGGAGACATTTTCTCAGTTGAGGTTCCCTCCTCTCAGCTTGTCTCAGATTGACATAAAACTGGTCAGCACAGTTGACACACAACATGTCACTGTTAAGCTACAACCTTTCCTTTTTTGTTCGGCTGCAGTATTACAGATTAATATCAACATCACAGTATAAAACATTTTTACAAACTTAGAGACAAACAGTCTTACAGATTCTAATATTTTAAAAGTTCAATCTCTTTTTTTAAAAAACGTGAAGTCTCTCAACTGCAGGCTCATGTAAAATCAAAAATAAGTTAAATACTTTCTTACTTTAAGAGAGAAGAGCCAGAGCAGAGTCAAAGTCTGAACAAGCAAAACGTGTCCAAGGTCTGGAACCCACTCACCATCTTCTGGGCTCCTCCAAAAGGCCCCACAGTGGGCTGGGCCATTTCATATAAGTCGCTGATTGAGAAAATGCAATAGGCTTGCCTACAGCCTAATCTTACGGAAACATTTTTTCAATTGAGACCCCTCCCCTCAGTTGCCTCTGGCTTGTGTCAAAGTGACATGTAAAGCTAGACTATGCCTTGTGAGCCCTTCTTCCTGGAGAAACACTGGGACAAGAAACAGACTTCTCATAAACTGCTCCTGTGTCCTTGATGAATGGTACCAATATTTGTCAGGGGCCTTTATAGGGATTGGTTAGGAAGACTGGTCTAGCCGAGTGCCTGGCTCTTTCGTCCTAAGCCTGAGAAGCTCTCTGTGTTTTCATGAGTCACAACTGTGCTGGCTTGTGAGTTAAAAATAGACCCTAGGCATCTGTTTAGTGACAAGCCTATGCTGACCTGACCAGTCGCTCTAATGCTTATAAATATTTGAAGGTGCTTATGGCTTAGTTGCCATTTCCTTTCCAGGGCTTCCTTGCCCCACCTCCTGATACCAGAAAGAGGCCATAGCACTAAGCAAGAGTTGCCACATGTTAGACAGATTCAAGGCGACTTGTTATTGTGAGCTGCTGAGGTTCAAGATAGTTCCTAGGAGCCAGTAGCAGTGTTGTCATTTTCTGTACTGATGACTGTGCTGTCTTAGGGTTCAGCGGGGTTCACTGAGAAAACCCCGGGTTTGAAATCACACAGAAGAGTAATTAAGCCAGTTCTACTCCTTGGCCCTGGGCCTTAGGTTACAGAGCGTCAGCTTTTTCTTTGTAAGCAGGAAAGGTGTTCATCCTACCAAGATGATTGTGAGAAGTGCTCTGTGTAAAATGTGTTCCAGCTCCCAGTAATATGGCTGCTACTGACCTTGCAGCAGACATTGTGCCTTTGCACAGAATACCTAAAGGGCAAATTAAATACCTTCCTAAAGGCCTTGATGTCCAAAGGCATGGTCAGAACGCTCTTCCAGGTAGGCACTCACATCTCTTTTTGTTAGTCGTCAAACATATTGTGACCTCAAGCGACCTTAACAGCTGCCCAAGTAGTGCCAGCTGTAGACTCTCCGAAGAAAACTATGGCAGGGCTTAAAATAGTAACTGGTCTGATGGGAGGGCTGTGTAGGCTCGTGGGTGGCAAGTCAGGGGGCATTTTCTTTCTCAGGCTTAGCCAAACACAAGGGGCTCAAATCTGATAATGGAACAGCCACCTTTTACTAGGCATGCCAGGCTGTTCCTGTCGGAAGCCCTAGGATATGTAGCCCCTGCCTCTTGGACCCCCAAACACTGCCTGCTAGAAGTTTCTGACTGTTCTTTGGGAAAAAATATAAGAAAATTGGCTCTGAGCAGATCTGGCTTCGAAGGGTTTAGAGATATCAGAATCTAAGATAAGCTGGTCTGTGGGAAAAGGTGAGGGAGCCACTGGAGACTTTGCTGAGGGTTAAATATGAGGCAGTTTTGTTCCAAGAGACAGGAAGAACGAACAGCTCAGAAAGAACCAGCTTTGCCTTTAAGTTGATCTTGCTTCTTTTTAAACATGCTTTAGTTGGGGTTTCTCTTACTGTAATAAAGACTGTGGCCAAAAGCAACTTTGGGAGGAAAGAGTTTATTTTATCTTAAAACTCTCCAGTCATACTTTGTCACTGAGGAAACCCAGGCAGGAACCTGGAGGCAAGATCAGAAACAGGAGCCATTGAAAAGTGCTGCTGACTGACTTGCTCCTCATGACTTGCTCAGCCTGCTGCCTTATGCCATCCAGGAACACCTGGACAGGGGTAGCACTAGCCACAATGTGATGAGCCTTCCTACATCAGTAACTAATTTTAAAAATGCCCCAGAGACTTGTTCACAGGCCAGTCTAAAGGGCATTTTCTCATTCGTGGTTCCTTCTTCAGTAATTCTAGTCTATGTCAAGTTGACAAAAACAAAAAAAAAAAACACAAAACAGTCTAGAATCAAGTCATGATGTCAGAATGTAAGTATATCAGACACAAACCTGCTAACAAGAGTCACACAGAAAGGTCAAGTCATCTCCTTAAGGAAACATACCTAATGAGTCCTTATACCCAGAGTGAAGGTCCTCTACACTCTGTAAACTGGCCTCTTCCCTGTACAGGTGCCACCATGGAGTCTGACCATTGCTGACTGACAGCCACACAGCACTGAACTGATAGCCTGCTTGGACCTACGCAGCTAAGAAAGAGGAAAACCATGGCTTCTGGCAGCACTGAGACCCAGCTCCAGAGGATCATCCGTGATCTCCAAGGTCTGGTTGAGTGGCTATTTTTGAGGAACTTGGGCTTGTGCCTTGGCTGTTGATAGTCAGAATTCAGCCCTCTCCTCATTCACACACAGAGTAATTCGAGCCCTCAGGTCACATCATATTGAAATATTTGGTTTTCAGATATCCAGTCTCTGTGCAGATGGGAAGGCTTGGCCTGCCTTACACCCCTCTCAGCAACATGGGTAGTTTATGAACAAAATCAAATACCACGAGGAGAGCTGGGGCTGGTTTCATTTGGTATGTGTGCTGGAAGCTGCCTAGGTGCCTTTCATGGAATCACCCCCTGCCAGGCTTTGGTAAGCCTGGGTTTTAAGGGAAGAAACATTCTCCTCTCTTTAAATAGGAAGGTGAGGAACTTGGAGGTTTCACGTTGCATCTCCCCACACCTGCCCCCAGCCACTAGTGGCCATTTCCCCATGCATTTTAGTCCTAGGTCTGCTTACTTCCTGGCTTCCTGAAGGAGCCACTTGGATTTGTAACCATTGGAGAAAGGTAAGGGAGGAGAAATAGTCAAAACTGCAGCTAGATCTTGACAGAATAACAACATTTCCGTGGACTGTGGGAGTCCAAGTTTTGCTCTTCTAAATGACTTGACAAGGACCAGATTTTAGTAGGTCTCTCATCCCCATGACTGCCAGGCTTGGTTTTATAAGCCTCTGGAGCTCCAGTACATTTGCCACAGATCTGTACCTGCAGCTGTCTCAGTGACACTTCCCTGACTGCTAGGGCTGAACAAACACTAGAAATCTTATAGTAAGGCTATTGCTCTGGGATAGCCTCAGTGCAGTCCACAGTCCGCATCTGAGATCCAAAGCCAACAGGGTCCAACCCACTTTCTCAGATTTGCTCTTCACAGTGCTTTGGGACCTCAGATAGCTGATGCGTGTTAAGTGCCCATTATCTCAAAGGCAGACCAAAGGTGTTCCAGATCTAGATTTTGTTTGATTTTTATAATACTTTTTGGATATTTTGCAATTTTGTAATATTTTCCTGGTGGAACATCCCTAATTTAAAACTCTGAAATCTGAAATACACAAAAATCCAAAACTTTTGACTTGTATTGTTTCATGTGCATATGACATTCCTGTGCATACAGGTTATTGATAGTAGCCTATGGAATCTTGTTAGGTCCTGTGAGGTAGGTGCTATTACTGCTACAATTTTGCAGTGAAGAAAATAGGCACAGTAGTGTATCTGACTTATCTATTATCATAGAACCAGTATGGAATAAAGCTTGGAGTTAAATCTACAGCACTTATAGCTCATGACCACATTAGACTTTCAGCTAAAATGTTTAGTGTTTTTTGTTTTGTTTTAATTTATGCAGATATACAGAGAAAAATAAACGGCAATTTGGGCAAATCTGTGTTTACCTTTAAAAGTTTTACCACAAAGTAGTCTTTCCTTTGTCACAGTGGCTAGTTTTCAAAGACAGCCTTATGTACCATATTAGCCTCACAGAAATCTGAGAGTTGATTCAACAGTCTTGAAACCTACACCCTGTCCTCAAACCCAACCAACAAATAAGGGGGAGGAAACTACACAGTGGAGAGGTAAAGCGACCAGTGTCTGCTTAGGGCTCTGGTGCTTGCCAACAGGCTCTTAAGCTGGGTCTCTGACCCCTCTACCCCTTATCTGTAAAATGGGGGTGGGGGGTTGATAATAAGAAATTTCCTAGATTCCATGTTATATTTAATTTTTTCATCTCTTCTCAGTGCTAAAAGTAGGATGCATATTACGTAACATCTCAGGCTTATTGAAATAAGGCAAACACTCCACTAAATGAAAAGTACATGTAAAGATCTGACCTTTCTTGGGCATCCAGGCCACAGAAACAGATATTGTTCTCATTGTTACTGTTATCTGTACTCGTGGCCACTCTATTCTGGCCTGGATTTTTTAACTTTTTTTTTTTTTTTTTGCCTTTCACTGTCCTAAGTCTATTTTGGTTTGTGATTCTACAGTTGATTAATCCACATACCAACCATTTGTTGATTTGCTGTATATACATAGTGCTAGCTTGGTGGTGGACACACAGGGATGAATTTTAAAAACAAAACAAAAAACCCACCAGTGCCCAGTCAGCAAGCTGTTGCAGTGTCTGTGGGGGCTTAGTACATTTGACTCTCCTACCTGAAGTCGTATCACCTGAATAGTTACATGTCCTATGTGTTTCCAAGGTGACCATTACTAACCATTTCTCCTTGCGCTTCTTGGAGTTACTTATACTTTTCTCAGACTTACTTTACAGTACATCTAAGATGCGTGCCAATTTTAGGGCTATTAAAATGTGAAGTAGACAAATGTGTCTGTCTAGTTACATGTTCCTGTTTGTTGTCCTAAAGATGCAGTGACAGAACTAAGCAATGAATTTAAGGAAAGCGGAGAACCAATCACAGATGACAGCACCAGCTTGCACAAGTTTTCTTACAAACTTGAGTATCTTCTGCAAGTAAGTAGCCCCTGTCGTGTATTGGTTCTGGCAGAGTCGTTGCTCCTTCCCCATCTGAGTGACTGTTATCAGTTTCCAGGATGTGGTTCAGAAAGCAAAATGGAGCAGTTAAGCCCTTGTGGTGAGACTAAGAGTCAGAGCAGTCCCCAGAGCTCAGTCCTTCCATGTGAGTCAGGATGTTCTGGGAACTGAAAACATTCTTCTGAGATTAAGCCATCTTAAGGCAATTCACAGGCCTGTCCAGCAAAGCTCTCAACTATAGTGTAATTATTTATACCCTTTGAGAACTTGTTGAACCCCGTGGTGTTTTTCCCTTACAGACACGATATATGTATATAGCCAGGTATAAAGGTAGTCTCCAAGAGACCCTCGAAGATTATTCAAGGCCCATTTCAGAGCCTTGTTCCTCAAGTTACCATGGGGCTGGCTATTTCTGATCCAGGGTTAGTCAAGCAAACATTCTTGTAACATTTTCATGGTGTAACTTTTACGTCTGATTAGTTTGACCTAGACAACTCTGCTGATTTGGGAAGCACATGCTTTTGAAATAGGCAGGAAAGAAATGAACCTGCAGTCATTTTACCAAAATGGTATGAGGTATTTCTGGGTTTTGTTTTGTGTTATCTAGATTTGATAATAGCAAACATAAATCATGCTTCCATAACCAGGGGGAAATGCTATAAATGGGATAGAGATACTTACCGTACTTCACAGTGCCACATGCCACCAAAGAACATAGGCTGAGAGCTGATAGAAGTAGTGACGGGCATGGAAGTATCCACCGTATGCCTCTTACTGGTCCTTTGTTTTGACACTAGCTGATTATGAGGGTTTGCTCTGTTTCTCTTTCCCAGATAAGCCCATTTTGGTTTTGAATTTGAAAGTACTCAGCACTGATAGTCATTTTGGTTTTTCATGTACTTTAAGACAGTGTTGACACTTGAAAGTTGAGGAATGGATAAGAAGCCACGGCCTGGGTTCTCTGAGTTACAAATACAGTCAACACTTTGCATGTTAACATAAGACTATTCAATTGAATTTCCTTGAATTTGGTTTTCCAGCAAACTACAGTAGTAACCCTTAAAAGGATAAATCTTTCTTTTTTTTTTTTTTTGCCCCTTTCATTACTTTCCTTTTCTCCTTCTTGCCTTTCTTTCTCCTTCCTTTCCTTGTTTTTTTTATTAATCAGTCAGTCATCTATCTAGCTTGCTATACTAGAACTACAATTTAGGCTTTCTATAAGCTAGAAAAGTACCAATAGAAAAATCTCTTGGGATAGCTATTATTTCTAAATCATTAGTTGTGTGACCTTGCGCTGGTGTTTAGTATCCTCTTCCACATCTGAAGTTTGTGCATTAAAACACTCTTGTTTTGAGATTAGCATACTCTGAGTTACCAATAAATCAAAATAAAACCATCAAGAGGCCTCCCCCAGTGCTTGTCCCTAGGAAGCTAGGAATGTTTATCACATTAGGGGGCATGTTCAACAGTAGTCTCAGACTCCTGTCTGTTCCTGTCTCTGCACAGTTTGATCAGAAGGAGAAGGCCAGCCTCCTGGGGAACAAGAAAGACTACTGGGATTACTTCTGTGCGTGCCTAGCCAAGGTGAAAGGAGCAAACGATGGGATTCGGTTTGTCAGGTCCATCTCTGAGGTAAGCCATACCGTGAAGGTAAGGGCCGCCTGTCCTCCACTGGCCTGCCTAAAGCTTCTCTGTGGCTCCCACGCATAGCTAGGTATACCGTGAACTCTGTGGGTGATTAAGAAACCGAGAAATCTAGTCCAGGCATACTGGGTACCTGTTATGTGGTTCAAGCTCATGGAAACTATCTGAATTTAGACTAAGCAGAAATGAGCCAGATCCTAAATTTCGCTTCCTAACTGGGCTGTTTACACAGGAAGTCTCTGTTCATGGAACCCTTTGGAAGTGTGCAACACCACTTCCTTTTTCAAAAGTAAAAAAAATCATTTTCTTTTTGTTGTTGCTAAGCCAGACAACTCATTAGGTAAAGGCATTGGCCACCAAGCCTGATGACCTAAGTTTCATCTATAGAACTCACATGGTAAAGAGAACAGACCTTCCCCCATGTGCCATGTACACACACACACACACACACACACACACACACACACACACACACACACACAGAGAGTGAGTGAGTGAGTGAATGAATGAATGAGTGAATACCAAAATTTTTTAAGTTGCTAGACTATCTTGCCAGCAGTTTTGCTTAGGAAACTTAGATATTTGAGTGAGGAGAATAAGGTAGAGTCACAAAGATATTTTGTATCATGCAGGGTTGCTAAGTAACTTTCTACATCCGGTTGGCCCCTTGAGGAAGGGCTGAATGCCCTGGCTTTGTCTTAACTACAAAATTCCAAGAAAAAAAAACCATACACACACTTCTCATTTGCAATACTGTCTCAAGACCTCTGTGGCTGTTTCTTTAGTTGATTTGTCTTGGCTGCCTTGTACCAGAGCCTAGAAGTCCCTATGTTGAATCCTATAACAGAGTTTGCTCACCACACCATATTGTGAGTAACTAGACCTCAGATGATCTCCTTCATTCCTGTCTCCCAAGCCCAGTCCCATCCCCATCACCAATGACTCCCTTCCTCTCTCATCATCCCAGTCAACCCAGAAGTGAAGTGCACATATATGGGAAGCAAGTAGACCCTGAAATTTCGGGAAAGAGGTTGGAAAAGTTTGTATATTTTGTCTTGTCATCATCTCTGACAAGTATGGAATCACTTTAAAATCAGCGCATAGGCTCTCTAGCTGGCCTCAGAGGATGTTCTAGCATTAACACTCCCAGGCATACCAACAAGAGCTAGGGCATTTGTTCTTATAGATGGGAACAGAATTAAGCGCACTGATATCAAAGGCTCAACGTTTTTTACCAACTGAACCCTCGGACTCTGGGGAAGTGAGGAAAGATGGCAGCTCTGAAATGTTTATCCTACGTGTATCTTTAATGTCAGTGTATTATGGGTTGGTCTTGTGAGGCTGGAGAGAAATTGAAATTCATGATGTAGAGCAGTGTTCAATGTATCAGGAATCTGGAGATGTTCCTTCTTCACTCTTGTCTCCCACTCCTCACACACTGCATCAGCACTGAAGCCTTAAGTGTATGACTTTGGACTACTGTATGTTAGGTGAACTGTAACAGTAGTTAGTTTTCATTCCTAGGGTCATGAAGTGATTACTAAAAGAGTCTACTTTTCAGCTGTTTTCCTCCTCTCCTCATAAAGCATGCAGATCTTTTGAGGCCATGCAGACAAGTATTAAAGAAGTTAAAGAAGCTATATACTGACTTCTAGCTTGCTCACACAGGTTTTAGTGGTAATTTCCTGTGGGATCCAGTTTAATTATATATGAAAACTCTGTTCTGTCTTAGAATGTCACTAGGTGGGAAAACTGCTGGATATTCAGTACCTTAGTACTCAGGTACCCTTTGGGTCTTCAAGTGTAATATGAATTTAATAGGTCAGAAGTAGTTATAGGACACCTCAGCACCTTTTGAGCAGGAGATAACCATTCGGACTAACATATGTGAATGCTCTAATAAGCGACGTCTGGAGGCTCAGAATGGGATCTTTCAGGATTGTGTTTCCCTGAGGTATGTGAAGGCCGGCTCTGCTCCAGGCGCGTAGCACAGTGGTCTACTTTAAAGCAGAGGCAGGCCTCCTGGCCTCCACTGCTGTTGTGTGTCTTTTCTGCATGGTTTATATGGGTTCTGACTAGATGCTAAGAAAACTGGAAATGAAAGCTGACCCAAGATCTAAAACAATTTTTTTAAGGGATACATAGTTATTTTCATTTGCAGAACACAGGAAATAATCCTCTTCCCAAAGGACATTTAAAAATACCTTTAAGTAACTGCTCCCTTTATATAATCATCTCTTCAACTAATGAGCTCAAATGTTACCATATAAGAAGTTTTTATGTCATGTAAGAGGAATAATGACTTACTCCTGCTCTGGGAGCTTGCAGACAAGCATGGTTTTGTGGGCAGAGGTCTCATTAAATTCCACCACTGCTCCAGTTTTTGAGTAGGTGGTTGTGCACCTTGCCTAGCTGTTCTTGGCTGCTCAGATGTTGTTCCCACTGAGCACTTTGTTCTCAACTCACTCATCAGAGGAGAAAGTGTTTGGACACGCGTGTGACCTCAAGGTTGTCCTCTAAGCTTCTGTTGAGATAACTATTTGATAACATACCATAGTGCTTTATATCGAGTCAGTCTGCTGCCCACCTCCACTTCAGCCATTATGACTTTGTGCAATATGAACATGGAGAAATGTCTTCTGCCTTCTATAGTTCATGAGGTTTTGTGTCTTTTAGAATCATCACATATAACATTATTTCTTTGAGTCATCAGTAAGAAGATAAATACTTCTGAGTTAAAGGTTTTAACTGCTACTGGGATGTTTACAGCATCATCAGTGCCTTAGTGGTATGCCACATACTTCCTGTCTGAATCCAGGGCATCTTGATAGCAGAGAATAGGAAGACCCTTTTGTGACCAAACTAGTGTCATTCCTTTCCTACCATGCCTGACCTTTAAAGGGGTAAGAAAGTGTTGGCCCTGCTTTTTCTACTTAGATCCAGAGCTTGTATCAACAGATACCTGTGATAAGTCAGAGTGTTTTGAATGCCTAACTGCTTCTACTACTGATTAATTTGCAAATGTCTCTCGTGTCTTCTATGGCAGTTCCATTTAATCCACTTGTCTTGACTGCCATGCCCCATAGCTAGTAGGGCCCTGCATTGCAGCCTCATTGCAGTGTCTGCCCAACATAACATGTTGTAAGCGACTTAACCTCAGAGGGATCCTTTTAAGCCTTATCATAGTCCTTGTAGAGTTATGGACACTTGTGGCATCTACTCATAGGTGACAAGACTTTGTGGAAAACCCTGTCCTCATCCATAGCACAATAACTATGAACAGTGAGTTGGCTTATCTGAAAAGAAACAAGCCCAATTAGGAAAGTATGGATAGATACATGGGGAGGTCGATGCTTCTATCTCCATAATGAAGACAAAAAGAGGCCGCTACTCATGTGGCAATAGCTTTGCAAAGCTCCCCATGTACAGTTCCACTCTTTTTTCTGTTCTTCCCCTTGCTATACATTCCAACCGGACCTCTGAGGCCGCTCTCCCTGAGCCTGACCTCCCCTCAAACCCCACCCCAGTATGTTAAGACCAGCACCAGAAAATCTTAGCATCCCTTCCTCCTTTCGCTTCTATGTGAGAAGCCATTTGGCTACCTCCAGATTCCTCTCCTTACTCCAAATTAAATCAGGGAGTTTCTTGTCTTACTCAGAGATTCTGATGGAACAAGAAGCAAGAGGGACTCCACCGGATATTCAGGTGTTTGAGATGCCTTGGTATATCTTCCTCCACCTGTTTGAAATAGACTATTTTTAGATGGCCTGGGATAAGCAGCGCCACTTCAGGCTTCACTCTAGGGTGACAGTGCCAGACGTTTTATGTCCTTTGAGGGGTGTGAGGGCTGCGACTGTCGGAATAGGGTTGAATGGCATGTTCTGTCCTGTATGTGGCCTTTGCTAATCCTCCGTGAGGCAGGTGTGTATCTCGATATAATCTGTGTTTTCAGCTCCGAACATCTCTGGGAAAAGGGAGAGCCTTCATTCGCTACTCTCTGGTGCACCAGAGGTTGGCAGACACCTTGCAGCAGTGCTTCATGAACACTAAGGTGACCAGGTGAGTGCAAGTCTGTGCTGGGCTTAACCTCGCAGCTCTGATGATAAACAGAACCAGCCAAACCAGAGTGGTAGTGGCAGGTGCCTCTAGTTTCCTTCTACGTCCATTATTCTTTGTACTTCCTACCAGTCTTTGAGCATGTAGGCAAAAGTGAGGAAGACGGGAAGGCTACCTTTTTCCAGTTCTCTCATATGCTCAACTATGACACTAGAGCTTAGAGCCAGATCTCTTAACTCCCAATGCCATATGTCTTTCCCTAGTGGGTAGTAGCTCACTGGGGCCAGTGTTCCTTTGCCTCCCAGAAGAATTACCTGTCGGGTTTTCCTTCACTTAGCCCAAGCCCCCACCTGCCCCAGAGTCAGTGCCCATCGGCATATCAGGGCTCCGCGGAGACTGGAGAGCACGTGCTGTGAGTCTAGGTTGCCCACATGTCAGCCTTTGGACCTCTGAAGTGCAACAGCCTCACCAGGAGACAGTAAGGGAAAGAGAGAGGTGGGCCTGAGTGGATGACGTAAGGGAGCATCAGGTAAAGATGTAGATCTGAGGCCACGAGGCCAGACATCCTGGCTTGCCCAGCATCCCTTTTCTAGTTCTACTCTGCCCCTCCCTAGATATTTGAGTTAATGAAGGAAAGCACTTTTAAATTAAAAAAAAAAATAACAGGCAAAAATCTTTAGCTTTATTTTATCACCTTTAAGGTTGCTTTACATAAAGGAATAGTTCTTATACATGTGACAGGCTTGTGAGTTAAAGAAACATTTGACTTGAAGAGTATATTGTCCTAGGTATTTGATAAAGACTTCCATAAGTGGTTCAGTATCACACACCACAAATATCAGCCAGCTCGCTCTTTAACTCATCAGTACTGTCTTTTTAACTTTTTACTCCTTCATATTAAATGAATAAATGTGCACACATTTTCAGATAGACATTAGTTCTTTGGCATTTAATTTAATGTCTGAATAGAAATTAGAAATGAGCCCAGTGTGTCATATTGTGTTCTGTGAAAGGAATAAAAGCTGAGGTTATCTTCCCAAAAGGAAGTGTCCTGACTCCTATAGTTGCCCTTTCCTGGCGAGTCACTGAGATTTGAATATCTCAAATTCTTTGGAAGAAAACAGATATTATATAAATGGTAAGCATCCAGGTCATTGTAACAGCTTCTTTGAAGTAAAGAGTGTTTATTGCGAACCCATGGTCTGGCAGTAATAGATAAAATGATCTGCTTGGTTTTTGATTTAGTAACATGAGTCACTGGGTCTGATGAAGTGAACCACACAGGACAGCCTTCCGTAGCTCATTCTCTGCTTACCCTTGTTACTGTTCAGTTCACACAGTGCTTTGTTTTCCGCAGTGACTGGTATTACGCAAGAAGCCCCTTCCTGAAGCCAAAGCTGAGCTCTGACATTGTGGGTCAACTCTATGAGCTGACAGAGGTTCAGTTTGATCTAGCGCCAAGAGGCTATGACTTGGACGCCGCCTGGCCAACATTTGCCAGGTACTCTGGGGACTTGCTTTCTTTTAGGAGTGGAGGAAAGGAGTGCTCAGCCTTGTGACGACATCTGCCCCGCCATTTTGCTTGCTCAGTAAATCAAACATAGCTTCACGACTATTTTTTTTTCTGCCTTCCCGTTTATTCATTTATTTATATCAGTATTGACTCATGGGCTTTTGGGGTAGTGGTGGGTTTTTGTTCGTTTGTTTTTGTTTGGGGGCTTGTTTTGTTCTGTTATTCAGTAGCTTACATTCTATCATTATTTGGTAGCTTAACTTGCCCATATTTTTCCAATGGGAGACCTTTCAGGCTGATATACTTGTGGGGTTTCTTTCTTCTGTCTGATATATATATATTTTTTTTTAAGAAATAGGGGGCTGGAGAGATGGCTCAGCAAGTAAGAGCGCTGACTGCTCTTCCGAAGGTCCTGAGTTCAAATCCCAGCAACCACATGGTGGCTCACAACCATCCGTAATGAGATCTGACGCCCTCTTCTGGTGTGTCTAAAGACAGCTACAGTGTACTTACATATAATAAATAAATCTTAAAAAAAAAAAAAAGAAAGAAAATATTGTAGATATAACTAAGGCCCCAGTCTACTGCTGTCTTTCTCCTCCTTTATTTCCAGAAGTAAACACAACACCACAGTTGAGGTATATTAATAGCAAGGCTTTTTTTTTTTTTCACTATATGTACAAGTATCCATAAATATTTTATGATAATGTATATGTTCTATATAGTATATACTTGCCTTTTTATTTCACATTGTTTAGTTTTACTTGTGCATATACTTGTGGTTCTGTGGCTATGGGGTAGAAGCCATAGCAGTGTGTAAAGCAACTCTGCCCACCCATCTCTTTACCTATTCCATGACAGCTTTCATGTAGGAGTAGTTGTGATATAGACCGTATATTTCACAAGCTCAAAATATTCACAGTCTAGCAGACCCACAGTGTACTACATGTGTAACCATATCCAGGCGTGTCACCCTCTGGTGGAGTCAGGCTAGTTCCACCTTTCCACAGTGATAATGTACCAAGAGTCTCCTTCCTCTATCCCTCATCCTCTTCTGGCCCCCACATGCACCCCCTCACACACACACCACGCATAAAAATAAATACTTAAATTTAAAAAAGAGTCTGGAACTCTTCCTTTCAGGAAAGAAAAAGGGGGATGACTTGTTTATCTCATAGTTTTAGAGGCTGAAGGCCTGAGCAACATGGCCCAGGCTTTGTGGGGGATCCCTTTGACTATCATTTCAGAGTAGGTAGCATGTGGAAAGGAGACAGGGTGTATTCTGTGCAGAAGTAAGAAAGCACATGTCCAAGATAGTAAGCCCGAGGTTAGAGTCCCATAGTGCCCTCCACTGCATACCCCAGGTTGATCTAAGGACTTCTATCAGCCATACTTTTTAAAGGTTCCACTATCTGTACCACCACTTTAAGGACCAGCTTCCAGTATGGAAGGCCTGTACTCCCATATTGCTGTTCTTTATTTAAGGAAGTTAGGACAGAAACCTAAACAGGGCAGGAACCTAGAGTCGGGAGCTGATCCAGAAGCCATGGAGTAATGGTGCTTACTGGCTTGCTTCACATGGCTTTCTTATAGAGCCCAGGACTACCAGGCCAGAGATGGCACCACCCAGAGTGGACTGAGCCCTCCCCTATTGATCATTAATTGAGAAAGTGCCTTACATTTCCTCACCTGAGATTCCTTTCTTTCTCATGACTCTAGCTTGTGTTAAGTTGACACACAAAACTAGCCAATACCCCTAGTAACTATCAACACCACTGCCTGTGCGTATGTTTGCATATATGTATGTACCTGAGTTGGTTTATCTGAATACAAGTGTATCTGTTCTGTGGCCCCACAGGAGGACGCTAGCCACCAGCACCTCTGCTCACATGTGGAAACCCCCCAGCCGAAGCTCCAGCATGAGTAGTTTAGTGAGCAACTACTTGCAGGTAACATCAGGAAGGCTGGGATTAGTGGACTGTTAGGGTGACCAGGGTAACCTCCTCAAATACTTGCTGTTCTAAGCAGAGTAATATAACCCCTCAAACTATATCCTTTATGTCCTGGAATTTAGATTGTTAAAGCCAGATAAAATTTAGATCCTTTTAAATCTGAACTCTTAAAATACTTAAAGTATCTTACAGGATGTAGTTTAGCACTGAGGTGAGAATTGACCCTGCCACCTACTGTGTCCAACTAAGGGGAAATGACTTAACTTCAACTCTTTCTTCTGTAAGAGGGATTAATAAAATCTTCCTGGTCCTAAGTGGAGGAGCAAGTAAAAAGAAAGAGTGCTTAAGAACAATGGATCAGGAAATCCTAACTTTTTCAGAAATGTGAACCTATTATAACTATGTAATAGCAATTTATTTGCAGTATAAAAATACTCATTATATGTAAAGAACATTAAAAATAGAAAAGACTACTCTTTGGCCTCATTTTGTGATTTTTATCATGCCGTGGTGCTGTGGGTATAATAGAGTGGGGTAACCAAAATTTCAGTGTAACTGAGTCTAGATTCTGTAAGAACCAATATCCTTTAAACTCATAAAGCTGATGGAGGCTGGATAGAAATGTGAGTCTGCTTATCAGTGTGGCTTGTGGGACCTTGAATGTGCTCTGACCTTGTGGCAGGTGCTTTGAACATAGGGGTTCTAGTCCTTGGACTAGCTCTAAAATTTACCTTAGGTTAGGTAATTCCTTTGTTTTCATTCTACTTCCATTGAATACAAAAAACTTATCCAGCTTCATTCCAAGGCTCCTGTCTTTTACCTTCTTGTAGACCCAGGAGATGGCCTCCAGTCTTGACCTGAATAGTTCTCTAAACAACGAAGCCCTAGAAAACTTCGATGAGATGCGGCTGGAGCTGGACCATTTGGAGATTCGGGAGAAACAGCTTCAAGAGCATGTGCAGCAGCTCGACAGGGAGAACCAAGCACTTCGGACGATGATCAGTAGGCAAGGGGGGCAGGTAGAGAAGGAGACGGGGTACCTTGCAGTCGAGGATAGCATTGGCCTCGTGAGCCTGGTGGCAGAGCTCCAGAAGCAGGGGGAAGTCACCCAGGACACAGTGAAGAAGCTACAGGCATGTCTGCAGGCCCTGGAGGTAAATGTAGACAAAAAGGAGAAGAGCCACTCAGCCTTGCAGCTCGAGAACATGGCACAGGAGCTTGACGCTGTGAGAGACTCCTTGACTAGGAAGAACCAGCTTCTAGCCAGCCTTTCGGAATGCCTCGCGAGGGCTGAGAAAAGGGAACATCCATCTCCAAACACAAAGCCTCATCAAGAGCCAGCTCCTACTGATCTGGCCCTGAAGCTCCAGGAGCTGCAGGGAAAACTTCAAGCCCTCGAAGGAGAGAACACCAAGGCCCAGGAGCTGAATAGGCAGCAGAGTATGAAGCTAGAGCAACTGGCCAAGGAACTCCAGCTGAAGGAGGAGGCCCAGGCTAGCCTAGAGCCCTTAGTGAAGGATGTGCTCCCACTTCGGGAAGAGCTGTCTGCACAGAAGCGAGAGTGCGCTCAGCTCCGACAGCAGCTTCAGGAATCCCTGGCTCACTTGAGCTCTGTGGAGGACGAGCTGGCTGAAGCGAGGCAGCAGGGAAAGCAGCATCGAGAAGAAAAACAGCTACTGGAGCAGGAGGCCAAGTCTCTGACATGGCAGCTGCAGCTCCTAGAGACCCAACTAGGGCAGGTGAGTCAGCTTGTAAGTGACCTGGAGGAGCAGAAGAAGCAGCTAATGCAGGACCGAGACCATCTCAGCCAAAAGGTAGGCACACTAGAGCAGCTGGCTGAGGTGCACGGGGCAAGGAAGGGTGAAGAGGCTCTGGGTTCCTTGGACTCTGTCCCACCACGGTCTGGGGAGATGCCAGAAAAGGGGCAGCAGTGCCCCCGGAAAGAGCAGGCAGACAGTACCACAGTGTCGAAGGCAGACCAGGAGGACTTGCAGAAGGTCAACCAGGAGCTACAGACGGAGCTGCAGAGCATGGCTGTCCGCAACCAGCTCCTAGAAGGCAAACTGCAGGCCTTGCGGACTGATTACGAGGCACTGCAGCAGCGAGAGGCAACGATCCAGGGCTCTTTGGCCTCCCTGGAAGCCGAGCAGGCTAGCATCCGGCACCTGGGCAACCAGATGGAAGCGAGCCTCCTGGCTGTGAAGACAGCCAAAGAGACCATGAAGGCCCAAGTGGCCGAGAAGGAGGCTGCCCTGCAGAGGAAGGAGGGTGAGTGCCAGAGGCTGCAGGAAGAGGCAGATCAGTGCCGGCTTCAGACGGAGGCCCAGGCCCAGGAGCTCCGAGCTCTGGAGAACCAGTGTCAGCTGCAGATTAAGCTGATCGAGGCCCTCTCTGCAGAGAAAGGCCGACAGGGACTCAGCCTACCAGAAGTCAACACAGCCCAACTGGCCCTGTCGCAAGCACAGCTGGAAATTCACCAGGGGGAAGCCCAACGGTTACAGAATGAGGTGGTGGACCTCCAGGCCAAGCTCCAGGTGGCCCTGGGTGATCGAGACAAGTTACAGAGCCAGCTGGGTGTGGCTGAGGCAGTGCTGAGGGAGCACAAGACCCTGGTGCTCCAACTGAAAGAGCAGAATGAAGCCCTCAACAGGGCCCATGTTCAGGAGCTGCTTCAGTGCTCAGAGAGAGAGGGGATACTGCAGGAGGCGAGCATCTACAAGGCCCAGAAGCAGGAGCAAGAGCTCCGAGCCCTGCAGGCAGAGCTGTCCCAGGTGAGGTGCAGCTCACAGGGAGCCCACCTGGAGCATGCGGAGCTACAGGACCAGCTGCACCGAGCCAACACAGACACTGCTGAGCTTGGCATACAGGTCTGTGCCCTGACAGCTGAGAAGGGTCGGATGGAGGGGGCCCTGGCCAGCCTAGCCCAGGAGCTCCAGGACGCCAGAGAAGCAGCGCTACAGGAACGAAAGGGCTTGGAGCTCCAGGTGGTGCAACTTCAGCAAGAGAAGGAGAGCTTGTGGGAAAAGGTGAAGGCAGCCGAGGAGGCGGCCAGTTCGTTCTCTGGTCTGCAGGCACAGCTGGCCCAGGCTGAGCAGCTGGCCCAGAGCCTCCAAGAGGCTGCACACCGGGAGCAAGATGCCCTCAAGTTCCAGCTAAGTGCTGAGATTATGGACTACCAGAACAGATTAAAGGTAAGCTCAGCTTTAGCCATCTCTCAAGGTACACCTTGTGGTAACGTACTTGGATGGCCCTGCAGCAAGGAAAAGCTGAAAACCAAAGAATACCCTGGTTCCATTCGATTGTAATAGCTCACACTTCCTTACTTCAATACATGAGACAGAGCATGGGTAGCAGTGCCTTCGCATGGAGCCTCCACTTAGGCTGTGGCATACGTCGGCCCACACAGAACTTTTTTTAAAATTAGAAGTCAATATTGACAGAGCATAATATACACAAATTTAGTTTTGTGGTCTCTTTTGAATTCTCAGCAGATCTAAGAGCCCATTTCCAAATCCCCACAAGGCAGTAGTGGCTCAGAGAGTGCACACAGTCTGCTGCTGCTTCCCCTTTTGTGTGTTTGTGTACAGCCATTCCACACATAAGTTTCAGCCTTTCGCTCCGCCTTATCTTTTGGAGCCCCATCCTCCATAGGGTCACCAGTCTATGGCAGCTCTAGAGTCCTGTCTCTGGTTCTTACTATAATAACCGGCTTCTCTGGGTACTATCCTGATGGCTGACAGGGTGGAGGGGACTGGCTCCGTTTAGAAAAGTAAGGCCCTTACAGCAGACAAATCTGTGGAGCCCCAGTAGACCATAAGCCTTTGATTCTTTCATGAAGAAAGGGGCTAAAGAATGATAAATGAGAACATAGACAGCCACACTGCTTTGATTTCTAATGCGTATCACTAGTGGGTCAGGCCTCTGCTCTCAGCCTACTCTATACCTTCTCCTACCCTTTCCTGAAAGTGCCCTCCCCACCCCAGGAGGCTCACGGGCCACTATTCCACTTGCAGGAAATGTTTGAGGAACACGCTGAGCCTCTTTTCCTAGTAAACTTGCAAGTATTTTGTTACCAGTAGAGAAGAAACTTGTTGAGCCACATTGTTGAGAAACCATGCAGTCTTATTTTTAGAAACCATTTGGGTGATAAAAATTAAGGAGCCTCTCTCTCTCTCTCTCTCTCTCTCTCAACACCTTCCTTATCCTTTCCAGACAGCCAGTGAAGAGCATGGGAGCCTCAGGGCCCAGCTAGAAGAGCAAGGCCAGCAGCTGCAAATGACAAAGGAGGCTGTGCAGGAGCTGGAGGTGAGGCTGGCAGGTGTGTTGTCCAGGAAAGGGGATCAGATCTGCTCTTACTGGACTGTTGGAAGATGTTTCTCACAATGCTGCCAGTTGCCAAACTAAGACAGCCATTGATTCCGACAATATCACAAGTCTATGCCAAAATGCCCTTCCATTCCCTGGACTTTGGGCTAAAAGGAAATTGTTCTTAGTCACCTCTATTGGCATTCTCCAGTGCCAGTAAGTGGCACTTGTGCCACCAGTAACCGCACTCCATGCCACCTGCACTCCAGCACCCCACTGTAGAGGAGATCATGCCTCACAAATATAGAACAAAGGTTTCTGGCCTCATGAGCTTCAACACAAAAAGGCCTTGCCAGGCAGTGTGATTAACACAGGAGTCTCTTCCTCCATGGAGGGTAAGCTTTAAGCGTGGTGTCTTCCTCTGATGTCCTATACTAGATCACCAAGGCGGCCATGGAGGAGAAGCTGAGTTGCGCCAGTAGCCACCTCGCAGAGTGCCAGGCCACTTTGCTGCAGAAAGATGAAGAAAGCACTGTGCTTCGAACCAGCCTAGAAAGGTCAGTCACTGGGACACCCGTACAGCTGCTGGTAGTGTCAGGGAGTGGGTAGGTTTACTCATTTTGGAAAATCAGCCACTTGTACTAGATGAGGAGGTCCTGCCAAAGTCGTGCCACCAGAAAACACGGGGGCCAGAAGTCTGCCACAGAAAAGTTGGCCATCTTCTGCAGTAGTCCACAGGAGACAGGGTGCTTTTCATCTGGTTCAGCTTTTTACCTTCAGCAAGGCACACATCGCAGGAGCTTTTGAGGGTCTAGCTTGGGGTTCAATAATAAAGACATGGAGACATCTGTGTAATATAAGGCTGCTACCCTGTTTCTGAGGCAGTCAGTCCCTCAGCTACCCACCTAGCTCCACCAGGCCTCCCTGCCTGGTTCAGGAAGATTGGAAGACTTACCAAGTAGAAGGCCTACTAAGGGCCCCAGCTCCCTCCCCAAGGCAGAAAGTCCCAAAGACACCTGAGAGCAAGGTCCTTTTCTGTAACCACCTCTGAGAGACCATACTTTTCTTGTATGTCCTGACTCTTCTCTCCTGCTTGTCCTCCGTCACTGCTCCCATAAGTCTCTTTCCATCGGCTCTTCCCAGTATCCCAAAATTCCTGTCCAGGAATCCTTACAGAAGTGCCATGCCCCCCTCACTTTGAGTGTGTTAGCATCCTGGAGTATCTCTGCCATCATCCCAGAATTACCCCTTCGTGTTTGAGGGGAAGATAGAGAGAAACTCAGATTTCGGGGTAGTGCATAACCCATGGTAAGCAGATCATGCCTCGCCAAGAGAGGGAAAAGCCAAGAGGGCAGCAGGACCTTTCCTTGAAGGCCAAGAGAGCCCAGAAATTCTGGAAGCTGAACATCAGCACTAACCAGGAAAACTTATTTCTCACCTCCCAGAACACAGAAGGAACTTGAAAAGGCTACATCAAAATTCCAAGAATATTACAACAAACTCTGCCAAGAAGTGACGAACAGGGAAAGGAATGACCAGAAGATGCTTGCAGACCTAGACGACCTGAACAGAACCAAGAAATACCTTGAGGAGCGCCTGATAGAGCTGCTCAGGTGAGTGGGGGCAGTTGGGGACCCTGTCCAGGATTGGCTTTTCTTTTTAAAAATTTATAGAAATGACAGTTCAGTGGAAATGGGCCCTTCTCCTCAAGTTCTGCCCAGTGGTGGGCTGTCAGGGAGCCATATGTCTGCAGGATCCTACAGACTTTGTCGGTCTTGAAGGCTGGATCTCCCTGATCACACCAGTGTTCATTTGGGTTTGGGTTTTTGTTTGGATGCAGGATTATGTTCAAACTCTGGGTGCTAGCTAAAAATGATAATAAAATGGCATTTAGTAACTGGTCACTTTCTTATCTCTTGCTCATTTCCAGTGAGCCTTCTTCTCTTTTACTGTCATGAATGTGCTGTGCCTAGATGTGCCCACTCATCAGAATTCCAGGTGTCTTCTTGAGGAATGCGGTAGAGAATCCAAATAGCTTCTCACATTCCAGGATCTGAGTATCTGGTTTCCTAGAAACATAGAGGTCAGGTGCTATGGACCAGCTGGAAGAACAAACTGGTCTAGAGGATGAGTCTGCCTGTCTTTACAATTTACATATCCTTGAAAAAGGCCAGTTATCTCTGTGTTCCTAGCCCTTACCCTTAACCACTTCTAGAGGACTGGGGTTCAATTTTCAGCACCCACAAGGCAACTCACAACTATTTTTAACTACAATCCCAGGGGATCTGATGCCCTCTTCACACTTCACAGGCACTACACACACGTAATACACAGACATACATTCAGGCAAATTGCTTGTTGCATGGTACACAGACATACATGCAAGCAAGTTGCTTATTGCCTACACACGCATAGCCTATTATCAACTTGGCGG